>CM075821.1:3521433-3998465 GCA_037975025.1 Excoecaria agallocha | reverse complement strand
TTTAAAAGAGTTTATCAAGAAAATTGTTGCCTAGATCATTTTCTAAGATGCTTGAGTTGTTCATATGCTTTGAAGGGTGATGAGGAAGGTTCTAGTGTTCTAAATTTTCTTACTTCACTACTTTATTGCATTGAGTTTTTCTAAGTCAAAAACTGGTCTAAGTGCTTTTAAGAATTTAGAAACTAATAAATATTTATCAAGTTGAAGATTAATCCATCCAAAGACATATTAAGCAACATAAATGTTCTCTTGCTAAGCCAAGGTCCAAAACATGCATACTCCATATTCAAGTTCAAAGTGTTCAAATTTTTGAAGTTAACTAGGGCAAACTAAGTTTTCATGCAAATTAAATGAAAAGAGTGAACTACATAAGTCTTTAATATGTTTTACAAACTCAAACAAACAAAAACACAAAACAAAACACAGAATAACAAAATAACAGAATTTTGATTCATAAAAAAGAAAAATAAAGTTGAAGAAAAACTTCCTGAAAAGAGACTACCCCCTCCTCAAAACATTGCTGCCCACAGCAATTGATCTATGGTGGCGGTGGTGGTGGAGGAAACCGCTGCCAAAAATGATGAATAAAATGCTCAACCCTCCGATTTCCTTCCATGACCGTATCGCGAAGTATATCTAATCGCCCTTGCATTTGATCAAGTCGCATTTGTTGTGCATCCATCCGTCCACTGAATTGATTAAATGGTGCTTCCCATTCTGGTGTTGCAGGCTCATTAATTAGGGAAGGTACTGCTGTAGCAATATGTTCCTCATTTGGTTCCTCGTGCTGCTCCTCTTCCTGCTCCTCTTGCTGCTCCTCAAATCGAATATTATTCTCTCTTAGATACTCTTCTCGTGTTGCCCAATGTCCTCGAGGCCTAGGTATCAGAATCTTCATCCTTTTCAACATTCTATTATCAATGCAAGGCAAATCTCCTGGAAGTGGCTCGCTATAAATTGGATGTTTAACTGCACCTGCCAAAACTGTAGCTACCTATCCAATAAAAATATTATCAATGTTACCCGACATTTTCTGCAAATCCTTAATTCGACTAGCTATAATTTCGGCTCCATTAATTGCAACGCCATCCATCATGCATCTTAAAACCATTGCTTGAGAGACACTAATAGTACTGGCATTCTTTAAGTTGTTATACATAGTCTTTGCTAAAAATCGATGAATTATTCTCAAAGCATGAGTTCGTAAAGCATGTACCTTGCATTGACCTCCTACCCAAGGCTCATTTAATTCAAGATCTTTAATTCTTTCCCAATTCTCCGCAAGTGAAGCATTTTCCAATTCCCAAGGAGCAGTTGGTACAAAGCCTAAGATTTCAGAAAATTGAGTAAAGGTCAAAGAGTATCCTTTCTTACCTAGCTTAAAACCAACTGTGCCCTCCGAATCATCTCTTTGGAAATAACATTCAAAAGAGTACAGAAGATCTCTAGCCAACTCTGGGTACACCTTTGGTTTCTTTTTTATGAATTCCCCCCAGCCAATGTTTTGAAGCAACGGTTCGATCTCATAATCCCATAAATTTCCAGCTGGGATATTGAGAAACAAATGACTTAAGTAGGCGGGCTGCACATATTTGCACTTACTGAAATAATCAAATTTGTTAACCTTTGCCCGGTCTACATGTGATGGAATTTGTACCCCAGAGGAACTAGCGACATCAGGGTGTTTAGTCCTTCGAGGTGCCACTACAATCAAAGAAAACACAATGTAAGTATTAACTCATAACCCAAAACACACTAAAGTATGAGTGTATGAACATGTAGTGAGTGCAATGAAACACAAGTGGATGAAATGATAAGTTAATAACATATGTCATAATAGGCAGAAAATGTATGCAAAAGCTAAGCACAAAGAGGATGTAATATAATGCATATCATGTGTGAATAAGATCATGAACAACTCTTGCGAAAAGTGAATGAATTCATTATGTCTCAATGCAACTTATAAACATGCCATCCAAAGAGTGAAAGTTATAAATTTTTTAAAGAAAAACTCATTGAAGCATTTTATCGAACATGTTGTGAGCACAAGTTTGAGCATGAATTTCAAAAGCATAACCAAGAGTGTTTGTTATCCCATTATATATTAACCATCTATTACATGTAATCAACAATCATAATCATCCAAATAAGCAAAAACAGTAAACATGCACACAATATGTGAAGTGTAAATTATCCGAAAATCTAAACTTTTATTGAACAAATATGCACAAAACACAACCATTGATGCCAAACAAATAATAATGAAGGAGTAGAGAAAGTAAATACTTACTTGGAAGTGAGAAATTCACCCAAAAAATGTAGTGCAAAGTGGAGATGGTGTGTGAGAGGTGCAAAAACCCTAGAATGATAATGAAAATGTAGAGAACCAAGTGATGAATGATGGAAGAGAGAAGAAATTGAAGGTGGAAGCTAATGGAGATGAGGAGTGTTGGTAGAGGGTGAAAATCCGTGGGCACGGGTGGAGATTAGGGTTAATGAAGCGTGGACACGGGTTAGAGTGAAGAAAGAATGAGAAGTGAAGCAAAATATGAAATCGTGAAATGTATATATATATCAAGTTGGGACGTGGCCACGTGAAGTTCCAAAGAAGAACCACACGTGGTCACGTGCGGGATTGTTCTTGTACAAGGCGTGGCCACGTGTGGTTTTGTACAAAAATCCACGTGGTCACGTGAATGAAAGTAATGATTCCAGAACTTCTAGGCGTGGCCACGTGATTTCTTGTAAAAGAACACACGTGGTCACGTGTTTAAAAATTGTTTTCTTCCTTTTCCAACCCGTGGCCACGTGATGGCATAGGGAAAGCCACACGTGGTCACGTGTCTGTACTGCTTTCTGCCTATCTTCTTCGATACATACCCATTCACTTGACTTTTAAATGCACATATCTCCATTTTAAAACCTTGATTTACTTACTCTTTTCATGAATCAAAACACTAAATAAAAAACATGCATAAATCAAAACACACAAACATGCAAAAACACAAATTTGACTGAAAAGATAAATGAGATAGAAAGGTGTAGTTCTGAGTTTTTGGAGTCTCCAGCTAGACTCTCCAAACCGATTTTTAAGTATCTTTAAGAACCATGGTTGTTTCAGCAACCTCTTGTTGTCCGATTTGGTATGGTTTAAGTCGGTGTCCATTGACTGTAAATTCACGTCCATCTTTTAAGCTTTTGATCGTCACTACACCAAGATTGTTGGTTGTCAGCACTTGATATGGTCCAAGCCACTTTGATTTTAGCTTTCCTGGAAACAAACGAAGACGACTATTATAAAGGAACACTAACATTCCCGGGACAAAATCTTTTACCCTTAGATGCTTGTCATGCCATTGTTTTGTCTTTTCTTTGTAAAGTGCAGCATTTGTGTATGACCATTGTCGAATTTCATCAAGTTCATTGAGCTGCAATTTTCTTTTTTCTCCTGCATTTCTCAAATCAAAGTTAAGAAATTTAGTAGCCCAATATGCTTTATGTTCTAATTCGACCGGAAGGTGACATGCTTTTCCAAAAACAATCCTAAATGGAGACATACCTATAGGAGTTTTAAATGCGGTTCGATAAGCCCATAAAGCCTCATCTAACCTAAGAGACCAATCTTTTCTAGAGTTATTTACTGTTTTTTCTAAGATTGACTTCAACTCCCTATTAGATACTTCCACTTGGCCATTGGCTTGAGGGTGGTATGGGGTTGTGATTTTATGCTTGACACCAAATTTCTTGAGTAAGGTCTTGAATTGATGGTTGACAAAATGTTTGCCCCCATCACTTATAATAGCTCTAGGTGCTCCGAATCTAGTGAAGATATTCTTTCTAATAAATTCTAGCACAATTTTTGCATCACATGTCCGAGTAGCTATTGCCTCTACCCATTTATTTACATAATCCACTGCTACCAAGATATACTCATACCCAGATGAATTTGGAAAAGGACCCATAAAATCAATGCCCCAAACATCAAATATTTCTACTTCTAGCACATTGTTCATAGGCATCTCATCTCTCTTGGATATGTTTCCTATTCTTTGACATTTATCACAAGTGGCTATGAAAGACTTTACATCCTCAAATAAAGTAGGCCAGAAAAAACCTGATTGGAGTATCTTTTGAACTGTTCTATTCGGTCCATGATGACCTCCAACTTTACCCCCATGGCATTGGTGCATGATAGCTCTTTGTTCCGATTCCGGCACACACCTTCTCAGTACTTAATCCGGACATATCTTGACCAGGTATGGATCATCCCAAAGGTAATGCTTGGCATCTGCTATGAATTTTTTCTTCTGTTGCCAAGTAAATTCCTTAGGGAGATAGCCACCTGCAAGAAAATTGGCTATATTAGCGTACCATGGAACTGAATGTTCATAAGTAAAACAAGCACAAATGTGTTCATCAGGAAATAAGTCAAAAATTTCTCCCTTTTCGATACTAGCATGATCCAATCTAGAGAGATGGTCAGCTACAAAATTTTCTGCTCCTTTCTTATCTTTTATTTCAACATCAAACTCTTGAAGTAGTAACACCCATCGGATAAGTCTCGGTTTGGAATCCTTCTTGGCAAAAAGGTGTCTCAATGCAGCGTGATCCGACCAAACCGTAATTTTAGATCCTAAAAGGTAAGATCGGAATTTCTCAAATGAAAAGACTATTGCCAAGAGTTCCTTTTCCGTAGTAGTGTAATTTACTTGGGCTCCAGTGAGTGTGTGGCTCGCATAATAAATGGTGTAGAAAATCTTCTCCTTTCGCTGTCCTAAAACCGCTCCAACGGCGTAATCACTTGCATCACACATGATTTCAAACGGTAAGCTCTAATCGGGTGAGGCAATGACCGGTGCACTAACTAATTTTTGCTTCAATAGGTTAAAAGCCTGCAAACACTCAGTATCAAAGTTAAATGCAGCATCTTTCAACAATAAATTAGAGAGTGGCTTGGCAATTTTAGAGAAATCTTTAATAAATCGACGGTAAAACCCAGCATGACCAAGAAAACTCCTAATGCCTTTTACGCTAGTCGGTGGAGGTAGTTTTTCTATCACATCAATTTTTGCTTTATCAACCTCAATACCTTTTTTAGAAATTTTATGCCCTAAAACAATGCCTTCTTTAACCATGAAATGATATTTTTCCCAATTTAGCACAAGTTAGTTTCTTGACACCTCTTTAAAACCAATGCTAGATTATGCAAACAAGATGCAAAATCATGACCATAAACAGTAAAATCATCCATAAAAACTTACATAAATTTTTCAATAAAATCATGAAATATGGCCATCATGCATCGTTGAAATGTGGCAGGTGCATTACAAAGACCGAAAGGCATTCTCCTATATGCAAATGTTCCATATGGACATGTGAACGTGGTCTTTTCTTGATCTTCCGGGGCTATAAGTATTTGCATGTACCCCGAATATCCATCTAAGAAACAATAAAATTTATTTCCTGCTAAGCGCTCTAACATTTGATCAATAAAGGGCAATGGAAAATGATCCTTTCGAGTGGCATCATTTAATCTCCTATAATCAATGCATACTCTCCAACCTGTAACTGTGCGTGTAGGAATTAATTCATTATTTTCATTTATCACTACAGTCATTCCCCCCTTTTTAGGCACACATTGAACAGGACTTACCCAATTACTGTCAGAGATAGGATAGATAATACCTGCATCAAGTAGTTTCAATACCTCCTTTTTCACTACCTCTTGCATAGTTGGGTTGAGTCTTCTTTGAGGTTGCACCACCGATTTAAAGTTGTCCTCCATGGGAATACGATGTGTACAATAGCTTGGGCTAATCCCTTTTAAGTTGGATGTTGCCCAACCAATTGCTCCTTTATGCTTTTTTAGCACTTCAATAAGCATTTCTTCTTCCAAATCTGTCAACAAAGATGAAATAATGACCGGATTAGCATTATCACTTAAAAACACATATTTCAAATGAGATGGAAGTGTTTTAAGTTCAGGATCTCCCTTAGGAGGTGATGGTTCATCCTCCTTTTACTCATCCTCATTGTGCTCTTGTTCCAAAATTTGTATCAATTTTTTCTCCTTCGTGTCCAACTCGTCCATTCTTTTTGGATGCATTAAGCAACTTTGAAGCTTGTCTTTGAGAATGATTTCCTCTTGCTTTGTGTTGGCACATTCTTGAACCTCATCAATAAAGTAAATAGATTCTTCAAAATCATATGAGGGATGTTTTAAAATTTTATTAACATTAAAAATCATTTCTTCCTCATTAAATCTTAAAGTAACTGTTTGTCCATGAACATCTATTAAGGCTCTTGCTGTGTTCAAGAATGGCCTCCCCACAATTAAAGGTACTTTTCTATCCTCTTCCATGTCCATTACCACAAAATCAACCGAAAATATAAAATTTCCTACTTTAACCAATAAGTCTTCAATGATTCCCTTTGGCCTTTTTACCGATCTATCCGTCAATTGAAGCGTCATTCTGGTTTCCTTCAAATCACCTAGATTCAATTTCCTGCAAATTGAATAAGGCATCAAATTAATACTTGCACCCAAATCACATAAAGCATTGCCAATAAAATTTCCCCCTAATTCACAAGGCAATGTAAAACTACCTGGATCTTCCAATTTTTCAGGAATTTTGTTGGTTAATATAGCACTACAATTACCGGATAATTGAACTGTTCCTATTCCTTCTAGCTTTCTCTTATTAGTACATAATTCCTTCATGAATTTAGCATATTTAGGCATGTGTAATAAAGCCTCAGCAAATGGTAAGTTTATATGTAGCTTTTTAAACATGTCTAAAAATCTACTTAATTGTTCATTTTGTTTCTCTTTCCTAGCTAGAACCGGAAATGGCAATTGAGATTCATCAAGAACAGTGGATACAAGCTTTTCTTTACCTTTACCCTTCTTAATCGTAGGAGGTGCTCTTTGATTATTTTCAGAGTTAGGAATACTTACCTCCATTGTCGATTCCACCTTTTCAGAAGATTTCTTACCAAGTTCAGTCTTTTCTAACTCTTTCCCACTCCTTAAAGTGATTGCTTTGGCTTCCTCCTTTGGGTTTCGGTCTACATTAGATGGGAATGTCCCTTGAGCCCTGTTGGATAAAGAACTAGCAAGTTGCCCCATTTGGTTTTCTAGATTCCTAATTGATGCCTCTTGGTTTCTCATCCAAATATCTTGCGACTTCCATCTAGCATCTTGACTAGCTAAAATAGAGTTTTGGGAAGCCATAAAATTTGCAATCATTTTCTCAATATTAGATTTCTTTTCTTGTGGAGGAGGAGGTTGAGTTTTTTGAAAATCGGGTGGTTGGTGGTATGCTTGTGAAGGATATTGATTTGGATAATGAGGTGGAGCTTGGTTATGGTATGAATGTTGATTATTGGAAGCTTGATTGTGGTTGAATTGGGGTCTAGGATTGGGGTTAGAAGAAGATCCTTGATTTCCTTCCCTCCATGAAAAATTTGGATGGCTTCTCCATCCCGCATTGTAAGTATTGCTATATGGATTCAAGGCATTGACTTCTTCCATCATATTCTCAGCATTCTTCATTCCCACATGTCCCGAAATTCCTGCATAAGAATCAACTTCATTAGACAATATAGAGATATTTTTAGATTTGAGCTCATTAATTTCTTTTAAATGTCTTTTTTCCATTAATTCCAATTGAGCTTTTAACATTGCAATTTCATCAACATTATAAACTCCCTGTTTCTTTTGAGTTGCTCTTGAGCTTGCCCATTGAGCATCATTGGTGGCCATCTCATCAAGGAGTAGAAATGCGTCTTCGGGAATTTGATTCATGAAGCTTCCATTGGAGGCTGCATCTAGCAAAGATCTTGTTGATGGATGAGCACCTGCATAAAAAATATGCATCAGTTGAAAAATAGGAACTTCATGATGAGGGCAACTTTTTAAGAGTCTTTTAAATCTTTCCCAAGCTTCATGGAATTGCTCCTCATAAAACTGCTGAAAATCACTAATTTGTTTCCTAATGAGGGCGGTTTTAGTAGGTGGAAAAAACTTGCAAAGAAATTTCTCTTGCATTTGTTGCCAAGAGTGGATGGATTGATTTGGTAGCATTTGAAGCCAATCCCTAGCTTTTCCTATGAGGGT
The DNA here is from genome assembly GCA_037975025.1 of Excoecaria agallocha. Lineage (NCBI taxonomy): Eukaryota > Viridiplantae > Streptophyta > Magnoliopsida > Malpighiales > Euphorbiaceae > Excoecaria > Excoecaria agallocha. The sequence goes on along the minus strand of CM075821.1, from coordinate 3,990,346 downwards.
GAATGGGAAGAGTTTCAACCTAATTGCATCAGTCGATACATTAGAAATTTGTACAATGTCACTCACTTCTAAAAACATATCCAAATGTTGTGCAGGATCCTCTATATCCGAATTCGAAAATTGGTTTCTTTGTACCATAGTGATGGTAGCAGGTTTAATCTCAAAGGGTTGGTGGTGAGGGATTCTAATAGTTCTATGCTCTTCATTCCACCTAGGAATAGCATAATCCCTTATGGTTCTAGGTCGATACCCATTTCCAGGAGCTTGATGGGGTATGTGTTGCTCTTCTATCCTAGGCGGTGGATCATTCATAGGTTGTTCAATTTCTGGGTCGTTCATATTGCCTCTTCTGTTCCTATGGAATGTCCTCTCAATTTCAGGGTCTAATGGCAAGATGGGGTTGTCTCTCACCATAAACCACTAATCAACCAAAAAAAGAAAATAAGAAAAGAGATGGAAAAGAGAAGAAAACACACAAAAATTACTTTAAAATCAAAGTAAACAAACAAACGCCAATGTGATCCCCGGCAACGGCGCCAAAAACTTGACCGGTGTCTAGCAAGTGTACTAGATCGGCTTAGTAATATAGGGAAATAAAATTATGACCCAAAATATCGAACCCAAGGGAAACTTGTGCTTGCTTGTGCTATTTCAATTTCAAAACCAATTTTGTGTGTAAAGAGAGAAGAGAAATCCCAAAGTTGTGATGTTTTGAAAACTAAGTTAAAACGATTGCAAAGACTAAAGTAAATAAGAGATCTATTTGAAAACAAGTAAATTGAAAAAAAATCAATGATAAAAACAACTTTCACTAAAGGACTATCCACCTTAACAAGTATTGTTATGACTTAATTAAACCAAAACATACAAGTGATCATGGAAAATTCAGTTTATTAAACCCAAATAACTTTGTTCAAGATTATTATTCCAAGTATTAAATTCCCTTATTTAGAACAATTCAAAACTTAGCATAAAGAACTGAATCAATTTTCCTAGATGTCTATTAAAACCTTTCTCAAGAGAATTAACTTTCACCTATTCTTGGTTACACTTTTCTTAATCTTAACTTACTCAAATTAACACAAAATTATAGCTTATTCAGATTATAACCATGTATTAATCCAACTAAATTAACCTAAGAGCATGCAAATCATTAATCAACTTAAACCAATTAATTAACCAATTCTTAATCAAGTTAATAATCAATTCAATATTGAGAAAAGACAAGACTATTTTAAGAACCAAGAAATAATCAACTTGTATTAAATTTTAAGAACAAACTCAAGTCATGTCAATACAAGTCAAGGATTCAAGTATCTTTTAGCAAAAGTAAAGAAAACTACTCACAAGACATTCTTAAAAACTAAAAAAACAATGTTTTGGAAAAAATTGTAAAACCAATGAAAACAAAGAAAGCTTAAAACTAATTCTAAGGCTTGATGATGATGAATGATAATTCTCTCCTTTCTTTTGTGTTTTGGACTCCTATTTATAGGCAAAAGAAGACATGGATTCCTTCTTAAACTCTGAAAACCAAATAGGAAGTAATTTCTGCTCAAAATAGGAAGTTCGTAAATCCTTCGCGCAATTGGAGAATCAAATCACGTGGCCACGCCTCACTCTTCCTTATTCTTCACGTGGCCACGCCTCATGTGAGTCTTCTTCCACACGTGGCCACATGATTTCTTGTGTAATAACACACATAGTCACGTGCTTCATATGTCTTCTTCAATTCTCCCTTTCACGTGGCCATGTGTATCTACTCTTTAATTCCTTCTTTCCCTTCACATGGCCATGACTTCTCAAGCTTACTTATTCACGTGGCCACGTGTGAATCTCTTCAAGAATTCACGTGGTCACGTTTCAGGGCTCTGGACTGGACGCCAACTTTTCTTACATCAATTCTTCAAATTTGCACTTTTGGCCCTAAACTTTGCCCTTTTTACACTTTAAGCCCTTTTATGTCTAATTAACCCTGAAAATCAACTAAAACACAGAATTAACCTTAAAATCATAAATAATACAAATTAACTCTAAATTAACCTAAATAAAACCAAAACAACTAAATAATTTAACTAAAAACATATTAAGAACTATATATATTTCACACTTATCAACTTGCATCACCAAGCTCACAAATCATATTCTCCATCTTTCGAAGATGTTTTTGCATTGAATGATTAGGCCGCTTCTGATAAGTATCAAATTTGATCATTAAAGATTGGAGTCTAGTTAGAGACATTCCTCTAAATCTCTCTCACAATGTGACCCATAGATCCATTGCATTTCAATATGAGCAAAATTGCATGGTGATATCATCTTTCATTGCACTTAAAAAGATGATACGAGCAATGGAGTTCTTCTTTTTCCATACTGCATAAGCATCTTGGCCCTACTTATGATGAGCAGAAGTGTCATCCTTAAGTTCAGTCATAATTAAACTTAAGGTTTCCAGAGCCTCTTGTTCCTCAAGCATATACTGGATTTTTATACTCCAAATTTCATAGTTATCGCCATTCAATTTCATATCTTTATTCAATTCAGTGACTATCGATTTGGAAGCCATTTAGATCCTCTGATAAACAAAATAGAACATATGTTGCACTTAATAAGAAGAATATGGCAATACATGCTATTTACTATGCATTTAAAATTAGAATATGATAAGATTATCTATTAGGCTTAAAATCGAAAAAGTTACTAGCAGTATCTAATTATCCTCTATGTCCTAATGTCTAACCTTACATATTAAAATTTCATGCACAGTAAATTTGATTTATTGGAAATTAAGTTTTCTAACTTAATTAAGGATATTATGTGTATTAGATAATTAAACCTTAACTTAATAATCATGCAACTATTGTACTCATAAAATATTTCATGGCAAATAATATTAAAATAAACACATTCATCATAAAAAAAATTATAAGCCATTATAATATCAAAAATCAAAATAAACACATTTATTATAAAGTCCAATAAATTCAAAAGAAGACACAAATGTCTTATCTCAAAACAAAGTTAGGAAACATAATTCCTAAGATAAAAGTTCGAAAAAAAAAGATAGAATTGTAACACTCATGTCAAATATAATTAGGATCTCGATGGGCCCAATACTATCCTAGTCACTAAAACTATTATCTTGACCATACACATTAACTGTAAGGGTATGCCTTGTGTGCAATCATTTAACCATGGGCGGTTCACTATACGCCCACTCTTGAGCGCCATCTCAAACTGAGTGTTGCTCCTGAACATTCCTCATTTCGCTACCTTAAATAAAAACTTAATAATGGAATCTTTATAATTTTCACTCCAGCACTCAACAAATAAGTTTTGAAGTTCCATATGGTAGCTAAATGATTCACATATAACATCATAAAGCAGATTATGATTCCACCCCTATCCAGGCCACCAATTCAAATACAGTCTTACATCTTAATATGCATTCTAACTATATAATGCACAGTAGCATCAATATCATAGCTTCTTGCCTTCTTATGAAACCTCATGCTATTGATCTCACGCACCAAAGCAACACGTTGAAGAGTGTGTGGTACTAAAGGTGTTCTTATCATCATCATATCTGTTACACATAACAAAATAAAAAAAATTAGTAAACTCATATACAAACAAAGAATGATTGAAACTCATTTCAATCAAATATAAGGACAGAATCAATATAAGTAATTTTCAAACAAATTTAAAAATTAAATAAGGTAGAAAACACATTTTTTTAAAATTTTCATAAATTTTTCAATAAAATAATTTATAAAAAATAAATCTATAACTCAATTTTTTAAAAAAAATACCAAAAAATTAAAAAAAAATTATGAAAATTAGAATTGCAAAAAATTGGGTCAAAAATAGTGGTTGGAGGAGCCCTCACGTGCCCACACGGGCTAGTGGGAGTGGTCGTCACACATAACAAAAGAGCCATGTGCTAGCAGTGGCACTATGCCATATGGCATGACCATTGACACGTGGTGGCCCCTTATTGGTCTATACGAACGCAACATGGCACCAACTGGACTTAGCCAGTCATTGGCCCACATGTCGATAAGTGGCATAAACCCCCCTCATAGAGCCATGTGTTTGCTTTGCAAGCTACCACGTGGATGTTAGGTGGCATGACACGTCCATCCACGTGGCATGGTCCTTACCACATGGCAGTGCTTCAGGCTGCCATGTATTGCCATATGTTAACTTTTATTTGGTCTATGTGGTGCCACGTGGCATCAAATGGACCCACCATTTGCCACGTTAGTTGACACGTGGCACTTCGCCATATTGCCATGTGTCACTCCCCCACTAGGCCATGTGGTTGAGTGACATTTTGCTTAGTGCGCGTGGCCTGACGCATGCTGGAGATGTGCCATCTAGCATACGCATAGCACACTGGTAGCACGTGCAAGCCACGCGCCACATTCCCAACTGTTTCAGGCTGCCGATTTTTTTAGAGAGGTTTTTAAGGTCTGTGAGTCCAATGGTATGGTCAAAAATAAAAAATTCCCATTTGAAATTTTATTTATAGACTTTTAAATTATTATTTAATTTTGGTGTCCAAAAAACACAAAAAAATATCCAAACCAGAACTAAAAATGATACATATACAGAACATATCTAATATGAATATTAAGGAGCCTATAATCATATCTAAATTTTTCAAAAAAAAGATCCAAATAATAAACATGCAAAAATGTAAAAAAATATGGCTCTGATACCAATGAAGGAAAATATATAGCCATAAATATTATGAGAAGTAAGCATAAATACCTCTCATAGCGCAGAATCACAATTGCCGAGATCGTCCACTTTTTGTGTCATCGATATTGTTCTCACCCATGCCACACTACGCCTCAGGATGAAAATTTGAATTTCACGAACTAAAAATAATGAAAAGATAGAAAATGTGTGAAAGTAATTTGATAGAGTTTCGGTATGGAGATTTTTCGTGTTCCCCCAAGAACATAATTCTTGGCCCTATTTATAGGGCTGTAATTAAGGTAACTTAATTTTCTTAATTAGTGAGAATTAAATTGACAGTTACACAAATTAATTATAGAAAATAACATCTATCATTAATATATCAGTTACCTAATTTAAATTAGCTAACTGCCTATATTAATAAATACATAAATGGCAGATTCCTTAATTAAGGGAAAATTCAATATGGAACTAATTCCATATGTATTATTTCCTATTTCAATATTATCATGTTTATATTGGAGCCAATTTCTCATCTCATAAGTCATAGGCGTATTCCAAACTCCTTTAAAACATAATAAAAGGGGGGGGACCATGTCCAAACAATGAATAGACCCCAAACAAACATTATTGATATATGTCCCATTTAACTATAATCCAATTCATTTAACAATTATTTATTTAGGTAGTGTTCAAATCGATCCGATTTAACCCATTCATTACTCAGCCAATCATGATTCGAATCGAACCTATGACCCATTTTACCTATAATTATCCTATGTGAAAATCATTGATTTCCTAGCTAGTTTATCTTTTTAACTCTTTCTATAAACAAAGAAAGGGAAAATACATAATCAAACCTTTGAATTTATACCTTTTTTCCTATTAAATACATAAACTTTTATTTGATCACATCACATTTTTAAACTTTTATTTCATCCATATTAAGCCTAAATTTATCAAATTTGAATAAAATAATAGTATGTTTTAGTATACATTGAAGAATGTGGATTTCAGAGTTGTTGAATCTAAGCCATATTACTGGGTTGTGCGAAAAGGAAGTAGTCCTTTTTGGACAGTCACAAGATTCAAAGGACCATATTCATACCTTGCTGCTAATGTATCAATGGATCATCGATAATTGGGCTCTCAAATTATTCACAATTACATCATGGACATTGTAAGTAAACAACCAAGCCTACCTAATGATATTATTATTGAGGCTATCAAACAACAATTTAATTTTGAAGCATCATACCGTAAGGCTTGGTATGCGAATATGAGAGCAGTAAAGTGTATATTTGGTGATTATGTTGAGTCCTATCAAAGGTTGCCAAGTTTCTTAATTGCCTTACAAACCTACAATCCCGAAACTATTTATGAGTTTGTGGTACAATAAATAGAGGCCCCAACACTAAAGCAATTTTAGCGGGTTTATTAGAGTTTTAAACCTGCCATAGATGGATTGGCGCACTGTAAGCTGATTCTATTGATAGACGGTACCTTTTTACTGGAAAATTTCAACAGGCACTTCTTGTTGCAAGCTTAGTTAATGGTAACATGTTATTCCCGGTTACCTTTGCTATTTTTGAGTGTGAAAATAAATTCGGTTGGGCTTGGTTTATGTCCATGATTAGTAAGCATATCACTCAACGTGTCGGGCTTATAGTAATATCAAATTGACATGCTAGTATAATGGTTGTATTTCAGGATAAAAGGAATGGGTGAAAGGAACCTCTATCCTTTCACAGGTTCTATTTGTGGCATTTTGTCAGCAACTATAATACGCACCACAAGAATGCAACAATCAAAAATCTATTTTACAAGGCTGGTAAGACAAAAAAATTTAATTTTATTTATTCAAATCTATTACATCAATTTAAACATATTTCTTACTTGTGTAGGTGCACAATTTCAAAGGCACAAGTTTAAGCAGCTGATGGATAATATCAAAGAGCTCGATGAAGATTCCTACAATTATGCAATGAGGATACCACTAGATCATTGGACACTATCCGAGGTTGGTGGTTATTTATATGGGCACTTAACAATGAATATTGCGAAGAGTATTAATAACGCTCTGAAACGTATTTGCATAATGCCAATTACTACAATCATTAAACATGTTTTGGCACTTTCGGTAAAATTTTACAATTAGTGGAGGGATATATACATGGCCCAAATGACCTAAGGGTTGCGGTTCATGCCTCAATGTATCGAAATAATGACCAAGTGTGCTAATAAGGCTCAAGGTCACGTAGTGATTGAATACGATAATCGATATAAAGTGTACAAGGCAATATCATACAGAGCATCGGATGTAAATGTTGAGCCCAAAACATATATAGCGAGTCTTCAAAAATGTTAATGTGAGTGCGGTAAGTTTCAAGATACAAAAATATCTTGTTCACATGTAATTGCATGTTGCATGCATAGGAATCTTGATGTGTACCAATTTGTAGATAACTGTTATAGCATTATCGAGGCACTCAAATATTATGACGGGTAATTCAACCCAACGGAAAACAAAGCATACTGGCCTGAGTATAAAGGTCCTAAATTGGCACCCGATATAGAGTTACAAAGAAAGAAAGGTCACCCAAAAATAACTCGCATTCGAAACGAGATGGATAAATGAGAAAAGGGATCTATCAATCATCGCAGCAAGTGTGGTAATGTTGGTCAAAATAAAAAAATTTACAGAAGTGATGTTGGATCGTCGAGTCAATATTTTAGAGGTTGACAATGGCATATATAATGTAATTGTTTTGTTATATTTAAATTATTAAAGTTTATTGTTGAGTTTGCAAATTTATTCTATTTTTCATTATCCAAATAAAGTGTGTATCTATAAATAATCATTAATCAAATTAAAGTGGTATTTAACTTAATATCATAATATTAAAACAAAACGCAATAAGTCTATAAATTGATAACATAAATATCATAAATAATTGTATTTAAACATAATATAGCCAATTATTTTATATTAATGAAAAGTAACAGCACAGTTAAAGCCTTTTACTGCAGTACGATGTGCTATGTCTGTCTGTTTGACTATCCATATCATCAACATTTGGATATTGCGACAATGGCATTACGTCACTAAAACCTCCACTGTATAGTGATTGGTTAACAAAACCCTGTGTACTTGCCAAATTTGGGCTACTGAAAGGTTCATTGAAAAAATCATCATGCTCCAATGATTGGCCTATTTGTGCAAACAGGTTTGACTCATATGTAAATGGTGGGCCCGTTTGGTCATAAGGCCTAAACTTATATTGCATTGGTAGGCCCATTTGGGCAAGCACATCATATTGATATTGATCCCCTGAAGTTAAATTGATGTTTAAATCAACATTTAATCCTGATGGCCCCGCTTCAAAGTCATTACATCTCGATGGTCCCGCTGCAGTGTCAAACAACTGTTGTTGACTGACTGAAAACAAACTAAAAGAATTGGAAGGGTCTTCAGAAAGATATAGCCACTGCATCGGGACGGGTCCTTGGTGTACTCCAAGTGGAATAGGAATAGTCTGCACAATAAAACGTCTTTCTCCCATTCATCTCCTACTGCATATAGATTGACGAAGATCCTGAAAAGGATGGGTCATCGATAGGATCTGTGTAGTATCGAACATAAGCTGTCTGGGATAGTCAGTGGATTGTTTGTCAATAGCACCAGTAGCTCCTAATATACTTTCAAATGCCAAACGGTTAGCAACTTCTGCATTGGATGATGAACCAATGTCAGAGTACTTGATTCGTTCAACGTAATCAGCCTGCATGCAAATAAATAAATTTGTTAAAAATTATCAATATTATTATTTCAATAAATAAATAATTAGATTAAATCATACCGATGCATTGATGGAGGCTCCAATCTGGGTCATCCACCATCTTGTGCGTGATGCAAATGATTGCATATACTTTGACCTCGGATGTAAAGGTGCACGAAGAGGAGGACCCATAACAGTGCGATTATGCCGATTATTCCACTCATAAATAAAACATGAAAATTTTCCTTCCTAATTTTGATCAGTATGCCCACTTAAATTGATTGAATGTGCTATATCATCGTATTGTGGGGGCATGGGATCGATTGGTCAAATCCAAATTACCTTAGACATCGATCGAGGTGGTGCCACTCGACAATATGTATGTATATGAGTGGCACAACTGATGTCTAAATCACATTTCCATTAGTACAAAATTGTGGTAATAAGTGCAACACATTCTTGTAGGGCTACCAAACCATCTGCATATGCAAATAAAAATTTTATCATCATATTCTAAGAAAATTTCCTCTTTCTATTATTAAATACAAAAATATTATGAAAAAGAAAAATTATGATTAAACCTGGTTGTCACGCTGTAAGTCCAAATCGAAACGGTACTCAAAAACATCTTTGATGTTACTTTTGCTTAGATTCAATTGGGATCGCCACCTAATAAATATCAAGAATGCATTGTTAGTCAGTAAATTAAATGAACAATTTTAAATATAAAATAATTATATATATATAATTATACAATGGGTAAATTTTACCTGTATCCATAAGACATGGACTGATCGAAAACATATGGATGGACAAATTCAGGCCGAATATGAGGCAGCTTTTTCTAGGCCCACATTTGTAACAATTGCAAGTAACCGTCAAGTGAATTGGCTGTATGTCAGGTTGCACAATATAACTCTCTGTACAGCCATGCGAGGACAGTAGATCCCCAACTGTACTCACTTGCAACCCATAAATTCTCTAGTAGTGGCAGCCACATCAAATGTATGTAATTATTTCATTATCCAGGACATAATAAACCACCAATACACCTAAGAATCCATACATATGTAAAACATTGTATTTGGTATTCATTTGCGTCGGGCGGCAACATATTAAAATTTCTCTCCAACCATGCCATTTTTACACTGTTCTCTTGAATTCAGTTTCTGGAGGAATCTGACCCAAAAGATGGCCACATTCATAAGGCTAATCATGGTATAGATGTCCCGTCATAGGACGTCCATCGATGGGTAATCCAGTAAGTACAGCAATATCTTGCAGTGATATTGTCGCTTCGCCAACGAAAAGGTAAAAAGTATACGTCTCTGGTCGCCACCTCTCAACCAGTAAAGTTAATAAATCAATATTCACATTCATCACACCTATTTGTGACAACCCATAAAAGTTTGCTAGTCTTAAGTATGGAATTATTATATCATCAACCCATAAAAATAATTAAATAAAGTATGAGTATTATAAATATAATTACCAGACTGTTCCAAATAGCATCCGCTCGATGCTTGCCTCCAAGTGTTAGTACATCATTCACAATGGATTCGACATTAATGTATTCTTGATTTCTGAATTGATCCATCTTTTATTATCCTATTTGTGATTTCGATAATAAATATTATCTGTGCATTGTAAACATCTTTGTCATAAATAATTATATCAATATGAAATAAATGACCTAAAATTTAAAAAAAAATAAATTACTATTATTTTTCAACAATAAATAGTGCATGTAAACAATTAATATTTCAAAAATTGACTATTAGTATAACAATTACAACTACATAGATATTTAATTAATTTTTTTCCGTATATACATAAAAAATTTAGATAATTTAATTTCAAAATATAAATTTCATACAGATCTGATATTTTCTCTTCTTGCATTGCAAAATTGATAATCAAAATACGACTGCAAATTAAATATAAAAGCAGTTAACTATTTTATTAATTAATTAATTTTAAAATAATTATCTATACTAATTTATCATGACTAATACAATAAATATCATAACTTGTAATACAAATTAAACAATTGTTATTTTACATTTCAATTTACATATAAATAAAATATGATTTTTTAATTAAAACTATTGTTATAACATATTTAAATTTTTATATTATAGATTTACTTGCCTTTTCTCACAAGTCACCCAATTAGCTAACATATATCACCTATCAAAAATAATTTAACAACATTAACAATATTTTTAAATTTATTGATACCACTAATTATTAAAATTAATAGTTATTTTATTCGTTTTTAATTTTTACTGCAACTAAAAAACTAACAATACAATTTAATTAAACTATTGTATTAAAAAGATTATTTTTTATAAATTTATAAAATAATAACCAAAAAATTAACTAAATTCATATTAATTAACTCTAATACATTTAACTCTATAACCATATTAAACAAATAACTAAAATCATATTAAATTAGCAACCAAATACATAACTGTCAATCATAGTCAAATAATATCAAAATAATAACCAAATAAATAACTAAAACCTTATTAAATTAACTAACTAAAATCATATTAAAATAAATTACTAAAATCATATTAAAATACTAAGTCAACAAATACCTAAAATCATATTAAAATAATAACTAAATAAATTTTTTATATCTAATGTTTACTATTAAGTTTTTATTAGTGTATTTAACTCTAATATTACAAAATAACTAAAATCATGTTTCCTCTAATCACCTACCTAATATCAATTAATTATTTATTTTTAATTAAATAATTAATACTTACAATTACCTATAACTATAATTATTTCATTAAATAAAAACTAACTAATACATAAAATAAATTACTTATAACTAAACATTAAAAAAACAAAACAAGAAAGAACAAGAAAAGAATAAAGAACAAGAAGCAAAACTTACCAAGTGTGCTAACAATGAAGAGCAGCAAGATTGAGCAAGAATGGGGAAGGAGAAGCTCAAAAAAATAGGCTAAATGGGACTAGTAATATGGGTTATTTGCTCTCTCACTTCTTGGTCAAAACGACATGACCATTTAGCAGGTACCTTTTCAAATATTTTGCAGCGTCACATGGATTTAGGGTGGACTTTTCTGTGCATCTTAAATCGCTTCAAACTGCAACAGTTTCAAGCTTGAGACCGCTACAGTCTGCAGCAATTTCAGACGCTGCAGAGTTATTTCTCTCCTCTGCGCCGGCTGACACATGCTGACAATACAACTCCATGTGGTAGCGGTATTGTAAAACATCCCAATCCCGTAAATTGTTTCTAACCCACCCCAATTTTATAAATAATTATTAAAATTACATTATTGAAAAAATTGTCCCGAAATTATCCTTATCTTGTACGGCAATAAATTATATCATGCGATCTCCCATTTTATTTAAGACTAAAACATGTATTTTTTTTTAACAATTTAAGAAGAAAAATTGCATATTTAGAAAACTAAAAGGTATTTAAAATAATAATAAAAGAACTTAAAGCATAAAAACGCTTGAAAAAAATAGCGGTAGTTTCAAACAATTGTAATGGTAAAAATAACTTCAAATTTATTTAAGAAACATGAATTGTTACTTTCTAATCATGCAAAAAAGTTTGCATAATTGAATATTGGATCTTGTACAGCTCTTTGTTCGTTTGTTTTTGTTTTAAGGGTTCTTTCCACCAGCCAAATCGAGTGGTCATCGTTCATGCAGCGGGGACAGTAGCATTTCTCTATTTATGACAAAAAAACAAAAAAAAATTCATAATTGAATATAAGATCTTGCACAGCTATTTCCTTTTCAGGACAAAAATAGAATCTGCATAATTGAATATTGGACTGTTTAGCTATTTGTCTGTTTGTGTTTCTTCTAAAGGGTGTCTTTCTACCGACCGAATTGAGTGGCCATCGTTCATGCAGCGTGGACAGTAGCAATTCTCTTTGTATGAAAACAAAAAAAACAAAAACAAAAATTTGCATAGTTGAATATAAGATCTTGCACAGCTATTCTCTGTTTATGACAAAAATAGAATCTGCATAATTGAATATTGGATATTGCACAGCTACTTTCCTTTCTTGTCAAAAAAAAAGTTTGCATATATAATTGAATATTGTATCTTGTGCAGCTACTTTTTTGTTTTAGGACAAAAATAAAATTTGCATAATATTCAATTACATCTTGCCCAGCTACTTCCTTTTTTGACGTAAAAAAGTAAGTTTGCATAACTGCCAATTAAAGGTGGCAAATGTACAAATTAGATAGGTTTGGATTGTATCATTAATGATTGGATCATTAATAAATTGAATCATAAATGAGTAAAAAAATATAGATAATAAATGAATCAATATTCAAATGAATTAAACGAATTTGAATCGGTTCAAAAATTTAATGTAAATTTCTATAAAATTTTTTATTAACTAATTAATAAATTCGATAATAATAATAATATTTAATTAAAAATATAATATAAATAATAATTCATATATAAAGTCTTAAGCCGTTAGCAGCATGTAACTTTGCAACGTCTTTAGAACTGATTTTAATTTAAAACATGGACTGTTATAGAATATCCCATCAATCACTTATTAAGCTTCACATTTTTTTATTAAATCATTTCTTTTCTCCCACTAAGTCCTGAAAAAACAGAAGAAAAATATGTTATATATTTATTAATATACAATGATATTTTTTTTACTTAAATTAGTAGGCTTTAAATTGTATAATTTTGTTTAATCACAATTTATTGACAAGTTTACTGATAACTATATTATTATTTTATATTTATTAAGAAACACTTGTTGTAACATATCATCAACCTTTCTCTGATTTAATATTAATATATAGAATCATATAGAAACAGGATACATGAAGAATAGCGATTATGGAATTCATCGAAGGGCTGGGACTAATCTACAAATTAAAAAAAAATGCAGCTAGAATATAAATGTGTGATATTAAGAAGAACATGAAAGAAAAATAAATTATTTAAGAAATATGTGATATTGAGCTAATAGATATTGGATTGAGTTAAATAATAAATTGGATCAGTTTTGGATTGATTTAATGGATATCTATTTGAATTGGATTGAATTTGGACTTTTTTTTATGGGCCTGAATTAGATTTTGGGTTTGGGTCAATTTTGTTATATCTACTACCAATAGAGGATAAATAATCAATTCTATATACAAATCATACGTTTACAACTTAATTTATATTTTGACATGTAAAATAATCCCATGCAATGCAATGCAATGCAAAATATTTATATTAAAAATGAAAATTAAATTAACCTTAAAATATTAAAAATATTATATATTTGTCTTGAATTGAATTTGTCCTAGAAGCATTAAAATGATATATATTTGCCGCTTAAAAATATTTTTGAGCTAACATTGCTTTTGTTACTATGTAATTAGCTCAAATTTGCTATTGAAACCAATGATACTACAAGTAAGCAAACAGAAAGATAGATGGTAGGCTGCTTGAAGTCCGTGCACTATAGATTCATATCTTTTTTTAATTTTAAAAAAATTATAATTTTTAACCAATAGACAATTTCTATTTGTTTACCTAAAATCCAACCTTTTTGACAAATTTAACATAAAAAATTTAAACCTTTTTTTTTCAAGAGTTAAAAAGAGTGTTAATTTATAATGCATATGTGACAAATTTATATAGTTTTAAGTAGCTTTTTATGTGTTCATTTATTATTTTTAATTAGTGGCAAAATTAATCCAGTGGTTTATAACGTATTTAAAAGGCAAATGTATACAATTTTCAAGATTTTAATAGTAAATTTTGACTTAAAACATACTTAAAAGACAAATAGATGTCATTTTTAATATTTTGAGAGCAAATTTGACCCTTTTCTATGTGATTTATTAACATTTTATATGATATAAATATAAATAATAAAAATTATACATATTTTTTTAATTATCTATGCAATTTTTTTTTTAAAAAAAAATTACCTAAAAGTATAGAGATAAAAAAATAACATCATAAAACTTGACTATTTGTGATTTCATAACATATCCAGCTCTATTATTTGTAATTTCATAACTTTTTATATTTGTAAATTTCATAACTTTTTATATAATATATACATAAAAATAATTACTTTTATAGATTTATACATGTATATTTTTTAATTTTTAATGAATTTTTTTAAAAATAAATAATATCATAAAAGTTGAATTGTTTATATTTTTATCCATTTAATTATATATATTTTTTCATCAGCCAATTAAATACTATTGATATCAGAGTTAGTTAGCCAAAACCAGCTAACTGACCACAAAAATACATCAAAACCCATGAAAACAGAGTAAGAAACCAAGATGCAACTAGGGACGATCATGGGGCAGGGAATCGCTGTCCTCAACGGGGAACCATCCCGAATGGAGTGGGGAATCATTGAAAATTTCTCCCGTGGGAGCGAGGAATGGAGAAAAATATTTTTCGATTTAGAATTCCCCACCTCGAATTTTCTCCGCCCCGAAATTTAGTAATTATTTTTAAATTATATTTATGTAATTTAGTTTTAAATTGTATTTAATTTTAGTTTTGTAAATTTTTAAAATTTATATTAATTTGATTTGTGATTGAATTTAGATTTTTTTAATTATTAAATGTTGTATTTTAATTATAATTTATTATTAAATATTATATTTTAATTATAAATGATTTTTTAAAAAAAAATTAATTTTTGACTGGTGGCAAAGATGGGGGAAATTTTCCCTCCGTAATCCTACCGGGGGTGGAGACGGAGAATCCCTATCCCTAGGCAGCGCAGTAAGTGGGAAGTTATTTTTCACCTCGTGATCATCCCTCGATTCAACCAATTACTAGCAAAATTGTAGAAATGAACATGAAAGAAAATATATAAATATCACGAGAAGTAAGTATAAATACCTTTCGTAATGTAGAATCACAATCGTCAAGATAGTTCACTTTTTACGTCACCGGTATTGTTCTCACCCACGCCACGCTACGCCTCGGGATGAAAACTTAATTTTCACGAACTAAAAGCCCCAACGAAAAGAGAGAAAATATGCGGAAGCAATTTGACGGAATTTTGGTATGGTAATTTTTTGTGTTCCCCCAAAAACAAAATTCTTGGCACTATTTGTAGGGCTCTAATTAAGGTAACTTAATTTTCTTAATTAGTGGGAATTAAATTGACAGTTATACAAATTAATTATAAAAAATAATATATATCATTAATATATCGGTTACCTAATTTAAATTAAGTAACTATCCATATTAATAAATATATAAATGGCAGATTCTCTAATTAAGGGAAAACCCAACATGGAACTTGTAACACCCTTATCACTCCGATCTAACTAAACGGTGCGCGCAAACCAATAATTTTTTTTTGTTTTTTTTATCCAAAATTTTCTCTTTTTTCCATTAACCTTTAATAAATGCTAAAGCTTGACATTATAATCTTAGCTTAGGTGCTTGATGACCTATAACTGTTTCGGATTACTATTCATTTTATAAAAAATTTGGCATTATGACGACTGTATTTCTAACTAGCCTCCTGAAAAATCAGACAAATCACAGCCTCTCAGAGGCGCAGTACTTCTAAATAACAACATCTCATCCAACCACACTCCAAACCAACAATCTAAATTCATGCATAGCCATATATCCCATCATCACATCAAGGCACAATCTTATATACATACCTGTTACAAAACCTGATTTGTTCTCATTTACAAATCTTACAATTGCATACATATTATCTGTTATATACATGCCAAAAATTATTTCTAACTACTTAATACAAAAGCTCTTTTCCATAGGCGCATTAATGCTTCACTCTTTCGGTATCTGCACGCAGTAACACCTACGTGCTGAGCATAAACTATGCCTAGTGGTGACTAACAATCCTAATACTTTCTTTAACAAAATTTAGTTTTGTCTTATATAATACGAATATATAATTATATTCTTAAGCAAAAACAATTTAACATGTTTGTTCAAAAATCAAGGGGGGAAACAGTTTTTACTATACTATTTACACTTATTCTTGTTTATATTTTTAATTTTTGACAAATTTTCAATTTAGTCCTTAAAATCTTACTTAATTTCAAAATTGTCCTTTTTACCTCAAAATTTACAATTTTGCCATTATAGTCATTTATTTTCATTTTTATTATACAATTTCTTCCTTTATTCATCATTTATTCTTTATTTTATCATTTTCATGTAAAATTACATTTTAGTCCCTGTGTCATAGAAATTTTATCATTGGGCACTGTTAGAACTCCAGAATTACCATTTTGCCCTTGTTACTTATTTCTTACTCATTTTTACTCATTAATTACTCACTTTGGCAAAATTATCATTTTGCCTCTAAACTTTTATTTTCTTTCATTTAAGTCCTTTTTTCACTTAAAACTTTATTTTTATTCTTTCTTTTCACTTTTTTTGACTTATTTTCACTTTCATGCCCCTAGTACAGTACCGACAGAAATTCTCAGGCCGGATACTTAGGACGTGAACCTCATGGCCACATACAGACTGAAAAATGATCTCAAAGATCACTTTTCCACAGAACATTTATCAGATACAGACAGAAACTATGGAGATCAATGATCCTACCATAGCAAAGCAAATCGTCATGACTTGCACCGCGGTACATATATCTTTATGGCTAGCCCATTATATCCTGAGCTAGACTTTTACTACCAGGCTATTTCTAAGGGCATAATTTCACTAAAATTTCAATTAAATCTTTGATTTCTTATTATTTCATTACTCAATTATACTTGTTTTATTTATTAATTAATCTTTTCAATTCTTTTACATAATTTGTGAATTATTTTGCCATAATTCACCAAAATTATTCACTTTCTCATCAAATTGCACATTATTTCACATTAGATCAATAAATTCCTTACTTACATAATTGGAATTTTGTCTCTAAAATATTTATTTAATTTTTATAAATTCTACAACATTTCTTAGGCATGTTATTTCATGTCTACTATGATTTTAAAGCATAATTTCATCAAAATTCACAAAATACACCTTAGTTTTTCTTAGGGTTTCATTCAGCCAACATAGTAACTATACCATACATTCATTTAACAATTCATTTAGGCATTTAAACACACTTATTCAAGATCTAATTACACTAATCTAACATCAATTTTAATTAAATACCATTTTATCATATTTACCCTAAGTTACATAAAGATTACTTAATTAAAATCAAAGG
The DNA here is from genome assembly GCA_037975025.1 of Excoecaria agallocha. Lineage (NCBI taxonomy): Eukaryota > Viridiplantae > Streptophyta > Magnoliopsida > Malpighiales > Euphorbiaceae > Excoecaria > Excoecaria agallocha. Next base: position 3,972,630 of record CM075821.1, on the reverse strand, counting down.
AAATACTAAGATTTATTAGTCACTAACCTTTCTTCCTTGCTCTAGGTTGCCTAAGTTTCCTTTTCCTTACCTTTAGCTTTCGAAACTTGCACTTCTCCTTGAGTACCTCAAATGAAATCCTAAATTCTCTCTCTTGATTTCCTTTGTTTTTCTTCCTTTTTTTGAAGGGAGGAGGGAACTTAGCTCAACTAGAGAGGTGGAATTTACTATCCTAAGGTTAAATTTGGTGAGCGATGGAGAGAGGAGGAGAGAAAACTCAAGCCAACAATGGTGGAGATGGTTCGGCCAAAGAGATGAGGTGGAGAGGAAGATGAAGTTGCTGGTCCTTTCCAAAATTCTCCTCTTATATCTGATGAATTGAGTGGCCATGGGCTTGGATTAGGCTATTGGGCCTAATTAACAAACCAAAGTCCATTAACAACCTAATTCAAGGCCCTAAATAATTTTCCTCCTTTTTCTCACTCCAAATAATTCCAATTTTGATTTCATCATTCTTATAATATCAAAAATAGGTAGTATACAAAATTTTGGCTCAATCGGAGTCCGTTACTAGTCCAATTCAACCGAATTGGTCCGATTCGATAACTACCGATATCGCCAAAAAATTCATTTTTTATACCGATATAATCTATATGAAATTTCACGAAAATCTGCAAAATATAAAAATTTTTGGAGTTCATTTGCTATTTGTAAAAATTAGGTCAAAGTTAGTCAACCCTGTTAGTGTAAGCCCTAGCCCCAATGCATTGTAATAAAATACTTTAATTAATAAAATGAGGCAATTATTTTATCTATTGTATTCCTGTGCATATCAATTGATAAAACCATCCAAGAATATTATTTCAATTTAAGTTATCATGTGTGAGGCACATGGTTGTAAAACCTTGAAACAAATGAGACTTCATTCTAAATATCCATAGTCAGTCATTGTTATGGGAATAACATATGAATTAAGACTAGTATGCTCCCTCTGATAAGTTGAATTCTGTCTTACGGATCATAAGGACAAGAGTGCCAATCAGAGATCATAGATACATATTTAGAACATGCATGGTATCTGGATTCGATCCGCTCATGAGAACACTACATGGTACAAGTCATAAGTGTTTCTCATATGCAAGTTTTGTATCGGAGTTCTTAGACCTAAAATCTCTATGAAACTCTTTATGAATTAATGTGTGCTTTGACATACACCTAACGTGCTTATAACAGAGTGACAAGTACGGGTATGCTTGGGTATGCATTGATTTATGTTAGAGAGCATGAGAGAAGTGAAGGGATTACCCCTCTCGATAAGAGAGAAAAATATCATTGGCCACTTGATCAGTGAACTAAGAAGTGTATGGCCATACCGAGATGAAATAATGAGTAATCATTATTTATCTGAGAGTTTAGTGTCACTGTAATATCAAGAAAGGAATTAATATATATAAGGATGACTAGTTCCATACCTTATATTAATTCTGATATTTATGGATAAGGGACTATGCAAAATTGCATTAGGTCACTAAATGCCATATGCATTTTCATTTAATTTGGAATGCTATAATATCTTGCTAGAGAATATATATAGCCTTTGAATTAATTTATTAATTCATTGCCAACATTAAATGGACATATAAGATTGCACATAAAGCATTGGGCTTAAAATATTTAAATTAAGTATTGGACATTAATTTGGGCTTTTAATTAAAGTCAAATTAATGTGTGTAATGGGTTATTAGATTGCTATTGGACCTTGGCCCATGAGAGAGAGAAATTCAGCCCACAAGGTTTAATTTCAATTAATTAAATGTCTTGTATAAATTTAATTAATTGAGTATTAAAGCCTAAAGATATTTTTTTATCTAGATAAATCATTTAAATAGAAGTTGATGTGGCCGAATTTTCTAGGGAAATTCCAAGGAATTTCGGCACATGTATTATTTTATTTAAGTAGTTTATTAGATTTAAGTGTCTTATCTTTTATCCTAAATTAAGTGATATAATTTGATTAAATGTCTTTTGTTTTTATCTTGGATAAATTAAAAGAGTTTTTATCAATAAATATTTCTTATTTTAATTAAGTGATAAAGGCTAAAATTAATTATCTTTAGCTAATGTTAATTATCTTAAGGTAGTGGATTTTAGTTTTATCACTTAATAAAATGAAATAATATATATTGGATGAGAGAAAAAAAGTAAAAACCCTAGTTTTTCTCTACATTTGGCATGAAAATTCTCTCTCTCACTCAAGATTTTCTTTTGGCCGAATTCCTCTAAGAGAAAGATACTCCTTCATTCTCTTGTGTTCTTGAAGTTCAATAGCATCTAAAATAAGTACAAGATTAAATCTTGTAGCTTAAATCAATTACCATTACACGATACTTAAACTGAGAGCTAGCAATCTCGATTTTAAGCCATCTTTGCAATTGTGTGTGTGAACATAGAGAAGAGTGGCGTAAAGGCTGTTCTTTTGGCATTGGTGGAGAAGATCAAAGGTTGATATATCACTCTTGGTTGCTGGTCTACATCAAACCAAATATTTAAGTGCATCAACAGTTGTAAGTTTTACAACCTTAAAATTGCATGTTTCGTTTCTTGCTTTGGATTTGTATGGTATGTATGATGAAAAATTTTTATTTTTCCGCTGTGTTATCATCACATTCATACATGTCATATTCCATCAAACCCTTCCTAGGAAGGAACTCGACTCGCTACCTTTTTCGTATTTTTGACTTTCAGAGGCCTATATGACCTCAATTTCACTTCAAATTTCAACCCCGGACTCACCATGACCACTACTTCCCGATAGTCAAATAAAATATTTTTCACTTTCGGGTCCGATTTATAGTTCGAAAATACTATTCACCATCGAAATGTACTGTTCATGGCTAACCCAGTGTCGAGGCCATTACAGAACTAATTCCATATGTGTTATTTTCTGTTATAATATTATCACGTTTATATCGGGACCAATTTCTCATCTCATGAGTCATGGGCATATCCCAAATTTCTTTATCTCCCAGTCGCACATGACAAAATGATTTTTAGTCATTCTCTCTTATCATACAAGCAGATAGTTCGTGTAACCAGTATATGTCAAAAATACTAGTGCTATACATCTGTTAGGGATATATAGCGTCTCGAGAAATAAGATCTCCTCATAATAGTGTGCCAAACCCTAGATAGTTTTCTCACATTCGTTGTTTTATCTCATGATCTCATAAAAACAATTTTCATATTTACTATTGTGTTTTTATTTATAAAGACTACAATAAGTTAACTGGTGAACTAAAAAACCATTGAATGTGATCGAAAAATGTCTTTTCCATTTACTATATGCCATCTATCATAGTCCAACTCGTTTTTTTAGTTAGATTTGTCAAGTCTAGATTTTTTCATAACCCTTTGGAGACTAACTAAGCTAGCTACATTGAACTATACTTCTAGTATAAGTTAAGGATTTTGAGGGTTGAAAAATTTGGGTTTCATTTACATAAGATTTCCTTCCTTTGGTCAACTTAAGCACACAAGGTATGATGCATATGCAATGGTGTCCTCTCCTTTCCCTTAAAAGAATGTGCGTCTTATTATTATTTAACACCATACAAAAGTATAAGGTTGCAATGTACTAAAACATCCAACTTTAGTCCACTTCCTCAAGGACTACTTCTGGCTTTTTAGACAGAATATGATAGTTACGTTGAATATATCATCGGATCATTCTTAATCCTATTTTGAATCTTAATTCAAAGCACACAACCTCATGTGTGTCTTTATCTTGCACGTTAACAAGACTCACACTACAAAAAAAATAGTGAATTAGCAATGGGCAAATTCCATTGCTAATTCACTATAGCAACTAAACGACTATTCGTCGCTATTTGGCCATCGTTGGCATATTTAGCGACAAAAATGAAAAACAATCGCTAATTTTAACGGCGAAATTTCCTTCACTGCATTAAAAATACCATTGCTAATTAACCCCTAAAATCAGTCGTCATTATGTTAAGAAAAGATTAGCGACTAACTATTTCGTCGCTATTTTTAGTCGCTCAAAAAATTGATTATTTTTGCAACAGTTCGACGCAATTTATTTCCCTCGCTATAGTAAAAATTCTGTCGCTAATTTTTTTTTCAGTTTACAGAATTAACATATTTTTAGTGACTAAGATACTCGTTGCTATTTTTGTCGCTGTATGAAAAATTTTATTTTTTAATATTTATGAATTTATTTTTTATATGCCATTGAATAATACATTAATTCATTGTTTACCCAATATTTAACAAAGACCATACATAAGTACATAAATGCAAATCCTAATGTAATTTATAAATTTATAATATAAAACATAGAATCAAGTTATAACAAATATGCAATTACAAATTACTTGAAATACTAAATGAGTTTATACAAGGGAAAGCTAGAGAGAAGAAAACACTAAAGCAAAAGGAGAGCATAAGGGGGCAGGCTAAAATCTACAAAGCTAGTACATTCTTGTAGGCATTGATGAACACGTGTGGTGCAGTAGCCAAGGTTAGGTACGAGATGGCCAGCGACAACGAGGTGATCACGGACACACCATTAGCAAACTTTAACATGAGATCATCCTCAGTGAGATCAAGCAACTCTAGGCCGAACACAGAGCCATTATCATAAATAGACTGGACAACAAGACCATAAGAAAATGGCCTTCTACCAAGCTTGGCCAGCAGGGCTGCCTCTGAAGAGCCGACCTTCTCTCCCTTCTTGATAAGCTCAACAGGGGTGATAATTTTGACAGTACCCTTATTAATCTTGGTGGAAATATTGAGAACCTAAGTTATAGAAAGATCCGTAAGCCTCATATTATGGGGTGCTTCACATAGTAAGCATAAAGAGTAAAGTAAAAGAACTTAAATAAAAACCTGAAAGAAAGAAGTTTGAGAGGGATCGAGCCCTGTGTTGCCAAGAGGAACGACGACATCAATTGGAGCAACCAAACCAACACGAGCAGGAGCTTCAACCTATTCATTCAAAAAAGAAAATACATTAAAAATGCAAGGTAAATTACAAGAATGAAGATACAATGAAAAAGCAAGTCGAATTATAAAAAGACCAAAGTCAATTAGTAAAGAGACTAAGCCTGGAATAATTGAATTCTTAACATTTCACCCTAAATAAGTCGAATTTTTAATTAGTACAGTAATATTTGTTAAACAAAATGATATTAAAAGCCTGCACATGGAGCTAAAGATAGCATAACATATTCTGATCATTTCTCCCCAAGACCCAAACACTTCAAACTAAAAGAAGCAATTACTCCATGAAATAGTAAGTAATAGTTTGAAATGTATTCTAAAAGTTTAGACCCTTCTTCTTAACTTTCTGCCATACATACTACCATAATTAATCACCCATAGCAAACTTAAACAAAACTCTAATTCAAGCTATAGTTTCCAAGACTCATTCAACTTTATTCATCAAAAAATTGATATATGCAAACCAATGAGACTATAACATCATTACAAATCAATTATCATATAAATGATGAGTAACTAAGATCAGTCAGTCACTGTACCTTATACTTGGCAACCTCTTCACTCACTTCCTTGAGATCACCCTTGGTGAAAATCATACCCACATTGCCCTGGTTCAAGAAACAATATACAATTGGGGGTTGCAATATGCAGAAATGAAATTCATCACATCATAAACATCACCAATTTATTCATGACCACATAGTATCCAATATACAGCTTTCCTCTCTGTGCCTGAAGATTCCAAAATAACAAGACTATAGACAATTAGAAAAAGCATTACAAAAAGTGAATAAATAAATTAATAAACAAGCCCCTTTACGTACTAGGCCTGAGAATTTTAGCCCATTAAAAGATTATAAGTAATAATTAACCAAGGGCTGCACATGGTGAAGAGGTATTGAAATATGGAACCGCTACACATGGTGAGGAGTTTATGTGACCTTTAAACCTATATATATATATATATATATATCAAACCCTTCTTGCCTTATTTACCACAAAAGTTCAGTAATTCAATTAGTTTGATTCAAATATTTTACTAGCAAACTAGGTATATTTAGATTTAAATTATTGATTCAATTTGATTAATAATTAAAAAAATGAAAATTTTTAAATGGTATCCCTATTTATACAAACTGATATTTTCAGTTATTTCCAAATGAACACTTGAACAAAAAGTCAGACAAGACAAAAGAAGTGAACTCATCATATAAGAATCCAACAGTTCTTTTATTTAGGGGATTATCAGTGAGCTTTTTAGAGTTTAAAACACAATACAAATAGTAACCTAGCTAGCACTCATCCTTGAACTTCCCATGAGCAAATAAAAGAAGTAAATCATTAAAATTCATTCCAGCATTTGAATAAAAGATGAAGCAAGTACATATTATTCTTGGATTTAAGAAATTGTATATATAATTAACAATAAACCAAGTAAGGCTCCCATTTTATAGGACAGCATAATGAAACCGAGAACTATATTTCTGATCCCAATTTAAACATTTAATTGGATGAAAAGAAGTATGTGGAGATATAAGAAGGAACCTCAAATCTGACCCAAATCCTTCTTTTGATTACAATTAAAAGGCTGTTCATTCTTTTTTTTTTTTATAAGCCATATTTGTATTATTTAAAGGCTACTAAAAGAGCCAATCAACAAAGACTGCAGCTAGACAAGATGATACAATCACCAGTAACTGAAAGAAACACCTAGTCTAGGTCACATATGAAGGATTAAATCATCATGATGTCCAAAATGATAATTGGTTCAATTAAAAATCCCTTTGACTGGAAATATACTCATTTAGCATTGCATGTAACACGTAGAGTGAACCGCTATCTTCTAAGATCAAGATATACACACTTGAAATTGCTCAAGGAAAAAAAATTAACTTATAAAAATAACATTGCAAAGTTAAGGGAGCAAAAATAAAAGACTGCTCGGAAAAGAAAAGTCTGAAACTTATATCATTTCATGTATCTATGTAAAATAAGATCACTATTGCTATAATCATTAAGACTTGCTCATCTAAATTTGCATGCGGTGATGTCAAAAGTTACTGCAGAAATATGAAATATTTCAACTCACCATCTGAGAAGTTACCTTTTTATCACTTGCATTTACAGTCTCCAGAGATCTTTGGGCAAGCTGAGTGTCTAAACTACCTTCGATGTCAACAGGACATGCAGTTGTTTCTTCGCTATTTGCTTCTGCAGCCTTATGAACTTCTCTATCCTTAATAGGAAAATCCTCATAATCGAAGTCCAATGTGACCTTCGAAATTGCATCATTGCCATAGTAAATGAATTTCTGACTTCCATGACCAATCTGTCACCCATAAAACAGAATGAGAAACTATAATTATGTTTTGGTTGATACCATCAACAAATCATTCAGAATTAAACCAATACAATAGCACTCACTTTTTTGAAAGCTCCTGTTTCCGTTGTAGGATTTTCTCCAAAACAAAAGATATGGACTTTTGAACAAAAGGAACAGGTTTAAATGTTACATCTCTTGTTTCTATAAAATAATGCAATATAGAAAATGGAAATAAGCATTGAAGTAAGTTTCTTGAATTGAGTTTTGATTAGTTGGATCCTACAGTACTACGAGCATTTCTTTAAAATTGTATTTTTTTTAACTTTTGCAATCAAAATAACACATGCTTTAAACATAATGATAGGAATAATGTTTTAACTATAAATTGCAAGAAGTTGCCCCTGTCCTCCCCACTGTAATTGTACAAAAACCAAGATTATAAATTCACTACCTTCAACAAAACTAATTGCAAGAAGATGATTGATAATTTGAGGTTTGGAGCATTAAAATTATAGATTTCAAGAAAGCACATCATATTAGGTCTTAGAATCAAATTAAAATACATAAACAATTCAATTGCAAGAAGTAAATTCGTTTACTTACAAGATATTTGTAAATGTAGCAGTGTTCATCCCATACCTGCAGCTTATGAGAAGGAACTCACTTCTATGTTTAAGAGAGCATTTAGTCCATTTTACCTTTAAACTACTGACAATAATGTATGACGAAAGTGGGAAGCTGCATAACATGAAAATATACTTTTCCAATGTATAACGTATGGGACTTCCTGCCGCAAACAAAGAACCAAGATCAACAAAAAGAAATTTTAAGAGAATAAATTTTAGAAAGGCAACATGTACAAATATTTCCAACTTCTAAATGCCATTTTATCATTCAGCTTAGGTTTCAAGTCCAAATATTTTCTAATGCATGCTTCTCTACTAAACTAGGCAACAATAATTTTAAGAATTAAAATATTTTATATAAATGTAAATAGACACATTTATAAAATAAAATATAACCTTAGAGTGAAGCGACTCTGCCAATCTTTCACTATTTGGGATCTCTAAATAAACTTGAAAAACAACTGATGATAGATTAGTTTAAATGCTACAAGTACTACCAACTAAAGCAACCCTCAAACAAGCATATCCTAGGGATAAAAGCATAAACTTCGAGCATATATATATATATAAAAGCAAACCTTAGGTTGAAAAAGTTAAAAATGTAGATCTAAGCCTCTTTTTTCATTCAGGAATATATATATATATATATATATATATATATATATATATATATATATATATATATATATATATATATATATATATATATATATATATATATATATATATATATATATTCCTGAATGAAAAAAGAGGTATATAGCTTTATTAAACAATTACACATCCTCCTACCAAATACATAATACATTCCATTTATATGATTTATTCACCAAAACAGTAAAAGCAAGACCGACCAAATAACATGATTGTTTGTTTCTCTTTCAACATTCAGTCTTCTCCACAATATTTTGATTTCTAGAGTTGACAGTTTAAGGACTCAAGTGCTTCATGCACTGCTTTGAGCTAACAACAAAATTCAACCATTACCTATACTTCAACACATTAACATGTCAAGATAAAATAGAAAAACACTAAAACCCAACTCTATCTCATGCTTTGGGCAGTTCCATGGTGATATTCCTGATTTAATTGTACAAACAGCAGGGTGTTGAATCCAAGAAATAAAGAAGCCACAACCAAGAATTTAACTCTAATGAGAATCCCTTACCATGGCAGGCAATGTGGAAGCAAATAATTCACATAAGGCTTAATGATTACACCAACCTTTTCTTTCATCACATAAACACAAAACCTCAATTTATTTATTTACTTAATTACACTAAAATATAAATAATAAAATAAAAACACATACCCTGTTTACAGTAAGCGGATCTAGTGGTTCTGATGACATCCTCCTTTCAACAACAGAATCAATTTCCTCCTTGAGGAACAAGAGATCGCTAAAAATTCATTTTTGTACTCACAGGAGCTTTGTCGGATCCTTGCCAGAGCTCTACCGGTGATGCCTTGATGCTGCCACCATAAAGGCCCGAACCTCAAGGTCTTGTTATCGGTAGTCACACACTCAACTGCCGACTGGTTTGGCCGAAATTCCATGCGAATGGACGGCGGCTTTCTTTCTCCAATCTGCCAATCACCGGTGAGTGAGGAGCGATGGAGGACACCGAGAGATTTGCCTCACTACTGGGAGTTGTCCCGTGGTAGTCATGTCACCATTTGCCACCGTGACCCACCGGAACGAAGGGAGAAAGCTTCTATAAAGAGAGAGAAATGAGGAAGGGGAAAGGTGTTAGATGCCGTGGCTGGTGGCGGGACAGACGATCAGAGGGCAGCGGCTATGAGGTGGCTATCGGCAAAGCGCAGCGCCACTGAACAGCAGGAACTGGCTTCTCCCTGTGCTCTCCCTCTCTCCCCGATTCTCCTTCTCTCTTACCTGTTCACTATAAGAAAATATTAAAATAGCAACGAAAATATTTTCGTTGCTAAAATTGGTTAAAATTTTTTTATTTAGCAACAGAAATAAAAATAGTTATTTTTCGTTGCTAAATATGGAGGGAAATTTTAGCGCCAAAATATAGCAACAAAATTTTGAAACAAAATGCTTATTTCATTGCTAAATAAGGTGCTAGCAGATGGAGCAAAAATTTGGAACGAAAATCAGCAACAGAATTTAAATTTTGTTGCTAAAACAGCAACGAAAAATAAATTCCGTTGCTAAAATAGTAACGGAAAATAAATTCCGTTGCTAAAATAGTAACGAAATAGTTTTCCATTGCTAATTCGGAACTGAAAATTTTTAGCAACGAAAAATATATTCGGTTGCTATTTATGAAACTTTAAAAATTTTCAGTTGCGAAAATAGCAACCGAAATAAATTTCGTTGCTAAAATAGCAACGAAATAGTTTTTCGTTGCTAATTCGGAACTGAAAATTTTTGAGGTTCCATAACTAGCAACCGAATATATTTTCCGCTGCTAAAATAGCAATGGAAATTATATTCGGTTGCTATTTTAGGAACCTTTAAAATTTTCAGTTGCGAAAATAGCAAACGAAATCTTTTAGCAATGGAAAATAAATTCCGTTGCTAAAATAACAACGAAAAATAAATTCCGTTGCTAAAATAACAACGAAAAATAAATTCCGTTGCTATTTTAGCAACGGAATAGTTTTCTGTTGCTAATTCAGAATTGAAAATTTTTAAGCTTCCACAAATAGCAACCGAATATATTTTTCGTTGCTAAAATAGCAACTAAAATTATATTCGGTTACTATTTTAGGAACCTTTAAAATTTTCAGTTGCGAAAATAGCAACCGAAATAAATTTCGTTGCTAAAATAGCAATGAAAAATAAATTCCGTTGCTATTTTAGCAATGGACTAGTTTTCCGTTGCTAATTCAAAACTGAAAATTTTTAAGGTTTCCTAAATAGCAACCGAATATATTTTCGAGATAATAACATTCAATTTATAACAAATTCAAACATTAAACATATTTTTAAATGTTTCATTCTTAATGACAAATTTCAACTAATATAGTTGAGATATCTCAAATATGAGTCTACATTCTCTCTTTATATATATATATATATATATATATATATATATATATATGCACACTTTTAAATAGTATATATCTACAAATTAAATTTTAGAACATTACATTAATTATAATAAAGTAAGCTATACGAAACAACAATTAAAAACTAATTAATTAATTATAAACAAGTATATAAGCATAATAACTTTCCCACGTGGTGTTGTGAGAAGAAGGATCTTGGGTATTATATTGAGAAGAAGAATTTTGGGTATTATATTGGAAGATTAGTAAAATAGAAAATAAGGAGGAATAGGGAGGAGAGAGAGAGAAGAGGGAGATCGGGAAGGAACCAAGGGGAAGGCCAATCAACGGCGCAGATCCTCGGCGATCCTCTCGCCATTGTTCTCTCTCTGTCACCGGTCAACTGGGATCGTCAGTCCGCCATTCCTCTTCCGTTTTTCCTCCCTTTATACCGAGGCTTGCTTTCACCATTTCGGTGATCTCCGATGGCCTACCACGACACCATTTGCACCAGTGAGTTCACTAAGTCGAGGCGTCCATTCCAGCACCTTCCGTCCGCCCCCTATTGCTGGAAACACCCAGATCGGAGAGGGTTGAAACTTGTGCCGTTTTTGCTTCTCTAAACTCCGTTCTTCTTGGCTATGGTAAAAGTTCTTCTTTTTTGACTTTTTTATTTTTTAATAAATGGTTGATCTTGCTGTGGCTGTTGTTGTGACCCACTCCAAAGATCTAAGTATATTTGTTGCAGGTAATTTTGTTCAAAGTATCGCCACAACTTACGGTCATTTTCTTTGTGAAAATTTACTTTAGCGTTTTTCAATCTCTTAGTTGACTTGCTGTCATTTGGAACTTGGTAATGCACATTCAGAAATTCTTGGATGGCTGCTTACTTGCAGGATGCTCGTTTTTGTTTCTGTTTTTGCATTATTCTGATTATTTATATGCTTTATTATTTCATTTGTTTCTGGACAAGGTATTTTTAGCCTTATGTTGTCTACTTAATGACCTTTAAATACAGGCTTAGGCTTAGCTCGTTTTTCAAGTTGGTAAACATGACATTATGTAAATTTGACTCCTTTGTTGACTGATTTAATGCTGGGGGATTTCTCACTATGTTATAAATAAATTTATCTATAAATTTCTATTGAAAATACAAAAATACATAACCTGACTATTTGTTTTCGTAAGAGAATATCATGAACTGGTAGGTTGTGCAACTTCTGTGCATGCTAGGGTTCCTTTTTTTATTTTTTATTTTTTTAACTTTTATTAAGTGGCTATTAAATATCTGCATATTTAGCAAAATAAATATACTTGAAACTTAAAGTAAAAGTTAATTTATCAGTGTCAATATATGGGTTAACTAATCAGTATGAACTAGTCAGCTTTTGCTGAGTTCAAGTCCTTATTATTTTAGTTTTAAAATTTTGATCATATCAACAACAACTTCAAGCACTAGTGTTTGAGCTAGAGTTCTTTGTTGTCCAGAAGCATCTTGAGTAACTTTATGATATTGTTGGTTAGTCATGCCACCAAAGATAAAGGAGCATCTGTGACTTGTCTATGAGCACAGTATGCAGTATTTATATATTTTAAAACCTCCACTGCCAGTGTGGAGAGATTTAGCACATCTTTTCGGAGAAGGGAATGTGAAGGAATGTTGGAAGTGCTCTTACAATAAGATACTGCACAACTATCTTTACATATATCATAATTTGATTCTCTAAAAAGATTCTTTTCTTCATTCTTTTTCAATTTTAAATTCCTCTGTTTTCATGTTATCATTTTACTTTGTTTCTGTTTTAACTTTCTTTTTTTTTTACTAATTTTACTACCAGATTTTTATTATCCTCCATGTAATGGCTCTTGTGTATTATATTAAAGGAATGCTCTCTCCAAAAATGTTTAAAGTGGCTGTCACACTTGTTGTATCTGTTGGCCTGTAAGTTTCCAGCGTCATCTGTTTACTTTTTGAGGTTTATTGTTATTTGAATATGCTGAATCCGTTTTTTTCTTTTCTTTTCTTCTTTGATTATTATATGATGTCCTCTGGTACTTTGTCATAAAAAATAAAAGTGATCTCCGCCCTTTGGCCATTGTGTGCTTTCCAGGGCAGTTTGTTGTGCTGTGATGGCAGTTCTTATTGCACTGGTAGCTTCTATTCCGACAAAGGGATAGAGTGGACACAGCCTGAGTTTGTTTGATCCGTAAGTACCTGGACCCAAAATATTTTACTCCTATCTAGATCTTATGTTGCTTTTTCATATTTCTGTCAAATCATGTTGTAGCATAGGCAAAAAATAAAGGGAGGAAAACTCTGGGCTTATTCAATTTTCATGGTGATTGATGACTGCAGTACATGTCAGAGTTGGTGCTCTTAAAGGTTCATTTAGGTGACTTGTGTCAAAATAGGCCAGCTGCATGTTCCTAAGTGGATAAATCAAAAAATGCTTTAGATATGTGTATAGTATTTATGTAGATAAGAATTGACTGGTTGTTCATTGGGGTAGTTAGGCTGTTGACCTAGTTGGGAGTGTCTTGCTGGATTGAAGAGCTGATAAAACTACAGTAAACAACCATACATGGAAGCTACACTTATTTGAGTGTGAATGCTGTACAGAAAATATTTGCAATTATCTCTTTTTGTTTTGGGAAAAGCAAAAAAAAAAAAAGAAGAGTGAATAAAATTTCTATTTTATATGATTACTTGTCTACTTATTTGACTACTTTGTGCTGATGCTAATACACATAGAATAACAATTTCAACAAATTAACTTGTCGTCTTTTTTGTAGGTTCCATCATATATATCCCGATCAGTGGCTGGAAGCTATGATAACGAAGCTGTTGCTATATTTGCTTTAATCTTCACCTTCTATCTTTATATAAAGGTTAGTTGCTGACTAGGGAAGGAAAATTCTGCCCATTCTCTAAAGAAATACTCAGTTGAGTCATAAGTAGATTTATTCTGATGTGCTGGTTAATCCAAAGGCATTTTTCATGCACTTTAGGTATTTTGTGTACATATCTGATCAATTTCTGTTCTTTTCAGACTTTGAACACGGGATCCCTCTTTTATGGCACTTTGAATTCTCTAGCTTACTTCTACATGGTAAATCTTGTGCTAATATTGCTTTGTTTCTTAAACCAACATATCATTTTGATAGGCTTATTGTTTTATTATTTCATTTATTAGGTTTGCTCATGGGGAGGGTATACCTTTGTAATTAATCTTATTCCAATGTATGTTCTTCTATGCATTGTAACTGGTCGGTACTCTTCCCGGTTGTACATTGCGTATGCTCCACTTGTAAGTGTTTATGTTTTACATGCAGTTTTAATCATATTAAGAGTAAATCAAATAACATTTTTTCTTATACTAATTATTGAAGAATGCATGTCATGTTGCTATTCTTTGGGAAATTAGTTGCAGAGTAGTCCAAAAATAGGGTTTCTTGGGAGCTGGGAGTATAAGAATAATAGCTTTCTGTGTGAATATCAATCTCATTGGTCTCACCTTCTGTTCCTTGTGTATATATTTTACTGTGATACAGGCTTGTATAATTTGCATGGGGATGATTGATCTGATAACTTTTTTTTTCAGTTTACTATATTAAGATGTCATTTTGTATTTTCCTCTAAAATTATGCCATGGAATGAGGTTGTTCATTCTGTTTAACATGTGTTGTACAATTTATGTCACTGAGCCTGAAAGATGCTGTCTCTATCAATTGCTCAGCTTATTTTGAAGGCTATTTAATGTGTTCAGTAAGCAGCTGTTCCCGCATGTGGGGCATCAAGCATTTCACTGTTTATTCATTCTTTGCAATGGATGAATCCGAAGTCTCCCTAGTCCTGCTTGTACTGCTTATATTAGATTTAAAGTCGTTAATTGACTTCATTCAGAAATTCAAACGCAACTTTTCCTGCAAACTTGTTAATTTTGTTTTTTCTAGAGGAAATATGCCCTTTTCCCCTATTTATTCCTTTGTTGGTTAAATGCTTTCAATTTCCCTACAACTAGTTACAACTAACCTTTGTTCTTGTAGGTTCATTTAAGAGTTCCATGCTTTCCTCAGTGACAACAAGGATGTCTTGGATGAAGCAACCACAATGAAATTGTTGGAAAGGTAATCATGCTGCAGCTTCTTGTACTGCCTATAGCAAGTCTAACATCCTATCTTCTCTAACCTAATTTTGTCATTGCCGTTCTTTTGTTCCCTGAAATTATGCTTGAAAATTTATTTGAATAATGTATTTTTCTATAGTTACGGTAGGGTTGAAGAACTGGTATATTTTGCTAGTCTCAAAGAGCAGTATGAGATTGTAATCCACTACTATATTCACGTGCTTTTCCATATAATGTGAAGAATATTTTACTTTTGTTTTGACATGTAAGTTAGCCATTAATTACGACCCACTTGCACTGAACAGATATAGTTACTGTTCATTGATAATGGTTGAAAGTGGTAACTTCATTTTCTTATTTGTTCTATCAACTGACTTTTGCTGCAATCTCTCTTATGAACTTTGGAATATCTGTTCATGGTTTGATAGTGAAGTATAGATATTAGACTTTATATCAATGCTTTATGTGATGAAGTTTGGATCAATATTCACTGAAACTTCATCACATGCAGGAATGAAACCCACGAAGTCATCAAATATTTGGAGTTTTGTGTTCATCGGCTGCATAACGAGGATCCTGGGATTCATAATTTGCTCCTCTCTTTGGATGCTAAGCAGGTTGCCTTCTTCCGATAATTGAATATCAGTGTCTAAATTTCCAGAAAAACAAAAATGTATCTGATAAAGAAAAGAATAAGGACTTAAGACAATTCACACAAACAATCTCACAACTGTTAATCACAGTGTGGTTCGTATATATTTCTCCAAAAAGAGTCAATACACTCGCTGATCAATAGCCAAAATCAAGATGAAAAAACATAAGGAAGATAAACAGCAAAGGCTTAAACTCAGGAAGAGCAGCCAAACACCCTGCCTCCTTCCCTCCCTTGCTCAACATACTATTTTCCCAACAATTCCCACGATACCTGCATTTCTATTCCCTTTTCTATTTATACATAATTTCCCCCTTTTGTCCTACCCAACTGCTGCCAACTCAGCCTGCTCTCCTTGCCCAGCCTTCTTGTTGGACCGCCTTGAATAAACTCTCCAAGTTGTGGGCCTCTGGGCCTGGAACGCCTGTGGATCAGCAACTTCTCCATCAGTGCCACCGGTTGGGGTAGCAGTCTTGTCCTCAAGACTGAAACCAGGGAACTGATGGCGGATCACGAACTCATCCTCCCACGTAGCGTTGTCTATACCTCCATCGCTCCATTGGATCAGCCATTGAGAAGTAGCCTCTCCATGTTTAGAAATGGTACGCTTGGCCAAGATACCTAAAGGAGCAGGAAGGTTTTCCTCATCCGGTTCCATGCCTGAAGGAAGTTGAGACACCGCTGGAACTGATCCAATGGCACGCTTCAGTAAAGACACATGAAACACCGGATGTATTTTAGCGCCCGGGGGTAAATCCAGCTTGTAAGCAACCGGCCCAAGTCGCTGAAGAATAGGAAAAGGACCATAAAATCGGGGAGCCAATTTAGGAGTTATCCTTGCAGTTACTGAATGTTGGCGATGAGGACGGAGTTTGACATAAACTGAGTCGCCCACCTGGAATTCCACTTGCCGACGATGTTGGTCTGTTGTATGCTTCATCTTAGCTTGAGCCCGAGCTAAATGAGATTTCAACTGACGCAAAGCTTCATCACGGTCCACTAAGTCCCTCCCTACTGCTGCTACTTGAATCTCCCCTGAAATGAACTGAAAAACAGTTGGTGCTTTGCGTCCATAAACTGCCTCAAAAGGAGTGGTATTAATTGATACATGGTAGTTGGAATTATACCAGAATTCTGCCCAAGACACCCATGAAAACCAGGTTTTTGGTTGATCAGTTGCAAAGCATCGTAAGTAAGTTTCGACACAGCGATTTACCACTTCCGTTTGACCATCGGTTTGGGGATGGTAAGCGGAGCTGAATTTGAGTTGAGTTCCCTGCATCTTGAAGATTTCTTGCCAAAACCGACTAACAAACAAAGGATCCCTATCACTGAGAATGGACTTAGGCAGTCCATGGAGAAGGATAACCTCCCTAAGAAAAACTTCAGCCAGGGATCGAGCAGTGAAGGGATGCTTCAATGGAATAAAGTGAGCATACTTTGACAACCGATCCACCACCACCCAAATGGTGTCAAAGTTCTTAGAACGTGGCAAACTCGTGATGAAATCCATTGATATGTCTTCCCAAATCTGTTCGGGTACTTCCAAAGGCTGTAATAACCCCCCAAGAACTAAGGTAGAAGCTTTGAATCGCTGGCAGACATCACATGCTTGGACAAAGTGCTGCACTGCCTTAGTCATGCCCCTCCAATAAAAAAGAGCAGCCAGCCGCCTATATGTTCGGTAATAACCGGAATGTCCACCCAATGGGCTAGAATGGAATTCTGCTAGTAGAGTAGGAATCCAAGGGGAAGAAGCCGGGATAACTAACCGTTTCTTGAAATACAGGCTACCTTGCCGTTCTACAAAACCAGGATGGGAGTATGGGTTTTGTCGCAGATCTACAAGTATTTTCTGCAATTGCGGGTCGCTGTCTACTCCATGATTCAAAGCAGGCCCCTCTTCCCAACGAGGCATTACCGAAACAGCCCGTAACTCCCCTGTCATACCAGTGGCCCTTGAGAGAGCATCAGCAGCATGATTATCCTTCCCCGGTTTGTACCTGACTTCAAACCTGTAACCCATGAGTTTAGCCAACCAATTCTGTTGATCCATGGTGGTGATTCGTTGATGCAGCAACTGACGGATACTTTGTTGATCCGTGTAAACTACAAATGAATGCCCCAACAAGTATGGTCGCCAATGAATGATTGCCAAGACAATGGCCATGACTTCCTTCTCATATGCTGATTTGATGAGGTTTTGTGACGACAAAGCTTTGCTGAAATATGCGATGGGTCGTCGATTCTGCATTAAAACAGCCCCTATTCCTCCTCCGGATGCATCGCATTCTACTTCAAATGGCTTTGAAAAATCTGGCAAGGCTAATAATGGGGCTGATGTTAACCTCAATTTAAGGTCCTCAAAAGCTTGTTGTGCTGCAGGATTCCATTTAAAACCGTCTTTCTTAGTTAATTCAGTTAGCGGTTTGGCTATCTTTCCATACCCTTCAATGAACTTCCGGTAATATCCAGTGAGCCCAAGAAAACCGCGCACTCCCTTGACTGTTGTGGGAGTTGGCCAATCCTGTACTGCTTTTACTTTACTTGAATCAACTAACACCCCTTCACCGTTAACTACATGACCCAAGTACTCAACCGACCGTTGCCCGAAGCTGCATTTCTTACTGTTAACCACATATTGGTTGATTGCCAAAATGTCGAGAACCAACTCAACATGATGCAGGTGCTCAGCCCAAGTGCGGCTGTAGATAAGGATATCGTCGAAGAACACTAAGACACACTGTCGGAGCAAGGGCCTGAAAATATCATTCATTGCGGATTGGAATGTAGCCGGTGCGTTGGTCAATCCGAAGGGCATCACGAGAAACTCATAATGACCGTCATGAGTTCGGAAAGCAGTTTTCTCAATGTCTGACTCCCGTACTCGAATTTGATGGTATCCTGACTTGAGATCCAGTTTTGTGAAGTATTTAGCTCCACCCAACTCGTCAAACAGCTCTTCAATAACTGGAATTGGATACTTGTCTGGCACTGTTACTTTGTTGAGGGCTCGGTAGTCAACGCACATCCGCCATGTCTCATCTTTCTTCTTGACTAAAATCACTGGACTTGAGAAAGAACTCTGACTATGCTTAATTATGCCTTGCTGAAGCATGTCACTCACTTGTCGTTGTATTTCTGTCTTGTGGTGGTGTGGATATCTATATGGTCGCACACAAACGGGTCCCTGCCCTAGTTGCAGGTTAATGGAGTGCTCCACAGTCCGCCCAGGCGGTAAACCTATCATTTCTGCAAAAACTTGGTTGTACTTGGTGAACAATGCACTCATTTCTTGGCTCTGGTGGTCGGATAAGTGGTGCAAATGAGGGACCGGTGTAGGAGAATTACTGTTATTCTCAGTTGAGAGCTGATCCAAGTAACCATCTACCCAAGTTTGCAGAGGTTGCAGTGTTCCCTGCCCAACTGTATCCCTTCCTAGCTCCACTTTTTTTCCTTGTACACAAAACTTCAACGACCCCAACGCCCAATTTGCAGTCACATCTCCTAAAGTACATAACCATTCAACTCCTAAAATCACATCTAACCCTCCTAAATCAGTCACCAATGCATCCAAACTGCAGTTATACTCCCCTATCTGAATGGAGATTCCGGTACATTTTTGGTCTACCCCAATTAAATTCCCATCCCCTAACCTGATGTGAAGAGTTTGGATAGAACTTACCTGGAGTCCCAGTACCGCAACCAGTTGTGAGGAGATGAAATTGTGGGTTGCCCCACTATCCACCAGCATCATGGTTGGAATCCCGTTGGTGGTTCCTAACAATTTGATGGTGCTCAGGTCCCTGTTGGTGCCAGCGAGTGTACTGATCTGGTAGTGGAGTTCATGCAAATCAAGAGCCTTACACTCCATCAGCTAGGTTGTCTTCCTCCCCGTCGCCGACATCGTAAAAATCTTCCTCATCGTCCATGTCTTCTCCCTCGCCTAAGAGCATCACCCGTAACTGAGCCTTGGAACATTTGTGTTGGGGAGAATAGCGTTCACTGCACTGGAAACAGAGACCCTTTTTCCGACGTTCCTCCCACTCCGTCTTGGTAAGCTGCCGAATTCCAGTCCGTCGATTTCCCCATCTGTTAGGCTCTGACGGTGATAAGGTAGGAGATTGCTGGGATGTGGAATAGCGTCCTGGATTTGGACCGAGGAAACTATGGTTTGGGCCTTGAGAGAAGCCATATCTGTTGGGCCCACTGTTTGGGTTGTAGCCTAATTGATTCTTCCCTTGCATCTCCTTCATCACAGACCCATTTGCTTTGGCCGTTCCTGGTTCCGTCTTTCCCATTTGCAGAGAAGCTTCGATGGATCTTGCTAATCTCATAGCCTCCACTCTATCTTCAGGTTGATGAACTTTAATCCATCCTTTGATCTCATCCCTAAGGCCACTCACAAAATATCCAATATATTGTTCCTCGGCAACCCCGGAGCAGCAGCGGCCTCCATTTCAAACAGTTCTATATACTCCTCTATACTCCCATACTGGTGGAGGTCGGCGAGGTCTTCAAAAGGACTGGTGGATCGACCACCACTAAACCGTCGTGTAAATTCCAATTTGAATCGCTCCCAAGTCAGCTCCGGTTGGATGTTAAGAAGCATGGAAAACCAGTTAATGGTGGATCCTTCCATGCAAATTTCAGCTACATTGATCTTCATATTAGAGGGTATTTGATTAATTCGGAAATAGGTCTCTACTTTAGTAATCCAACCGCGAGGATCAATTTCACTAAAACTTGGAAGTTTCATCTTCTTGAATAGACCATTTGGATCTGCGAAATAATCCGGTTTCACAGTGTACTCCATTGTTTGTTCTGGAGTCTGTCCTATTGTATACCCAGTTCCCATCAGGTTAGTACCTCCCCTTGAACTATACTCCTCGCCCATGGAAGATTGCTTCTCCATACGTTTCATCCAACCCAAGAACTGTTTTTGGAACTCCTCCGTTTTCTTCTGGTACTCATCTGTTTTTTGTTCCATCAAACGAGCATTCTGTTGAGTACTCTGTTGCATATCTGTTATAGCAGTAGTTAATTCATTGATGCGAGATACAAGTTCCCCTATCCTATTTTCATTATCATCTACACGAGAGGAAATGTTTTGGTATCTTGTCTCCATTGGAAATGATCCTGCAGGTCGGACCAATTTGATAAAGAAAAGAATAAGGACTTAAGACAATTCACACAAACAATCTCACAACTGTTAATCACAGTGTGGTTCGTATATATTTCTCCAAAAAGAGTCAATACACTCGCTGATCAATAGCCAAAATCAAGATGAAAAAACATAAGGAAGATAAACAGCAAAGGCCTAAACTCAGGAAGGGCAGCCAAACACCCTGCCTCCTTCCCTCCCTTGCTCAACAGACTATTTTCCCAACAATTCCCACGATACCTGCATTTCTATTCCCCTTTCTATTTATACATAATTTCCCCCTTTTGTCCTACCCAACTGCTGCCAACTCAGCCTGCTCTCCTTGCCCAGCCTTCTTGTTGGACCGCCTTGAATAAACTCTCCAAGTTGTGGGCCTCTGGGCCTGGAACGCCTGTGGATCAGCAACTTCTCCATCAGTATCTTTTAATTGTTTTCTTCTTGTGTAGTTTCACTTATTTGATTGTTAAAAATGATATCTTTGATATTTTCTTTCTTTTGTTATCAGGAAGATGATGGTGCACTTTTGCGTTTCCTGCAATGCAAATTTGGAAAAGGACGAGAAAATGGCCCTGATTTCTTCTATGATCCTAAATACGCCTTACGTCTTTGCCTCAAGGAGAAAAGAATGCGTGCCTGTGTTCATATATACAGCATGATGGCTATGCATGAAGAAGCACCCGGATCGTCCTCCTTCACCTTCACCACCTACTTAACTTTGATTTATAATTTTTAGATATATCTACTTAACTTAGATTTATAATTTTTAGTTATTGATATATGAGTTTATATTATTTTTGTTATGGTTTTCACGGATTATTACTTTAGAGTAATATAATATATTTTCAGGATTTTAATTATCGTGTATTACAATTTTTATATTATATTATCAATAAGAATATTTTCTTAACTTTCATTATGACTTTGGATTATATTTATTTATATATACAAAATTTGATTGAAACTAAAATATTATGCTAAGCTATCATAATTTTTGATGTAAAAAATAGCAACGAAAAGAATTATTTCGTTGCTAAAATAGCAACGGAATCGTAATTCAATTGCTAAAATTTCCCAACCAAATATCAAATCGGTTATAAATAGCAACGGAATGTGTCATTTCGTTGCTATTTTTAGCAACGGAATGATTATTCCATTGCTATTTTTAGCAATGAATTCGTTGCTAAAAATAGCAATGGAAATTATATTCCGTTGCTAATTTTGATCAATTCATCGAAATTATTTTTGTTAGATTTAGCAGCAAAAATAGTATGCCGTTGCTAAATTTAGCAACGGAAATAGAATTCTGTTGCTAAAATATAGCAACCGTCAAAATTACAACCGAATTTTCCGTTGCTAATTTTTATTAGCAACGGAAATTCAACAAATTCGGTTGTTAATTTCTATTGCTATTTTATAATTTTCTTGTAGTGGTTCTTCTCTTCTTTTTTTTTTTTTTAATTTTCCTTTTAACAAAGCAATGTATATTTCTAATATTTTCCTTTTTATTTCGTCTTACCTTTTTAAGACTTATGGTTTAATGGTTTCCTCTAGAATATTCTAGGGACTTAATTTCAATTATTATTATTATTATTATTATTATTATTATTATTATTATTATTATTATTATTATTATTATTATACACATGCATTTAATTTAATTTCTTATTATTAGTTCTCAAATTGTGCTTTATATAAAAAATTATTGAGTTATCAACTTTGAGATTATGTTTACTCATATTAGGTCCTCAATAATTGACCCTTACGAACTGGTATCAAAAATATTATTCACCTATTAAAAGATACTCTTAGACGACTCAAAATTGTTGGAGCGTTTACATATATATGTGTGTGTGTGTGTGTGTGTAGAAAGAGAGAATGTAGACTCATATTTGAGATATTTCAACTATATTAGTTGCAATTTGTCATTGAGAATGAAATATTTAGAAGTATATTTAATGTTTCAATTTGTTATAAATTGGATGTTATTATCTTGAAATGATTTAAAGTAGGTATTTTATTATGTGTGTGTGTGTGTGTGTATATATATATATATATATACTAACCTTCAAATTATACTCACTCGTATAGGATCCTCAATAAATTGACCCTCGTGAATTAGTATCAAAAGTACTGTTCACATATTAAAAGGTATTCTCAGGCAACTCAAATTTTGGAGCGTTACAGATCAAACTCTCCAATTTCAGATCTTATTTCTTATTTCCATTAAGGTAACTAATTTTTTTAGTATTGTTAGCAATTGTTTTTCGATCTATCTATTATAGGCGATTGGAGATAATTGATGGGTGTGGAAAGGAGCACCGAGCCACCAAATGTCTAAAAATAATACCTCTCGGGTTTTAGGGTGTTACATAACCACCACATATAACTAGACGTAGATTTATATTTATTATAATAAGTTCATATTTATTTATTTTTTAAAATAAGTTAAAATTTAATGAACAACCAATTCTATTTATTTGGATGCTAATTTTCATTTGATTATAGATAATTATGTGATCGCACATAATAAATATAAATTATATTTAGTTAAATATATGGTATAATAAGATTACACATAAAAAAATACAATTATAATATAATACGATTGGAAGCGAAAAAATGAAAGTAAAAAATTATAATGTCCCTACCAATTTTCATTATTTTGTCCTTATATTTAAAGATGGTTTGATAAATATATATAATTAGAATTTCTAATAATTTAATATTTGATCAAAATTTTACAAAATAAAAATAAATTATAAAATTTTTTATAATTATTTTAAATGAGATAACAAATTTTATATTACTATTTATAAATATTTATTTTTATTAATTTTCATAATGTAATAATATAATAATTATAACAAATAGATCATTATTATTATTATTATCAAAAATGTAAATTTTTTAAATAAACAACTTTAAATTTTGAGATAATTGATAAAAAAAATTATTATCAAATTATAATATAATTTACAAATTTATGTTCCAAAATAAAATATCAATTTCATATTAACTACATCAAAAATACTTGAAATCGAAAAAAACTATTTTTTATTTTATTTGTGACGGATTAGCAACTACATAATTTCATTGCCAATTAGCGACGAATGTTTTCGTCGCTAAACCGTCGCAAAAAGTGGTACTACTTTTTTCCTCCAAAATTAGCAACTAAAACTTTCGTTGCTAAATTTTTTGGAACTAATTTTATGAATAAAAAATTATAAAAATTAGCGACAGTATTTTTGTCGCTAATTCCGTCGCAAAACAGGGCATGTATATTTCCCGCCAATAATTAGCAACTGATTATTCATTCTGTCGCAAAAAAATAAAAAATAACCTTCCCACAATGGAATTGAAAAACAGTCGCAGATTTGCGATGAAAATAATGTCATCGCTAATTTTAGTCACTAATTTACGGTTTTTTTGTAGTTTCATCTTGTAATTTCTACAAGATGGCATTTTTATTTTGAATAGGTTCTCAAAAATCACTTTGTATTCAAAAATCACCTCATATTAGACTTTGTTAGCTTATTAACAGAGCTAATGTAAACACCGTGTGAGTGGGTTACTTCTCTGTTCGACATGCTCTATATTATAACAGTAAATGTTCACATATAAACATTCACACTCATGTATTGCCAGCAATGAACTCAATTATTATTATTGTTATTCATACATAATAATGTCAAAATATTACAGTATAAATCAAATCATATGCAAATCCTAAGACCTAACATGTCTTTCAAACACATCTTTTGATACAGGTTTATAAAAGTTTACTTTTCCTTGTGCAACAATGTTTTTAGTGTGTTAATACTTAATGTCGATATGCTTTGTCTTACTATAAAATTTCGAATCTTTAATGTAAGCTATTGATGACCGATTGCCACTATAGACTGTCACATGTTCCTCTAAGGTAATTATATTCTGATGGTCCGTAAACCATTTTAACCAAACTACCTCTTATACTGCAGTTGAGGAAGCAACAAATTCTACTTCCATTATCTAAAGGGCTACACAGGTCTATTTCTTGCTACTCCATGAAATGGTACCTTTGCTTAGCAAAAAAATATAACTTGATGTGGATTTCCTCTCATCCACATCTCCTCCCTAATCAGCATCCGTATATACTCTCAAATGCATATCCTTTCCTCAAAAATAGAGAGAATAATCTGCGATACATTTGAGGTATCTAAGTATCCTTTTTACCACCTTCTAATGTGCTTCACTTGGATTAGATTGATATCTACTCACCATGCCCATAACATAGCATATATAAAGTCTAGTACACAACATTGAATACATCAGACTTCCCACGACACTAGCATATGGAACATTCTTTATACGTTCTATTTGCTCTTTTATCTTAGGATACATGCTTTTGCTGAGAGACTAATTCTTAGCAATGGGTTTGTTTATGGGCTTACAATTTTGCATTTTAAAACGTTCAAGAACTTTGTTAATATATGTCTCTTGAGACAGTGACAATAATCTTCTCGAGCAATCTCTTGAAATCTTAACTCCAAGGATATAATCTATTTGACCCATATCTTTCATCTCAAAGTTGGATAACAACCATTCTTTGATAAGATTTACGTATTCTTTGTCATTTTCTGCTATAATTATGTCATCTACATACAATGTTAAAACGAAAAGCTTATTTCCTGAGCTTTTGGAATAAACACAATGATCTTCATCAATTATGTCGAACTCATTCAACATGATTGCTTCGTGAAATCTTAAATACCATTATCTCGAAGACTGCTTTAGGCCATAGATTGATCTCATCAATTGGCAAGCTTTATGTTCACTGCCTTTTTTGATAAAACTTATAGGCTGCTCTATATAGATTTCTTTTTTTAATTCTCCATTAAAGAAAATAATTTTTACATCCATTTGATGTAGCTCTAGGTCCAAACTAGCCACCAAGGCTAGAATTAACCTTATCGGCGTAAATCTAACAACAAGTGAAAAAGTCTCCTCATAGTTAATTCCTTCCTGTTGTGTAAACCCCTTAGTGACTAGCCGAGTCTTGTATCTTTCGATACTACCATCGGCTCTTCACTTTATTTTGAGAATCCACTTCTTTCTAATTGTTTTGCATCCTTTAGGTAGATCAACCAGTTTTCAAATATGGTTTGACCTCATGAAAGCCATTTCTTCTTTCATTATCTTAATCTATTTATCTTTAGCTGGGTATGAGAGAGCTTTTTTAACATTTTTAGGCTCATCATTTTCTTGTGGTGTAATAAAAAAGGCCTCGTTTGCACCTTTAATCTCAAATCATCGACACGAAATACTTTTCCTCTTAAATTTTCACAGTTTTGAATCTTTATAAACTTGTCTCATTTATTCATCACAGTTCGAAATGCTTCCATTAGGATTAACCTCTATGCTCCTGCTCAAATAAGGATCTTGAATATCCATACTCCTACTGGAGTTAGGCATGCTCATCCTCCCACTGGAGCATGGATCCCGAACATCCAAACTGTTAAGAAAAGAGTCTTAACCTTTTTCATCAATTTCTCTCTCACTCTAATGGAGAGATCCGGGTAGTTCATCTTCTTGAGTTTTTTAAAAGGTAAAGTCTTGACTTACTTCACCCAACTTTGGAAACTCATTTTCCAAAAATATGATGTTTCATAATTCAAATTATATTACTAAGCCATTTGCTTACTCACCCACGAAGACGTATCCTTTTGATACATCAAAATATCACACAAAGATACACTTTTTACCTTTTAGTCCTAATTTACTAAATTTATTTGAGTTATCATGGACAGAATCAGCTTAACCCCAAGGGTGTAAATGACTCAGGTCAAGTTTTTTATCAGTCAACAACTCATAAGGAGTGAAAGCAATATATTTGGAGGGCACACAATTTATAATATATGTGGCCATTAACAAAGCATCTCCCTAATAGGAGATGGGCAAATTTTCTTGAGCCATCATAGAACGTACCATGTCTAAAAGGGTTCTTTTTTGCCTTTCTGCAACACCATTTTGTTGTGGAGTTCGAGGAATGGACAACTAATGTTCTATCCCTTTTTCATCACTTAAATCTTTAAATTCATCAGAAAGATATTTTCGACCATGGTCAGGTTTTAAAGCTTTAATTTTCTTATCCAATTGATTCTCAACAAGATTCATAAAAGTTTTAAAGCAACTTAATTCTTCAAACTTGTGTGAAATCAAATAGACATAACAATACCTAGTATAGTCATATATAAAAGTGATAAAATAATATGCCCCATGCCTTGCCCTAACATTCATTGGATCAAAAACATCTAAATTAATTAATTGTAAAAGAATTGTGGCTCGAGTTCCTTTTTCGAACTGTTTTCTTACTAGTTTTCCTTACAAGCAATGCTCACATGTAGGTAATTCAATCTCATTTAAATCACCTAACAAACCTACCTTAGCTAATCGATGCATTTGGTCTTGCCCGATATGTTTCAATCTAGGATGGCATAATTTCACATTATCCTCATATGTATTTGAAGAAGAAGAGATTAAAGAAAAACTAGCTTTATTAAAATAATTAGGATCAACATCCATAATTATAAAATTGTTCGAAACAAAACCAAAACCATAAAAAATGTCATCCAAAAATAGGTTAACTATATCATCCTTAAAATGCAGAACAAACCTAAGTTTCATTAAAATTAAAACAGAAACTAAGTCCCTACGAATATCAGGAGTCTAAAGCACATTGTGCAGGAGTAAGGTTCGGCCTTCATGCAAGACTAGTCTATATGTGCCAATTCCTAAACTGCCACTCTAGCATTATTCCCTACATAAATTCACTTTGCTCCAGCAGTTACTCGTCGAAACTCGATAAAGGCATCTCTATCCCTTGTCACACGATCCTTTGCTCCTAAATCAACCACCCAAAAAGGATGAAGTTCAGTTAAAAATATAGAACTTGATATACAAATTTCACTCACTCTTAAGTTATAATAGTGTACCTGTTTAGGCACAGTACAATCTTTTATATAGTGACCCTTCTGCTGGCAGTTGAAAAACTTCACCCTATGTTCGCTTTCTTTTTGCCTTTGGATCCTTTCCATCCTGTTTAACTTTTTAGTTTTTAGGCTCTTAAGCCCTTTCTTTGCCTTTCCCATGAAAGCTCCTCTTCTTGTTCTAGTTTGAATTTTTCATACCAAAATTGAAGTGTGCAATATGAACTTTAGCATTGACCTTAATTAGTGTTAAACGGTCCTCTTCCAACTCTAAATATCTAGCGACATCTTTAAGTGTCTTGATGCTATCCATGTGAGTCAATTGCATTTTCATGTGCTCCCAACTCCTTGGCAAAGATCAAATGACAGCCTAAATTTGTTACTCATCAGTTAACTTATGACTTAAATCACTAAGCTCACAAATCATATTCTCCATCTCTCGAAAATGTTTTTGCGTTGAATGATCAGGCCACTTCTGATAAGTATCGAATTTGATCATTAAAGATCGGAGTCTAGTTAGAGACACTCTTCTAAACCTCTCCTACAATGTGACCCATATATCCATTGCATTTCAATATGAGCAAAATTATATGGTGATATCATCTTCCATTACACTTAGAAGGATGATACGAGCAATGAAGTTTTTCTTTTTCCATACTGCATAAGCATCTTAGCCCTACTTATGCTGAGCAAAAGTGTCATTCTCAGGTTCAGTCATAACTGAACTTAAGATTTTCAGAGCCTCTTGCTCCTCAAGCACATACTGGATTTTTATACTCCAGATTTCATAGTTGTCGCCATTCAATTTTATATCTTCATTCAATTTAGTGACTATCGATTTGGAAGATATTTAGATCCTCTGATAAAAAATAGATTATATGTTGCATTTAATAAGAAGAATATGGCAATACATGCTATTTACCATACATTTGAAATTAGAATATGATAAGGTTATCAAGTAGGCTTAAAATCAAAGAAGTTACTAGCAGTATCTAATTACCCTCCAAGTCCTAATGTCTAACCTTATAGATTAAAATTCATGCATAGTGAATTTGATTTATTGAAAATTAAGTTCTTTAACTTAATTGAGGATATTATCTGTACTCGATAATTAAACCTTAACTTAATAATCAGGCAACTATTCTATTCATAAAATATTGCATGGAAAATAATATTAAAATAAACACATTCATCATAAAAAATTATAAGCCATTATAATATCAAAAATCAAAATAAACATATTTATTATAAAGTCTAATAAATCCAAAAGAAGACACAAATGTCTTATCTCAAAACAAAATTAGGAAACATAATTCCTAAGATAAAAGTCTGCAAAAAAATAAAGATAGAATTATAACTCTCATGTCAAATATAATTAGGATTCTGATGGGCCCAACACTATCCTAGTCTCTGAAAATGTCATCTTGACCATATGCATTAACTATGAGGGTATGCCTTATGTGCAATCATTTAACCATGGGCAGTTCAGTATACGCCCACTCCTGAGTACCATCTCAGACTGAGTGTTGCTCCTAAACATTCCTCGTTTCGCTACCTTAAATAAAAACTTAATAATTGAATCTTTATAATTTTCACTCCAGCACTCAACAAATAAGTTCTAGAGTTCCATATGCTAGCTAAATGATTCATATATGACATCATAAAACAGATTATGATTCCACCTCCTGTCTAGGCCTCCAA
Organism: Excoecaria agallocha; assembly: GCA_037975025.1. Classification (NCBI taxonomy): domain Eukaryota; kingdom Viridiplantae; phylum Streptophyta; class Magnoliopsida; order Malpighiales; family Euphorbiaceae; genus Excoecaria; species Excoecaria agallocha. The sequence goes on along the minus strand of CM075821.1, from coordinate 3,943,050 downwards.
TCCAAATACAATCTTGCATTTTTCTATGCATTCTGACGATATGATGCATAGTAGCATCAATATCATAGCTTCTAGCCTTCTTGTAAAAGCTCATGCTATGGACCTCACGCACACGTACATTGGCCAGAGCAACACCTTAAGGAGTATGTGGTATCAAAGGTGTTCTTATCATTATCATATCTATTACACATAATAGAATAAAAATAATTAGTACACTCATGTACAAATAAAGAATGATTGAAACTTATTTCAATCAAATATAAGGACAGAATCCACATAAGTAATTTTCAAACAAATTTTAAAATTAAAGAAGGCAGAAACACATTTTTTTAAAATTTTCATAAATTTTTCAATAAAATAATTTATAAAAAATAAATCTATGACTCAAATTTTTTTTTAAATCTCCAAAAAATAAAAAAAAATTATGAAAATTAGAATTGCAAAAAATTGGGTCAAAAATAATGGTTAGAGGAGCCCTCACGTGCCCACACACACTGGTAGGAGTGGTCCTCATGCGTGACAAAAAAGCCACGTGCTAGCAGTGGCACTGTGCCACATGGTGTGACTATTGACACATAGTGGCCCCTTATTGGTCCACATGTCGACAAGTGGCATGACCCCCTAATAGAGGTAAGTGTTTGCTCCGCAGGCTACCACGTGGATGCCAGGTGGTATGACACGTGAGCCACGTAGTAGTGCTTCAAGCTACCACATGGTGCCATCTGTCAACTTTTGATTAGTCTATGTAGTGCCACATGGCATCAAATGGACCCACCCTTTGCCACGTTAGTTGACACGTGCCGCTTCACCATAGTGCCATATGTCACTCCCCCATTGGGCTATATGGTTGAGTGAAGTTTCGCTCAGCACGCGTGGTCTACCGCGTGATGGAGACGCGCCCTCTAGCATACGTGTAGCACTCTGGTGGCATGTGCAAGCCATATGTCACATTTCCAGTTGTTTCAGGCTATCGGTTTTTTTAGGGAGGGTTTTTTAGGGTCCATGAGTCCAATGATATGGTTAAAAATAAAAAATTTCCACTTGAAAATTTATTTACAGACTTTTAAATTATTATTTAATTTCGGTGTCCAAAAAATACAAAAAAATATCCAAACCATAATTAAAAATGATACACATACAGAACAGGTCTAATATGCATATTAAGCAGCCTATAATCATGTCTAAATTTTTCAAAAAAAAATATCCAAATAATAGACATGCAAAAATGAAAAAAATATGGCTCTAATACAATTGAAAGAAAATATGTAGTCATAAATATTATGAGAACTAAGCATAAAAACCTCTCATAGTGCAGAATCACAATCGCTGAGATCATCCACTTTTTACGTCATCGGTATTATTCTCACTCATGCCACACTATGCCTCAGGGATGAAAAATTGAATTTCACGAACTAAAAATAATGAAAAGATAGAAAACGTGCAGAAGCAATTTGATAGAGTTTCGATATGGAGATTTTTCATGTTCCCTCAAGAATAGAATTCTTGGCCCTATTTATAGGGCTGTAATTAAGGTAACTTAATTTTCTTAATTAGTGAGAATTAAATTGACAGTTACACAAATTAATTATAGAAAATAATATCTATCATTAATATGTCAGTTACCTAATTTAAATTAGGTAACTGTCCATATTAATAAACACATAAATGGTAGATTCCTTAATTAAGCGAACATCTAATATAAAATTAATTCTATATGTATTATTTCCTTTTTTGATATTATCACGTTTATATTGGAGCCAATTTCTCATCTAATGAATCATAGGCGTATTCCAAACTCTTTCAGAACATAACAAAAACGGGGGGGACCGTGTCCAAACGATGAATAGACCCCAAACAAACATTATTGATATACTTCCCATTTAACTATAATCCAATTGGTTTAACAATTATTTATTAAGTTGTGTTCAAATCAATCTGATTTAACCCATTCATTACTTAACCAATCATGATTTGAATTGAACTTACGACCCATTCTATCTATAATTATCCTATGTGAAAATCATTGATTTCCTAGATAGTTTATCTTTTTAACTCTTTCTATAAAAAAAGGAAAAGTACATAATCAAACCTTTGAATTTATACTTTTTTTCCTATTAAATACATTAACTTTTATTTGATTACATCACATTTTTTAACTTTTATTTCATCCATATTAAGTCTAAATTTATCAAATTTGAATAAAATAATAGTATGTTTTAGTATACATTGAGTCCCCATTATTTTATTAAATTCTTATTGGATCCAATGTGTATTTTAAGGATCCAATAGCAAAAATTGCATAAGTTCAGGAATTCAAAAATGCATTTTTCCGTAAAGAAAAGGCCTAATACATTAACAAATACCTCAACTTGTAAACTTCGTATAATTTACCGCTTTAACTTTTTGAAAAATCACTTAACCCCTTAAAATTTTTAATTTCAATATACAATGGGTTACTTAATGCTGAATATATATATATATATATATATATATATATATATATATATATATATATATATATATATATATATATATATATATATATATATATATATATATATATATATATATATCCAGTGAAGAAGAAACATGTGTAATTTTTCCATATAGATTTTAAGAGACACTTCTCCTTTTTATTGGGAGAAAAATTTTATATCAGTATTAATTAGAAACTTATTGTGTAACATAATCAATAGTTTAAGAGGTCGAATGATTTTTCAAAAGTCTAGGTAGTTGGATATATATTAAACCTAAATGAGCAATAACCATAATACAAAAATCCCCACCTAAAATATATATATATATATATATCTATATATATATATATATATGACATATTAATTATTGAACTTATTAAAAATATTATATTATCTTGAGCTGTTGGTGACTGGGGGTAAAGATAAATTTGAACATAACTGTGGAATGTAAGTAACAAGCTGGTTTGGAATAATGTGTTGGTGGCTTCTTATGTTGTAGTTAACACTGAATTGAATTATTTTAGTGAAGGGAAGGCAGCTCAGAACATGCTTTATAATGCTTTTGTGTCTTTTACCCATAACATTTCAGGTTCCCGTTCTCCTACTAGCAGTGAGGCTGTTTTATGGATGCTTCCATTTTTTCAAACCAAAGCAGATGTGGCTATGGGGTTGTTTTTTAGGATAATGGTGATCAGTTCCTTTTTGCTCTTTCAGGCCATGGTCCAAGTATTTATGCTCCTCGGGTAGCTAAAGCTCTTGCTCTTCGTTCAGCCACTGGTTGGATTGTGGATCATCTTCCTAATAAAGGCACCATTTTCACTAATTCACAGGAGCTCCCGCTAGATTATCATAACTCATCTTTGGTAGGGCTGTTCAAAATTGGCATAACCCAATTAACCCAACCAAACCAATCCATATAACCCACAATTTTTATAATTATAGTGGGTTATTATAACCCACACAATCCATTTTAATGTTTTACAAATATTTATATGGGTTATGGGTTATTATATAACCCAACCAATTAACCCAAACTTTCTCTACAATCCAGCCCAATTTTTTAATCTCTTAAACCTAAAAACACATTTCGTTTGCTCTCTGCCACTCTTAGTCTCACGCCTCCCCCAAACAAAATCCTCTCTTGCTTCTCCCTCTTCATCGGTTCTTTCGTTGAATCTGCTGGTAGGTAACTTTCTCTTCATCGGTTCTTTCGTTCAGTGCCGCCGGAGGTCTTTGACGCCCTTCTGGATGCTCTGAAGCACAGCGATGCCGAAGTCTTTCTCTGCTGCGATCCTTCTCGAAACGGTCCTAACGATTACCACATTATCTCCTCTCCTGATCATGTAAGTCTTGGAAATTCATTTTGTTGCTTCAATTTTGAGTTTCAGTCACTTCAATTTCGGTTTTTCGTTTTTCAGGAGAAGTTCGAGGATCTTAGAGCTAAGGGCTATAATTTGCTAGGTACGTTCTGTAAATTTACCCCTTCTCCTTTTCTTCCTTGGTTTCTATTGCAGCTGTGAATTTTTCATTTCTGACTGTTGCTATGCTCATGGTAAATAAAATATAATTTAATTATTCGATAAATAAGTAAAAGGGAAAAGACGGATATTAACCTGATTGAATTCGATTCAATGCTCTTCTCATCAAAGTCCTTCTTCCGAGTTCAGGCAGATGGCCTCATCTTTCCGGCAAATTCGTCAAATGCCTGCTCTCTGATTTGTTCTTTATTTATTGACTCGAGGTCTTATTTTTTTTCCTCACTTGAATTTTATGTGTTAAGGGTGTTTGCCTGTTTCATTCTTAGCAAAGTGAAAGGAAACAGAACATGTTTTTTCTTAAGGAGGAAAAGTTTGAATGAGTTTGGTTTTTCCATGTCTTTCTTACAGATTTCCTATAGAAAAGTCTACGATTCAGAGAGATCCATTGTTTTTTTTCCACCTTTTTTGATTGATTTTCTTGCAAAAGATAAGAAAAGGGTCAATGTTTTTTTCTGGTTCAATAACTAAATGGATGAAATGATTAAGAAAGAAATTATAAAATGCCTATCTTTTAGCTGTTATTTTCTGTAGTTTGATAATTCAATTCAACTGTGCCAATTAGTTGTAGTAGGTATTTTTCTGTCAGTGCATTTTAAAATAATTTACCTTGCTACTGAATTCAAATTTCTACTCTCCCTTTTCACATTCTCTCAACAACCAAACATTAACAGCAATGTGGCAGCCAGAAACCAATAGTCTAATACCTATAGGCATTGGGTTGTTTAGTTTTTGTTTATTGTTCTTTTGCTCTTGGCTTTTCTGCAAAATTCTGTATGCAATGTTGGAATTCCATGTCAGATTGAATATTCTATGTGATGTATTCCAGATTTACAGGTTTTGGTTTTTACTGCTACTTAATTGAAGATTCTTAGCTTTCTGAGTCAGATTATGTCTTTTTTATTTGATTTGTTTCTGATGAGAATTAAATGTTATCATTACATCAAAGTATGAATCTTTGAATCTTTGTTAAGTATTTGGTGCCTCTGAATTCTATTATAGTTTTAGGATCTTGATTTGGGAATTGCATGTTGATAGGAAAAATTTTTAGAGTTTTTGCATGTTAATTGCTTTAGTTATGTGCTGTATTTTTTAATTCACCATGCATGTGCCAATAAGAGATATAGGTTACAATTCTTAGTGTGCATTTTGATTTCAGATGGAAGCTCCTAGTTCCAATTCTTCCTTGCCTCTTACCTCAGAAGCTACTCAAAGTGAGGGTTGTAGTAGTAAAAAACCCCCGTGTCCTCTCAAAAGAGCTTCTAAAAGAACATCAGCTATATGGGATCATTTTACTTGGATAGAGAATGCAGAAGATATTAGAACTATTTGTAATTACTGTGGTAAAGATTATGCATGTGACCGTAGACATGGTACTAGCACTCTTTGGGCTCATCTAACTCATAAGTGTTTGGACCCTCGTTATAAAATGAAATATGTGAAATTTTGTCTTGAGAAAAGTTATGGAAAAGAGAAGGCCAAAGAGATGTCAGATAGGGTGGAAATAACTTTGACTCGACTATATAACTACTATTATGAATGTAGTTCAACTGAAAAAAATGTAGTAGGTTTATATGGTTGGAGTCAAAATATTGGTGATGTGAACATGAATGATGAAGAGGTGGATGGTGGGGAGCTATTGAACAACTTATTTGATAGGCATTTGGAAGAGGAAGAGAGTACAGAAAATAAGTCAGAAGTGATGAAATATTTATCGGATGATTTTGAACCTAGAGTTGATCCTTTTGATATTTTGGGTTGGTGGAGAAAAAGTTCACCTAAGTTTCCGATTCTTTCTCTACTTGCTAGAGATATTTTGGCAATACCAATTTCTACTGTAGCTTCAGAATCTGCTTTCAGCACAGGTGGTCGAGTTCTTGATTCTTTTAGAAGCTCTCTTTCTCCAATGATGGTGGAAGCGCTAGTGTGTGGTCAAAATTGGTTAAGAGCAATACCGATGCCCATTGACCTTCGTCATACAATGGATGAAATACAAAAATATGAAGAAATTGAAACAGGTAATGCTTAATATTTTTAATATTTCAATTTATCTTGTAATAATTATTGAATGTTTCTAATTATTAAGTTGGTGCAGATTTTGTAGGTGCAAGATCTCCAATAATAGCGGAATCAATCTCACCAATCAATGAATGATTGCGAATGGAAGATATATTGTTTAAATGGAACATATATTTTTTTATATTTATTTTTTCTTTTTTATGTATTATAATTAGAACAATTAATTTCATAGTTTAAGAATTTATATGTAATTTTAAATTTTAGGACAATATTAATTTTTTATGTAATTTTAAATTTTATAGTATTATGATTTTGATTTTATATGCATGCGGTATTTATAAAAATAAAATTAATGCTTTATATTTAAAATTACATAAATATAAATAATTTATAATTTGTATGTTTACAATATAATATAAAAAATTAATATAACCCACATAACCCGCATAAACCAATCAAACCAATATAAAAAATTTAAATCATAACCCAGCTGGTTTGGGTTGGGTTCAATCCATCTAAGAATTTAGATGGATTAAAGAAAAAACCAGTTATAACCCACCCAACCCATATTTGAACACCCCTAATCTTTGGATAATTCAAACTTTGGCTCTATTCTTTTAGACTGTAAAACTCTTTTATTGATATGATATTAATATTGTTTGAATTAGTAGAACTCTTAATTCTGAGGCTCATGAGTTAGCTAGAGCCTCGTGATATTTTTAGTTATTTTGAGTTTGGGATTCCTTCTCTTCTTATATATAATCTTTCTATTTTATAAAGATAAGATTTTATCCTAAAAAAAATATCATGTTATCCTAAATTATGGGAACACGTGATGCATCATAAAAGGGAGATTAAATATGCGTGAATGCGACATCTAAATAGTGATATGAGGATAATCTGATACTTTAATAAATTTATTGAGTAGTATATATAGTTTTTAATAGTATTAGATATTATTTATGTTTTTAATAAATTCATTAATTAAAAAAAATCAATAGGTAATGTGGTGGGTAACGATTCTATATGCAGTGACTATATACGCTTTAATGCACACCGTTAATTTGTAGGTCACCGAATTGTGATGTTTACCTGATTCTTCTCTATCTGTTAAAAAATGTTAATAAAAGAATTACTTTATTTATTTTGTTGCTTGGGCTGAACCTACGCATTAACTTTACCCTTTGTCCTTTCCATTTTTATTCATCTTCTTCATGCAGCTGCCTTCATTACTAACAGTGGAGTATTACGGTATTCAAATAGGTCTAAGAATTTCTTTAAAGAAACATAATTTCTCTATAAATTAGTCTTTGTGGCTAATTTTTTTCTTATACGTTTGGTGCTTTTAGTTGATGGCACAGTGGCAATCCTTTATCAATGGTTTAGGATTCAAAGGACCACCATATGCAGACAATATGGACTTCTTTTGATGTTGTTTTCTTCGGCAAACCATCAATGACTGGAGCTGTTTAGGGCATAATGACTGCACTTGCTTACATTAGTTAATGGAGCAGATAAGTTTTAACAATGTGACCCGATGTAAACATAATAGAAAAAATATTTTGCATTCAAAGATCAAGAATTAATAAAAAAAAATCAAGGATTGGGGATTGGACTTATGTGCTTATAACGAAAATTTCACAAAAAAAAAAAAAAAATTGTTGCATAATAATACTCCAACTTACCAATTTTAGCACACAATGTCACTTTGTCCAAAAACCGACTAAAATTCACTCGAATGTGCAGTTGTGCATGTCAACTCATTAGTTGGCAAATCAACTTATCGGTTAGGTTTAATTTCCTACATATACTTGAACTGCATTGGTATTCCTAACATGTTCTTTTTCCTCATTTTGTACTTTATTTGTATTCGCCAATTGTACATTTCGGTGACAATTTTATCGGTTTTCAGGTAAATTGACTTTTTAGACTAAAATGGATAAGTATGTTGTGATATTTTTGTGTTATAAAATTTTCTTTTTATAACTTTCACATTATAAGTAGATAAATCCACTGATTGCGAGTGAAATTAACTCAAAAAGCAGAGTTCTTTTAAAGGAAAATTAAAATAAAAATCTCTAAATAAGCTTTGGGGGTGAATTGTGAGATTAATTTCACACATGGCCACCTAATTTATAGCTAAATAACCAAATAATAAAAAAAAAATTCATCATAAAAATAACTGAACTTTGGACTTATAGCCTAGAAAGTCACTTTAATCGGTATCTGATCAAAGCCCAACCAGAAAATACATATGGCATAATTGTACGCCACACCAACAAAAGCTATGACTAGGTCATCCAATTAGCTCCACGTTGGCCATACCATTTTTGGGTTACATGTCGGTGTCGATGTGGCATTAATATGCCTACATGGCATTGACATGTAGCAGCTGATTAGATGGCCTAATAATAACTCATATTGATGCAGCATGTCACCTGTGTTTTTCAGTTGGGTTTTTAATACAGTGTTGAATCTTAAAGATAGATGGAGAGGATACGTGAGTGAGAAAGATAAGAGATTTTAAGACTTTATGTTCAGATCAAGCTTAATCGACCTCCCGTTGAATGGCAAGAAATATACATGGGGTAACTCAGTCAGTAGGAGCAGGATTGATCGTTTTTTAGTAAATAAATGTTGACATTTGTGGTTTTAGGATATGTCCCAATCCATTTCGCCTAAGAATATCTCGGATCACTCTCCCATTGTGCTATGTTGCTCTACTATATATTAACTGAGGTCCTAAACACTTTAAGTTTCTTAATGCTTGGTTAGAGGATGGAGATTCTCTTAAGAAGGTTGGTTCCCAGTGGATAAGTTTAGGGAAACTTAATTATAATAAGAACATTCATTTTAAATTTAAATTGCTCAAGAAAGCCATTGCGGGATGGAACTCTTCATGTTATGGTAATGTGGATCTTGAAATTAGCACTATTGAAAAGGATATTGATGGAATTAACTGTGATCTTTAATGTGACGATATTCATAAAGCGATTAGAAAATTCATGATTTCTAAGAGAAATCCCTTGTTAATCTGCTTTAGGGAAAATTGCAGGCTGGAAAATCTATATGGAGGCATAAATCTAGAGTAAAGTGGCTAAGAGAGGGGCATCAAAATATGAGGTTTTTCCATCTATCTGTTTCGATTAGGGGCTGCCGAAATAGGATTAACAGGTTAGTCACCAAGGATGGAGTGATCACAAACCCAGTATTGATTAAGAAAGAACTTTTTGACTTTTACAAAAAGTTGTACAGTGAAAATCAGCTCCAATCACTGATGGTTTGCCGAACAATCTCTGCACAATCCTTAAGCCAATCATTCCTCACGTTAACACCAATTAGGGAGCTCTTATAAAAATTCACAGATATCCCGAAAATAAGAGCAAAAACTTTAAGTATTCTTTTAATCTAGATGATATTCTTAATGCTTGGATCCAAAAAACTACAGTATTATCTATATATTGACTATGAGAAACAGGAAGCACAGAAGTGGAACTAGGCAGAGAGTTAATTCTCTTAAAAAGATCGACTTCCATCGCCCTTTTGATAAGCATAAATAGCCCCTCCACGGCAATAATAAATAGAAATGAAGATAAAGGATCACCTTGCCTCAACCCACGAGAGAGTTGGATTTCAGGGGTGGAGGAGCCATTAACTACGATCGAAACATTAATTGACTTGATACATTCCTAAATCCAAAGCCTCTATTTACTACCAAAATTCATTTGTTCTAAAACTGCATCTAAATATTGCCAATTCACCGAATTAAAAGCCTTGTGAAAATCCACTTTGAAAAGAATCTCGCTTCTATTAGAAGTCTTCAGTGAATGGATAATCTCATTTGCAACTAAAACACCATCAAGAATTTCTGTACCCTGAATAAAAGCACATTGTTCATCCGACACTACCTCAGCTATCAATTTTTTGAGCCTATTAGCAAGTAGCTTTAAAGCAGCCATAATGAAGGCAAAATTAAATCCATTCGGGCCAAAGGTTTAAAGCTATCACAAGTCCAAACTATAGCTTTTACTTCCTCGAGAGAAAAAGGGAGTTCCAAAAAATTAGCTAAGTCTATAGAGAGTTTTCTAAAGGAATAAGCAGAGAAGAAAGGCCTGTTGAATTGATTTTCACTATACAGCTTCTTGTAAAAGTCAAAAACTGTTTTCTTAATCAATACTGGGTTCGTGATCACTCCATCCATGGTGACTAACCTGTTAATCCTATTTCAGCAGCCCCTAACCTAAGTAGATAGATGGAAAAATCTCGTATTTTAATCCCCCTCTCTTAGCCACTTTACTCTAGATTTCTACCTCTATATAAATTCTCTAGCCTTTAATTTTTCCCAAAGCAGATTAACAAGGGAATTTCTCTTAGATTCATGAATTTTTTAATCACTTCATGAATATCGTCACATTCAAGATCACAGTCAATTCTATCAATATCCTTTTCAAGGGTGTTAATTGTAAGACCCACATTACCATAACATGAAGATGTTAACATCCGACTCCTAATATTATCAAAGCTTTGATTCAATTCCATCAAAAATTGAACAACTTTATTCCGCGTATCAATTTCTACAAGTTTCTTACTCAATTGATAGCTACAACCATTACAAGAACAAATTGGTATATGCTATAGCTTTGAAATCTCATTCCAACATTTATAAAGTTTACTATAGTAAATGGCGACAAAGCTATTGCCCTGTTCAATAGAGGTTATGATGTCTCTCTAGATTTGGTATATTTGAAGTGTATTGTTACTATCTCCAAATTGTTCTTCCAATAAATCCCACAGGATATTAGAAGTAGGGATATAAATGAAAGTATGTGCTATTTCTTTACCGATTGAATTCAAAATCCACTATTTGATCATTCAATCCACCTTTCGCCAGCGTTTGTATTCCAGTGCACCATCAGGAGGTTTAACCGAACCATCAATAAAGCCCAACTTGTCCGTTGCTTCTAAAGAATTCACCATAGAGACACTCCAACTCATATAATTGTTGACAGCAAGAAGATTAGTTATCAAAATCATCCCAGGATGATTTGAACTATGTAGTTGCAGCATATCATCTTCTATATGAATCCTCGGAGCTTGCGCTACAAATCTTCGATTCTTTTCTCTTGGATCTCGAGACTCAACATCTTCTGCAGTATTTGCCATTCAAGAAATTTTAGATCTCAAAAGTGGCGATCAAGAAAACTAGATCGCAAAACTCACAATCAAGAAACACAAATTGGAATTACAGTAAATTCCAAAGATTAGAATAGAAGAAATACAAACTACTATGATACAGAGAACCAAAATGGCTCTGATACCATGTTCAAACCCTAAGCCTTCATTGAAGCTTAACTGTCAGTTAGAGAAGAGGAAAGCAAGACGAAGCGAAAAAATACCTCCGTGTATTATCCCAAAGAAAGAAGTATCTGTATTTATATACAACATACCAGGCTAATAAAGACAAAGTCAGCTCTAAATAACTAACTAATAAATAAAACGGTCAGTTTCTTTCATATCACTACTATTATTTCTTTAATTACGTGCTCTAATTTTCCAAAAAAAAAAAGTGAAATTTTGTCTACTATTTATAAAATTAACAAATATAAGTACCAACTAAATCACTATTAGAATTTAAGTATTTAAAAAAATTATAGAATTAAGATCAGTTTTCTGCATATATATTAAATCTATTTATTTTTTTTTATTCATTTTTGCTGTTAAATTTTCAAAATAGAGGGAAATTTTTCATATTTCGTACATCAACAAATCACATTATGCAATTTGTCATTTTATTTAAGAGTAGAATATGTAATTTTTTAATCAATTTAAAATGAAAAATTACATATTTAGAAAACTACAAGGTATTTAAATGATAATAATAAAACTTAAAAACAAAAGAACCCGTGCTTCCACTTTTCTTAATGGTTTCTGCAGCACGAGAGGTAAATATGTTTGCTCTCAATTATTGTATTTATTTATATTTATGTGCATGAAACCTTTCATTGTCAATAAATTTTAGTTAAATGGTTAGAAAATGATACTACATGTTTATTTTGCTTTATATATGTACATGCACATAAACTTTATCTAATTATTTATTTGAATATTTATATTTTAAACATATGTATTTTTTTAGTTTTATAAATAATAAATACCAATTTAAACTGATTTTCAAAAATTAGAACTTGTAACACTCAGCCGTTTAACATAGTATTACACAGTATCAAAATCAATCCATCAAAACCAATAAAAAAACAACCGGTTCTGTCAGTTTTATTGTTCATATGAGAAATTTGTTTATTAAAATGCTTCAAACATCATATCAGTTAAGTATTACGTGATCTAGTTTTTTAAAAGAATTATGAAATTTTGTCTACTATTTATAAAATTAATAAGTGCTAATTAAAGAAGTCACTATTAGAGTTTATGTGTTTAAATAAATTATAAAATTAAAATCTATTGTCTGCATATATATTAAGTCTATTTACTTTTTTTTTTGTAGTTTTTATTGTTAAAATTTCAAAATAAAGAAAAATTATTCTTATCTCGTTTGTCAATAAATCACATCATACGATCTGACATTATATTTAAGAGTAAAATATGTCTTTTTCAATCAATTTAGGACCAAAAATTACATGTTTAGAAAGCTAAAAGGTATTTTTCGAGTTAGTTTCGGCTTTATCCTTTTGAAATTTTTTATTTTTTTGAATCAGATTTGAATAAGATCATAATTTTTTTTTGTATTAAGGTCAATTTTGAATTATTTTTTTGAAGCAGTTCTACAAATTTTGAGTTCAAGTTGACCAATCTAATTTCAAGTCCAAAAATTCTTAAGAAACAAAAACTATCGTATGCAATTTACATTTGGTAAAACACATTTTGCAATATGCAAACTTCAATATATTTTATATTAGATCATGTATTTTTTTAAAAAATGGACATGCATGGGACATTTATATTTTTTGAACCATTTGTATTATGTCTAAAGTTAGATGGAATTAATTGAATTGAAATACATACTTTGTCTAAATTATATCTAATATGATCAATAATAAATATAAAAAATAAAAATTTAATGTCAAATTCTAAAAATATAAAAATTTAATGTATAAAAACATTAAACTAAGCATTTTTTTACCGAGGTTACGTTTTAGTTGTTGAAGTAAACCATGGTGAGGGTAATACTGACATTGATTTGAGCGGGTGAAGAAGAAGATAAAATCCAATAATAAAAATTGACATGTATATTAATTTGAGTAGATATTCGAATTTCCCAATATACTCCAGTGTTTGAATTTCGAATTGATAAATCATAAAATTTTATAGAGAGAGGGTATCTCTGTATTAGGGTGAATAAAAGGATTGGCTTGGAAAGGTAGGGGCAATTCAATTGAAAGGTCATTGATAAAACCTACAAAAAAGGTGCTTAGCCTAGTTGTCCCGAGCTTCGACGCTCCAATGTTTAAGTTAATGCTGGAACTGAAAGCTCTTTAGAGAGAGAATTAGCATTACTTAGAGAGAGAAAGTGTGTCATTTTTAGAAAGGAACTTGTTATTTATAGACATTGATTTGAGCAGATGAAGAAGAAGATAAAATCCAATAATACAAATTGACATGTATATTAATTTGAGTAGATATTCGAATTTCCCAATATACTCTAGTGTTTGAATTTCGAATTGATAAATCATAAAATTTTATAGAAAGGGGGTATCTTTATATTAAGGTGAATAAAAGGATTGGCTTGGAAAGGTAGGGGCAATTCAATTGGAAGGTCATTTATAAAACCTACAAAAAAGGTGCTTAGCCTAGTTGTCTCGAGCTTCGATGCTCCAATGCTTAAGTTAGTGCTGGAACGCTTCGATGCTCTAATGCTTAAGTTAGTGCTGGAACTAAAAGCTCTTTAGAGAGAGAATTAGCATTACATAGAGAGAGAAGGTGTGTTCTTTTTAGAAAGGAACCTGTTATTTATAGAACTAGGGAAGCCTTGAGTAGTGTGCCAAATAATTATACTACTCTTCAGTAGGTAATGCCTATTTTCGTATGTTACGACAACTAGATGGTGGCGTATGTCAGACAATTTCTGCTTGTCAGGGAGAGGTCGAGTCCAATCAAACGTCCTCGATCCTTGTGTTGGTTCCCCATTTGACAAGACTTATATAGGCCTTTATCTTGGGCTCCTTCGGAGCTTTTGGGCCTTCGGCCTTTTATATTTTTGGATGTTATCACTTGTCCCCCATCGATCAGTTCGATAAAAAATCAAAGAGACGATGTTGTGTTTGCGTTAGCTTGTTTGATACGTTGGAATTGATACATCGATCGGAACGAATCATCGATTGAAATTAATAGATCATTAACCTTGAGAGGCTAAAATTGATACATCGATCAGAATTGAGAGATCATCAGCCTTGAGAGGCTGGAATTGATACGTTGATCGGGATGAATCGTTGATCGGAATTAATAGATCATCAAACTTGAGAGGCTGAAATTGATACATCAATTGGGATGAATCGTCGATCGAAATTGATATATCATCACCCTTGAGAGGCTGGAATGCTCTTGAAATTTCATCTTGCAAAATACTTTTTACAATCATGGATTATTATTCAGGGTTCGTTTTCTAACCTGTCTATCAAAGGGCTATGAATGTGAGGCATTGCCAATCGTCGCTAGCTCTATTTATTTCCTTTCTTACTAACAGTCGATTGGACCGCGCAGTACCTCTTTAGGCGATCAACCATTTTTACGGAGATTGAGAGTCGTGGCTTTTCAAGCCATCTTTCGTTGCTTCACTTTCTAATTTCTGTGGGCAAATAAATTTTTAAATGATATCGGTCAAGAGGGAAGCGAAGTTACCTAATAGGATTATTGATTGCATCATGGCGATAAGATTTTAATCTCACGATCGTCTGTTTCGTGTAAATCGATCCCTAGCAATATTTTTCATCAATCAGTCATTCTGATGTTTTTGTCAAACATCATTTCACTTCTCCTGATTTAATGGCAGTAGCTTCGTTATCTGCACTTTGATGATTGATTTTCCCTCTTAACAGTTCGATTTTCGATCGTGGCTTAATGAGCTTTGACACATGATGACTTCATTAATATCTTTGCAAGATGTTCGGAGACACCTATAAAAGGGCTTCTTCCTCTTTTCCTTCTTGCATTATCTTTCCTTTTTCTCCTTTTAATGTCTGTTGCTTTCTGGTTATTAAGCTTGACCATAAGACCTTCAGGCTTTCTACGTTTTACCGTCAACTTTTCCATTTTAGGAAGATGAATGAAGAAAAAGGCCTTTGACTTGTCTGGATATGGCTTACGCTAGCAAACCATGAGGCTTGCTACCCGGGTGATCCTTCTCTCTCAGCCCAAGGATTTTAATTGATTATGGTTGAGGATACATGTCTATATTTTCTTCTCTATTTTTTCAGATGCTAACCTATCGGTGGAGGGTTGTAATAAGAGGTGGTCTCGTTGCGGAGGTAGTGGTGAGGCAGCGATGAGGCTCTTGTCCTTTTTTTTTTCCTATAGTTTTGTTTTTTTGTTTCTTGTAGTCCTGCTTTTTCTTCTCTTCTTCTCTTCTTTTTTTCTTTTGCCCTCTCTTT
Source organism: Excoecaria agallocha (assembly GCA_037975025.1). Classification (NCBI taxonomy): domain Eukaryota; kingdom Viridiplantae; phylum Streptophyta; class Magnoliopsida; order Malpighiales; family Euphorbiaceae; genus Excoecaria; species Excoecaria agallocha. The sequence goes on along the minus strand of CM075821.1, from coordinate 3,927,417 downwards.
TCCTTTCTGTTTTTGTTTTGTTTTTTGTTGTTCTTTTTCTTAAAGGGGAAGCAAAAAGCTCTGGCCGTGTGTTTTTTCCAAACAAGAAAGATGTTATCTATTGTACTTCATAAGAATGATGTTATCTATTGTACTTTGTACTTTGAATGAATATAATTCCTTAAATGTTCTATATCTAGCCTTTTTATGCATTTGGCATTTTCGTCGATTTCAAGCAAAAAGACATTGCTAAAAAAAACTTTGTAAAGAAGTAATGGTGACCGAGTTGTACTTATCTTTAGGGAGACCGAGTCACTCTGATTGGTCTACTCTTTCAAGATCTGAATTGTTAATACCAAATTTTGCTTGTCAATCTTTAGAGAAGATAGGTGGCAATATGATATGAGGGAGGCAAAATATGCAGCTTCTGCGGTGTGTCGATAGATTGTGGAAACTAGTAGTCTCGTCAAGCTAATCAGACATCATCTACTTTGTTGTCCGCTATGCTTTTCTTTAGAAAATTCCTTGAGTTTTAGACTGTTGGCTCAGATTCGAAAGATGGTCTAGTGTCTTTAAGGATCATTATTCGATCGCCCTTTTCGGCTATCGGTCGTAGCTAATTTGTCTTTTTGTAGTCGTTTGTGGCCTTTTATTATGACCGTTGATTTGTTTTTTACTACTTTGTTGTAATTATCATATATGTCTCATATTTCTATAAATGGAATTGATTGCTCTCGCTTCCTTTTGTGGCTTTCCTTACTTTTCCCAAGAGATCTCCCTATCACTGCCTTCTCTTCTTAAGCCATGGTCGGTTCCCTTTTCTTCATCCCAATCACGCCATAAGTGGGAGATGTTTGTAATATCTTGATTAAATGCAACACTTTTTGATGGATTGTTTCATTTTTTATTTCTATTTTTAACGTATACATCAACGTTATAAGTAACAACAATTTTTGTCGATCTTTCGATCGGGATTATAATGATTTTCGTCAATCTTTCGATTGGGATAGCTTATGGTTTTCTTCAATCTTTTGATCGGGATGAGAAACGCAATTCTGTTGTCCTTTGTATTCTTTTCTTAGAAAGGGGCGTGCTTTTAGAGCCTTCTTCGTCTTAGCCGCTCTTCTCATAAGGCTTGTTTGGGCTTTATTCCCTTTCTGTCTAGATCATTAGGGGGAGTATAGAGTGCTTTTTGCATCTTTTTCTCCTTTCCTTATCTGACGTCCCTCCAGTTGTCTTCATTTGTAGGGCACTACACCGGCACTGCTTCTTTTTCGAGATCTTCCTTCTCCAATATGACTTCCTCTTCTTAGTATCTTTCAAACTTGTTGCGCTTGTAAAAATGAAGGCATTCCCGATATATTTTTTTAGTCCTGGCATTGGGCCCTACCTAATTCACCTAGATGTATAGAAGCAGGTGACTATTTCAACCTCTCCAAAATATTTTCTAGTAAGATACTTCTGAGACTCTCATGCACCATTTGCTTATTAGAGCGAAAGGGGGATGTCCTGCTTCTTTTCGATCTTGGCGCGTGACTTTTTACCTTCTTTCAGTCTTAGAGTTTGCCTTTCTCTCTGTGTTGCTCTGTGTAGTCTCGAGAACTTTCACAAGATCGATGCGTTTTGCCTTCTTCTCGGTAGTACTATATGAAGTCTAGGGGACTTTCAAAGGATCGATGCATTTTGCCTTTTTCTCTGTAGTACTCTTGTGTAGTCTCAAGGACCTTCACAGGATCGGCGCGTTTTGTCTTTTTCTTTGCAGTACTTTGTGTAGTCTCAAGGACTTTCACAAGATCGATGTCTTTTGCCTTTTTCTCTGCAGTACTCTATGTAGTCTCGGAGACTTTCACATGATCGGTGCATTTTGTTTTCGCCCCATGGATCACGGGAGCTAGATATTTTAGCAAAGTCATCGACTCTTAACGAAAGCACAAAATGATAAATCATAAATTTTAATAGAGAGGGGGTATCTCTGTGTTAGGGTGAATAAAAAGATTGGCTTGAAAAAGTAGAGGCAATCCGATCGGAAGGTCATTGATAGAACCTGCAAAAAAGGTGCTTAGCCCGATTGTTTCATGATTCGATGCTCCGATGCTTAAATTAGTGCTAGAACTGAAAGCTTTTTAGAGAGAGAATTAACATTACTTAGAAAGAGAAAGTGTATCCTTCTTAGAAATGAATCTATTATTTATAAAGTTGGGAAAGCCTTGAGTAGTGTGCCAAATAGTTGTTCTACTTTTCAACAAGTATGACATATTTTCACAGATTATGGTGACTAGATGGTGGCGTGTGTCAGACGACTTCTGCCTGTCAAGGAGAGGTCAAGTCCGATCGGACGTCATCGATCCTTGTGTTGGTTCCCCATTTGACGAAACTTATATTGGCCTTTATCTCGGACTCCTTTTAGAGCTTTTGGGTCTTTGGCCTTTTATATTTTCTGGGCGTTATCACGAATAATACCCACATCTCTCTGATTTTTTTTTTTTAACTGAGAATTTGATCGTTGGCTATGCCTTTTTTCTGTCTTTTGTTTAAACTTTCGTTTTCGTTTTTTGTTTGTTGGTTATATATTTTAATAAACATTCAAATACCCAATATTACTATTTCTTGACATATCCAATAGAATTGATCAAGATTTTAGCAACGGTTTGGAGCCCCGATTCCAATATCGCAGGTTTATGGCTAGAATCATTAAAAAAGAACGGTTTGGAACCCCGATTCAAGGCTAGAACACGAATCATTGGTATATGGCTAGAATCGAAACGGTAGGTTTAGGTTTGATAAAAATATGGAACCTAAATGAACCGCACTCTCATATATTTAAAAATTCTACAGTTTCACAATCTGTAAACTTCAATATATTTTATATTAGATCATGTATTTTTTTTTAAATTGACATGGGACATTTATATTTTTGGAACCGTTCATATTAGGTCTAAATTTAGATGGAATTAATTGAATTGAAATGCAGGTTTTGTCTAAATTATATCTGATATGATCAAATAATAAAAATAAAAAAATAAAAATTTAATGCATAAAAACATTAAAGTAAAACAACATAAAGCATTTTTCTTTTAGATTTTCATTTGAAATCATAAATCCTTGATCGAGGTCACGTTTCAGTTGTCGAAGTAACCATGGTGAGGCTGATATTGACATTGATTTGAGTGGGCGAAGAAGAAGATAAAATCCGAAAGAAAATAGTGAGAGAAAAGCCATTCACAACAATTAATTTGCAGCCTGGTTATTCAACAGGAAAATAGGATTAAATAAGCTTTCATTTGATTTTCTTTCATTCATTTGATATATTTACTAAGCAGAAAATAATTGCTCCTTTAGTCATGCATTGATACAAAATGTTTCGTACTTATATATATATATATATATATATATATATATATATATATATATATATATATATATATATATATATATGAATTCGGATTTCTTTTCCGTAGTTCAAGCAGAGTCATTAATTGATTCTTGTCCAAGATAGACGATTGAGATTGAAAAAAATCAGAGTACAAATTTCTCATATAAGCTTTTCTTTAAATTGTCATTTTCCTTGGTTGAATTCAATTAGGGTCATTTTTTTTCAAAAAATTTTAGTTAATTGGTTAGAAAATGATACATGTTTATTTTTCTTTATATATGTACACGCACGTAAACTTATTTAATTATTTATTTGTATATTTAAACTCTAACCATAATTTTTCAAATATATGTATTTGTTAATTTTATAAATAATAAATATAAATTTAAACTGATTTTAAAAAATTAGAATTCATAACACTTAAACCGTTCTGATATTGTATCACAAAACATCAAAATCAATCCATCAAAACCAATAAGAAAAATAACTCATTTTGTCAGTATTATTGTACTGATGAGACATTTATTCATTAAAACGCTTCAAACTTCCTATTAATTGAGTATTATGTGCTCTAATTTTTCAAAAGAAAATGAAATTTTGTCTACTATTTGGAAAATTAACAAGTATAAGTACCAAATAAATCACTATTAGAATTTAAGTATTTAAATAAATTATAGAATTAAGATATATTAAATCTATTTATTTTTTTGTTCGTTTTTACTGTTAAAATTTCAAAATAGAGGGAAATTATCCTAAATTATTTCATATGTCAATAAATCACATTATGTGATCTGTCATTTTATTTAAGAGAAAAATACATATTTTTTAGTCAATTTAAGACGAAAAATTACATATTTAGAAAACTACAAGGTATTTAAAATAAAAATAATAATAATAATAATAATAATAATAATAATAAAACTTAAAGCATAAAAACACTTTAAAAAAACTAGTAGTTTCAAACAAGTTTAAGAAATTTAATGATAAAAATAACTTCAAATTTATTTAATTTAATTAAATGAAAAACAAATGGGATCTGATGTGACCAAGGGAAAAGACAATATGTTAAATCATTTATTGATAAAACGGAAGGCATTGCCTGTTTCAATCATGGAATTAAGTGGCATATAGAGCAGTCAATTGTATATGTTAAATCTTTCTTTTCTTGTTGAGATTGATGTATTGGAATATGTTTGTTCATTCTTTAAAAAACATGAACTGTTACCTTTTTAACTATGCACAAAAGTTTGCATAATTGAGTTTAAATGTTTAAATAAATTATAAAATTAAGATCGGTTGTCTGCGTACATATTAAGTCTATTTATTTATTTTTTGTTAGTTTTTATTGTTAAAATTTCAAAATAGAGAGAAATTATCCCTATGTTGTACGTCAATAAATTACATCATGCGATCTCCCATTTTATTTAAGACTAAAATATGTATTTTTTTTAACAATTTAAGACGAAAAATTGCATATTTAGAAAACTAAAAGGTATTTAAAATAATAATAAAAGAACTTAAAGCATAAAAACACTTGAAAAAACTAGCGGTAGTTTCAAACAATTGCAATGATAAAAATAACTTCAAATTTATTTAAGAAACATGAATTGTTACTTTCTGATCATGCAAAAAAGTTTGCATAATTGAATATTGGATCTTGTACAGCTCTTTGTTCGTTTGTTTTTGTTTTAAGGGTTCTTTCTGAAAGAGTTTGTTCCTCTATATTTCACTTTATTGAAACGTTGGGTATAAAAAGAGATATACAGAGTAGTTGGTTACAACAGAAAATTAAATTTTGAATACAAAAGATATAAACCAAATCGTAGACCAATTCAAACATAATATTTTCCTATTATTTTGCATAACAGAATCAGTCCCCTATCACTCCACCTCAAGATGATGGTGGCTGAACCAGCAGCTTGTCACGCAATTGCAAGAATCGAATTTTAGACAATGGTTTCATAAAGATATCAGATGTTTGATCAAGGGTGGGAATGTAACATACTCGAAGATCTTTTGTAGCAACTTTGTCTCTAACAAAATGGAAATCTATTTCCAAATGTTTTGAACGATCATGGAAGATTGGATTTGCTGTTAAGTATGTGGCTCCTAAATTGTCACACCAGAGAATCGGTGCATTGGTGGAGCTGTATCCAATTTCCTGCAACAGCATTTTAAGCCAGAGTACCTCAGAAGCAAGTGAAGCAAGAGCACGATACTCTGCCTCTGTGGATGAGCAGGAAACAGTTCGTTGTTTTCGTGATCGCCAGGAAACTAAGTTAGGTCCAAGATAGACAGCAAAATCAGAAGTGAACTTACGATCATCAAGATCACCACCCCAATCTACATTCGAATATCCAAAAAGATCAAGAGACTGTCCAGGATGAAAAATCAAGCCATGTGTAGGAGTGGATTTTAGATACCGTAGCACACGTTTGACAGCCTTCCAATGAGTAACTGTAGGTTGATGCATGAATTGGCTGACTTTGTTGACTAAAAAACTGATGTCTGGTCTGGTGATAGTGGCATATTGTAAGCTTCCTACAATGCTTCGATAGAGGATGGGATCATCAAAAAAATCTCCATTTTCTTGGCTTAACCAAGCTGATTTGCAAGAAGGTGTAGAGATCCCTTTGGCATCCGCTATTTGAGCATGTGCAAGGAGATCATTTATGTATTTTTGCTGATTTAGAAGAAGAGTATGGGTGTTCCAATGTGCTTCTAAGCCAAGGAAATAAGATAAGCGTCCCAAATCACGGATTGCAAAACGTTGTTGAAGCTTACCCATAAGTTTTGAAATAGCAGAAGTACCGGTGCCTGTGACAAGTATGTCATCAACATATATGAGACAAAATAGTCATTCTCCCTTAAAACTGAGATAGTAAAGAGATGAATCTGCTTTAGAACCAACAAAACCGAACTCAATAAGAGCATCTATTAAGCATCGATGCCACATCCTAGGTGTTTGTTTAAGTCTATACAAGCTCTTCTTTAGGCGACAAACATGGTGAGGAAGCTATGGATGAACAAATCCAGGGGGCTGTTGCATGTAGACGGTTTCATCAAGATTACCATGCAGGAATGCGTTAGAGACATCTAGTTGTTTAACATCCCATCTTTTAGAAACAGCAAAAGATAACAAAACTCTAATTGTCGTAGGCTTTATCACCGGACTAAATGTCTGTGCAAACTCTTGTCCAGGGCGTTGATGATACCCTTTGGCAACTAAGCGTGCCTTGTAGCGATCAGCCAAGCCATCAGGTTTTAACTTAACACAAAAAACCCATCGACATCCAACAATATTGGAGATGTTTTCTGAGGGAACTAATTCCCATGTTCCATTATCAATCAAAGCATTATACTCAGTACGCATAGCCTCTCGCCACTGTGGATGTTTGAAAGCCTGTGTATAGCAGGTGGGCATTTCAAGTTGGACGTTTGCAAGCATGGTGCGTGGCTTTAGTGTTCCCGTTTGTGTCCTAGTTATCATTTTGTGGGTTTTGGTGGATGCTGGTGCAGGTTGTGATGAGGAAGGTGTACTTTTGTGAGAGGATTTGAAGGTAGTGGGCAGAGTTTGGGTAGTGTGTTTAGTGGTGTATTGAGTGAGATCGACAGCTAGTGGAATTGATGGTAAGGTATTGGTGGATTGGATAACTTGTATAAATTGATTTCTTGGCACATAGGGAATTATGGCACGGAAGCAATCATTGGTTGTAGTAGTGTTCGACGGGTGATAAGAATGTGAATATATAGGTGGCCCATTGGTGGTTACAGTTGGTGGAATGGCTACAAATGGTTCTTTGAAGGCTGGAAATGTGACTGTATCCGTCGAACTAGACTGACTGGTTGTTGTTGATTGGCAACACTCACAAGCTAACTCCGGATATGGAAACTCCTGTTCATTGAACACAACATATCGTGAGATAAAGAGTTTATCAGCAAGTAAATCAAAACGACGATATCCTTTATGAACTTTACTATAACCAAGGAAGATACATCTACGAGATCGAGGAAGCAATTTGTGTGAGTTATATGGTTTGATCCATGGATAGCATAAACAGCCAAATGGTCTAAACATATTATAATCAGGAGGTGAACCAAAAAGCTTTTCATATGGTGTATAAAAATTAAGAGTAGAAACAGGTAAACGATTGATAACATACAAAGCACAGTCAAACGCATATGTCCAGAATAAGTTGGGTAATTTAGCATGATGAAGTAATGAAAGACCCGTTTCCACTACATGACGGTGTTTGCGTTCAGCACACCCATTTTGCTCAGGTGTGTAAGGACAAGAGAGTCGATGATTTATACCATTTGAGGACAAGTAATTTGTAAGAGCTTGAAATTCACCTCCCCAATCTGATTGGAAGGTTTTAATTGGTCTATTAAAAAACTTCTCAATAAGCATTCGAAATTTGATGAACACACTTAACACCTCAGATTTATACTTCACAAAATAAATCCAAGAAAATTTGTTGTAATGATCATAAAAGAGAACATAGAATCGACAATTGTCATGTGATGTTATGGGTGCTGGACCCCATACATCTGAATAAACCAAGTCTAACGGGCCATTGGCAACAAAGTTTGAGTTTGGAAAGGGAAGGCGATGGGCCTTGCTAACACAACATGAATCACATAGAAATTTTGTTTTGTCATTGTGAAAGGGAATTTTATTCATAGATAATGTTTTCTTAATTATTGGTAAATTAGCATGGCCCAAACGAGCATGCCACAAAGGAAGAGAAACTTGAAAAGCTTTTACTGGAATTGGTGCTGATGAAGGAATGGACATGGAGTATAAGCCATCTTTATTCGGTCCTCAATAAATCTCCCTCTTTGTCTTCAAATCCTTCAAAATAAAGTGGTTAGCAAAAAACTCAAAGGAGACAGGATTTGAACGGGTTAGAGATGATACAGATAACAAATTATTGAGTGTTTTAGGAACATGAAGAATATCATGAAACTAAACTTGTGAATCAGAAAATTGAATCTTTGAATGACTAATATGAGAGATAGGAATTTTGTTTCCATTACCTACTGTAACCTCTTCTGGACCGTTATATTCTGAATGAATTGCTAGATTTCCCAGGTCTGAAGTTAGATGATGAGTTGCACCAGAATCAACAAGTAAATCAATCGAGCTAGAGTTGGATGTAGCAGCCACGTTGGAAGCTGGTTTGAAGGAGTTTATGGAGTTTTGATTCATTTTTGGGGATGGACACTGCCTTGCAATATGACCAGTTCCTTTGCAGTTATGGAAAGTTAAGGAACTGACATCAAGAGGAGCAGCAGTTATGGTGTTAGATCGACTGGATTGCTGATGGTGATAGCTGGCACGACCACGTCCCCTACCACAAACATTGCTTCGTGCTGAAAAGTTCACAGATGATGCGAAAGATGGAACAGAGGATTCACGAGAAAGCTATCTTTCCTTACTTAAGAGCAACCCAGTCAAGTCATCAAATGAAACAGACTCCAATCTAGCTTTAAGAGCACGTACAAATGGACGATATGCGGGACCGAGGCCATCAAGTATTGCTTCTACCAGATCATCTTCAAGAACTGGATGTTGGAGAGCAGTGAGTTGGTCACTGATGAGTTTGGCATATTGCAAATAATTCGAGATACTGTCATTCTCTCGTCGTAAGTTGTGTAAACGATGCTTCAGATCTCTTATTTGAGATCGAGATCCAGTGGAATAAGCTTTGGCAAGCTGTGTCCAAGCTGCACTTGAAGTTTCAGCTCCAACGACTTGAGGTAGGACTCCATCAGACAATGATGAAATGATCCAGCTAAGGACCTACTGGTCCTGTTGTTCCCACACTTCATATGCCGGATTAACAGCTCCGGTGGGCAACTCTTTGGGAGGAGGAGGAATGGTTGCATCTACATGATGTACCAACCTTTGACCTTTCAAGAGAGGCATTAGCTACGTTTTCCACAAAAAATAATTAGTTGAGGTGAGTTTGTGGGAAATTTGAAGAGTGACGGGATGAACAGAATTGAGGGTGTTAGCAGTGGTGTTTTCGGTTCTTGGGTTACTGCCATTGGTGGCCATTTTCTCTCTTTTTTTTTGTTTGGTTGAAAAAAAAAGGTTCAGGGCTGTTAGACCTCTACAAGCTCTGATACCATGAAAGAGTTTGTTCCTCTATATTTCACTTTATTGAAACGTTGGGTAAAAAAAGAGATATACAGAGTAGTTGGTTACAACAAAAAATTAAATTTTAAATACAAAAGATATAAACCAAATCGTAGACCAATTCAAACATAATATTTCCCTATTATTTTGCATAACAGAATAAGTCCCCTATCACTTTCCACCAGCCAAATCGAGTGGTCATCGTTCATGCAGCGGGGACAGTAGCAATTCTCTATTTATGACAAAAAAAATTCATAATTGAATATAAGATCTTGCACAGCTATTTCCTTTTCAAGACAAAAATAGAATCTGCATAATTGAATATTGGACTGTTTAGCTATTTGTCTGTTTGTGTTTCTTCTAAAGGGTGTCTTTCTACTGACCGAATTGAGTGGCCATCGTTCATGCAGCGTGGACAGTAGCAATTCTCTTTGTATGAAAAAAAAACAAAAAATTTGCATAGTTGAATATAAGGTCTTGCACAACTCTTCTCTGTTTATGACGAAAATAGAATCTGCACAATTGAATATTGGATTTTGCACAGCTACTTTCCTTTCTTGTAAAAAAAAAAAGTTTGCATATATAATTGAATATTGTATCTTGTACAGAAATTTTTCTATTTATGAAAAAAAAATAAAACAAAGAAATTTGCATAATTGAATATAAGATCTCCTGCACAGCTATTTTCTTTTTATGACCAAAAATAGAATCTGCATAATTGAATATTGGATATTGCACAACTACTTTCCTTTGGGATAATTTTTTTAATAATATAATTTAAATAAATAATTACTAAATTGAAATGTTTCAGAAAAAATTTACAAAAGTGGAGTTGCATGTCTGAAATCGCTGACAGATAGCGCAATATTGTCAGTGTGTCAGTGGGACCGGGGGAGCAGAAGTCTGTGAAACCGTTGGTGGGACCAGCAGTTTCAGACCTGAAACCATTGGTGGGACCACCAACGGTTTTAGGTGTGAGAAAACCGGCCCCCCTTCCTTGCTTCATTAAAATTTTGCTTTCCCACCCTCTTTTATAAATATTGTCTGATCATTTTCATTTCCCTTGCAATGAAAAATTATAAACTCTTCTTATAAACTCATGTACTTCATTTTTTATTCATGTATTTACAATAATCTAAGTAAACGATATATTTATCTCGGATCACTAATAATTTCTACAGTATTATTGTGCAAGATCAGTAGATATTTATTTATTTTTATGTATAATTATATATGTTATCTTAAATATATAATGATTATAATTTTATTTAATAAAATGCATAAATTGATTCGAAATGCGCAACAAACAAGCTTTAAAAATCACAACTGTGTAGCTAATGAAAAAAGATAATTTATTAATTATATTGTATTAATTTTTTTTGTTATATACTGTAGATCTAGACAATCATTAGAAAAAAATGAATATGTGTTGTTATTATTATTATTATATATAAATAGTGTAATTGCGGTATAATATGTAAACAATAGTATTAGTAGTTTATTATTTTTTTGTTGTTATCAATATTGTTGTTGTTTTTGTTATCGTGGCTGCTTATATTATTATCAATAATTTTATTTTTATTTTTATTTTTTTAATATTCTTATTTTAACTATTATAGTTACTGATATTATTATTGTAATCATAATTGTGATTATCTGAATTATTATTATTATTATTATTATTATTATTATTATTATGCATAAATATAATAAAAGAAATAATAATTATTATTGAATAAATAAAATTATATAAATTAATTAATGAAATATTTTAATATTTGTTCACATATAGGTAGTTGAAAGATGTCGACATACACTGACTTTTATTTGCACACCGGAGGAGAAATAAATGTTGGAGCGTCGGGTTTTCAATATAATATATGTGATTCAAATGCCGTTACAAGGAGAATGAGAGTTAAAAATAAGCCGACTTTTCCTGAATTGGTTCATAAAATTCATATGAAATTGGGATTAGGTATGAACAATATGATTTCTAGAATAATTTACAAAAGTCCAATGTATAATCGCGGATTGTTATGTTGAACGTCCGTGGATTTGGCGGATGACAAAGATATAGATGCAATTTATGATAATTTGATGAGATATGATGATTATAACTTGGTGGAATGAATTATTGAAGTTGATGAGAGAGGTGTAGGAGCTAGTCGACCCACTTATGGATAGGGATATCAATATACAAGTGAGGCATTGGAAAGAGAAAATATCGAGGCAGGTCATCAGCAAATGTTTAATGAAGTCGGCCCTAGTCAGCCTACACAGTCCAGTCAGCGAAGACAGTCTATAACTCGCACTACAAGAAAATCTGAAAATAGTAACGAAAATGATTCCGTTGCTAAATTAGCAACGAAAAGCCAAATAGCAACGGAAAATAATTTCCGTTGCTAAAATTGGTTAAACTTTGTAGATTTAGCAACGAAAAAATTTTTGGTTATCTTTCGTTGCTAAAATTGGAGGAAATTTTTGGCGCCAAAATTCAGCAACGAAACTTAGCAACGGAATCACTATTCCATTGCTAATTAAGGCGCCAATAGATGGCGGAAAAAAATTGGAACAAAAAATAGCAACGAAATTTTTTTCCGTTGCTAAAAATAATTTGGTTGCTAAATAGCAACGAAATTTATTTTCGATTGCTAAAATAGCAACCGAAATATATTTTCATTGCTAAATAGCAACCGAATTAATTTTCGGTTGCTAAAATAGCAACGGAATTTTTTTGGTTGCTAAAATAGCAACGGATTTTTTTTCGGTTGCTAAAATAGCAACCGAAAAAGAATTCCGTTGCTAAATAGCAATCGAATTTAGATTCCGTTGAAAAATTTTGTTCCAAAATATGGGAAAATTTTTTTAACAAAATTTAGCAACGGAATCTAAATTTCGTTGGTATTTTAGCAACAGAATCTCAATTTCGTTGCTATCACTACAAGAAAATCTTGAAATAGCAACGAAAAAATAGCAACGGAATTTATTTCGTTGCTAATTTAGCAACCGAAAATGAATTCCGTTGCTATTTTAGCTACGAAATACAATTTCGGTTGCTAAATTTCACTTTCAACGAAAAATAGCAACGAAAATTTGTTTCGGTTGCTAAAATAGCAACGGATATTAAATTTCGTTGCTAAATAGCAACCGAATTTAATTCGATTGCAAAAATAGCAACGGAATTATGATTTCGTTGCTAAATTAGGAGCATTTAAGTACTTTTACCTTTGTTAGAACTATAAATTGGGAAAACCCTAGATTTTCATCTCTTCCCGCACACACCGCCGTCCCTCTCTCTGTCTCTCTAATGAAGCAGTCGATGGCAGACATCTCCTCCCTCACACACCGTCGCCCCTCTGTCTCTCTCTCTAGCAAAGAAGTCGATGGCAGACTCTGAGGCTGAAGCCCATATCATCGTCGCTCTCTGAATCTAAGGTTTGTCTACATTTACTTTGTTGCACTTCTCCCCTTTTGTCAATTATCGCCAAGGTTTGTTAAGAATGGCGATGGGTCCAACAGAACTTGACTGCATATGGACCTATTAAGTCAATAATTAAATCTAACAGATTATTAATTTTCTTTAATTATCTATTTTTTTAAACAAGAAATTATCTGTTTTTAATTATGATTTTCTATGTGGTAGCTTGAATGTTTCTTTTCAAAGACTGCATTGTTCAGCTGACTTAATTTTTATTGCTTGGGAAGTGTCTTGGTTTCGTGTTATAGTATATTTTATTTATGAAAATATTATTAGGGTTTGTCTTATAAAGTGTACGGGCTGCAGCTTTCTCTCTGGTTGGATTTTCAGACTATTATTATTATTATTATTATTATTATTAATTCGGTGCAGCAATTATATGAGATGATGTAGCATAGTGATTAAGATGTTTCGATGTTTGATGGCAAATTTTTAGGATTACTTTATGGATAATTTAAAAAAAAATTAAATTGGTGATAGCGATTTGGAATTTTATCAGAGGAATAATTTTAGTTCTTTGTTTAGTGGAATAATCTATTTTATTATATGATAATGAAGTAAAATATTGGAGGCAAAAGATGCAATGAAAAAAATGGAGAAAATGAGCTTGATACGATTGAGATATTATTGATTTGCATTTGAAAGTGGCTGTTTTTTTAAATTATATTAGTTCGTTGGCTATTCAAATATATATATAGATATCTTTTCTACATTTTTGTGTTGGGTTGGGTGTTTTTGGTGGAAAGAGGACAAAATATAATTTCCTAAAGAGAAGGGAACACTAAAGTGGAGGAGCTTGTGGACATGGGAAATTGAATTGGAGGAAAAGCTTCTTGGCTTGCTTAGTAAATCACTATTTAGAAACAGATCAAAAAGTCATTCTAGTGAGAGAAATTTTATTGGGGGAGTAGTTGCACTTTTAAGTCATGTTACAAAACCAGATAGTCAGCGATATTCGATTTCTCATATCCTAGGTGCCAATCGAAGGCGTTCTGTTTTCCATGTACCTGATGACAGGCAACGACGATCTATTTCTCATGTTCCACCTGATAGTCAACGCCATTCTGTTTTCCACATTCTTGATATCAATCAGCAACCTTCTGTTTAACAGGTAACAAATATAATGCCTAGTCAGCATGGGCAATCTTTCAATAGAAGAGATGTAGATTTACTTTGTGATAACATTTTCGGCAATACTGAAAATATAGATGCAAGCAAGGGAACTAGCTATAATGCCAACACTACAGATTATGGAAATAAATCGTCAATGGCTTTGGGAGAGGATGATCATTTTGAAGATATTCCAATGTACAATGATTATGTATCGCCTAATGATGATGTTGAGGCTGAAACAGTTAACATGATTGCAGATAGTGATGGCGAGGATTCTGATCACACTGAATATGCCAGTCTATTAGCATCGATGCATCTGATAGAGGAGACAGGCGAGGCAAACTTTGTGTTCCCATCGGAGCATTACTCAAAAATAGATTTCGATGCAGCCCAAATCCCCATTTCTGAAGATGTTCACTTTACAACTTGGGATGGTGTATCCGAGTTATTGAAAGGCTTGATTTTTCACAGTAAGGATGAAGTGAAGTATTGCGTGAAAAGTATTCAATAATGAGAAATGTGGATTTCAGAGTTACTGAAATCTAAGCCAAATTATTGGGTTGTGCGGTGCGCAATGGCTAATGATGGATGCAGATGGAGGTTAAGAGCAATTAGGAAAGGAAGTAGTCCTTTTTAGACTGTGACAAGATTCAAGGGACCGCATTCATGTCTTACTGGTAATATATTAGTGGATCATTAGCAACTGGGCTCTCAAATTATTTGCAATTGCATCATGGACATGGTAAGTAAACAACCAACCCTACCTATTGATATTATTATTAAGGCTATGAAGCAACAATTTAATTTTAAAGTATCATACCGCAAGGCTTGGTATGCGAAGATGAGAGCAATAGAGTGTATATTTGGTGATTATGTTGAGTCCTATCAAAGGTTACCAAGATTCTTAATTGCCTTACACACATACAATCCCGGAACTGTTTACGAGTTTGTGGTTCAACAAATGGAGGACCTAGAAATGAAGCAATTTCAATGGGTTTTTTAGAGTTTTTAAACCTGCCATAGATGGATTAGCTCATTGTAAGTCAATTCTATTGATAGATGGTACGTTCTTGACTGAAAAAATTCAACAGACACTACTTATTGCAAGCTCAGTTAATGGTAACAGCATGCTATTTTCAGTTGCCTTTGCTATTGTTGAGTCTGAAAATAAATCCAGTTGGGCTTGGTTTATGTCCATGCTTAGAAAGCATGTCACTCAACAGTCGGGCTTACAGTAATATCGGATTGGCATACAGGTATAATGGTTGTATTCCAGGATGAAAGGGGCGGGTGGAAAGAACCTCTAGCCTTTCACAGGTTCTATTTTACGGCATTTCGTCAGCAACTATAACACGCATCACAGGAATGCAACAATCAAAAATCTGCTTTACAAGTCTAGTAAGTTAAAAAAATTGTTAATTTTTTATTCAATTTTACTACTTCTATGTAAACATATTTCTTACTTGTGTAGGTGCACAATTTCAAAGGCGTAAGTTTAAGCAGCTTATGGACAATATCAAAGAGCTTGACGAAGATTCATATAATTGGACAATGAGGATATCACTAGAGTATTGGACACTGTCCGAGGATGATGGTTATCGATATGGGCATTTGACAACAAATATTGCCAAGAGTGTCAATAGTGCTCTGACAGGTGTTCGCATGATGCCAATTACTGCAATCATTGAACATGTTTTGACTCATTTGGTAAAATTTTACAATCAGCAGAGGGAAATGTACATAGCCAAAATGGCACAAGGCTTGCGGTTCACACCTCGATGTGTCGAAATAATGACCAAGCGTGTTAACAAGGCTCGAGGAAATGTAGTGATGGAATACGATAATCGATACAAAGTGTTCAAGGTATTATCATGCAGAGCACCTGATATAAATGTTGAGCCCGAAACATATATAGTGAGTCTTTAGAAACATCAATGCGAGTGTGGTAAGTTTCAAGGAACAAAAATGCCTTGTTCACATGCAATTGCATGTTGCATGCATAGGAATATTGACATGTACCATTTTGTAGATAACTATTATACTATTGCTGAGGCACTCAAATGTTATGACGGGCAGTTCAACCCAATGGGCAACAAAGCCTACTGGCTTAAGTGTAAAGGGCCTAAATTGGTACCTAATATAGAGTTACAGAGAAAGAAAGGTCGCCCAAAAACAATCCACATTCGAAACGAGATGGATAGAAGAGAAAAGGGATCTGTCACTCATTGCAGTAAGTGTGGTAATGTCGGACATAATAAAAAAACTTGCAGAAGTGATGTTGGATCGTCGAGTCAATATTTTAGAGGTTGACAATTGAAATATCGATGTATCTTTTTTATATATATGTTATAAAATATTTATGTTTAGTTGTCCAATATCGATGTATCTTTATTATATTTTTTTTAACACGTTTTTATGTTAAGTTTGTCAATTTATTTAAATTTTCATAATGATGGTTAAAATAATTTGACAACATTATGCCAACATAGATAGCCATTAACCAAGTTAATAAACTACTGAACTTGATATCGTAATATTAAAATAAAACCTAAATGAGCCAATAAAATAATAAGCCAACAATATAAATAATTGTATTTACACATAATGTAGCAAAATATCAGAATATTCAAAACCTTCTATTTCGGTGCAATGTGCTATGTCTATTTGTTTGACTGTCTGTCCCATTGACATTGGGATAGTGCGACAATGGCATGACATCACTAAAATCTCCACTGTATAGGGGTTAGTCTATGAAACCATGACTACCTGCCAAATTTGGTCCACTGAATAGTTCATTGAAAAAATCATCGTGAGTCATTGACTGACTTGTTGGGGCATATGGTGTGGACTCAAACTGAAATGGTGGGCCCGTTTGGTCATATGGGGTGGACTCAAATTGACATGGAGGGCCTGTTTGGGCAATGACATCATACTCATGTTGATCTCCTAAAGATAAATTGATGTTGAGATTAACATTCAATCTGAATGGCCTTGCCTCAAAGTCATTATATCTAGATGGTCCAACTGTAGTGTCAAATAATTGTTGTTGACTTAATGAAAAAACTGAACGAACTGGAAGGATCTTCAGGAAAATAAGGCCACTACATTGGTTGGGGACCTTGGTACACTCCAGCTGGAATATGAATAGACTCAACTGTAGATCGCCTTTCTCCCATTCCTCTCCTACTGCGTATAGATTGATGGGAATCCTGAAAATGTTGAGCCATCGGGGGGATATGTGCAGTATCATGAACTAGCTGTTTGGGATAGTCAGTGGACCGTCTATCAAAGGCACCAACAGATCCTAATATGCCCTCAAATGCCAAATGGATAGCAACTTCTGCATTGGACGAAGAACTAATGTCGGAGTGCCTAATTTGTTCAGCATAATTAGCCTACATGCAAATAAACAAATTTGTTACAAATTATCAATATTATTATTTCTATATATAAAAATTAATATTAAATCATACCGATGCACCGATAGAGCCACCTATCTGGGTCATCCACCGTCATGTGCATGATGCAAACCACTGCATATACTGTGATCTCGGATGTAAAGGTGCTCGTAGAGGAGGATTTCTTACAACGCGATTATGCCGATTACTCCACTAATGAATAAAACACGAAAATCTTCCTTCCCAATTCTGATCAATATGGCCTTTTAAATCGTACGAATGCACTACATCATCATATTGTGGAGGGTGTGGAATCGACTGGTCCATTCCAAATTATCTTAGACATCGATCGGGGTGGTGCCACTCGATAATATTCCAACAGACTAGTGGCACAACTGATGTCCAAATTGCATTTCTATTAGTACAAAATTGTGGCAACAAATACAGTACATAGGTGTAGGGCTCCCCAAACATCTGAACCATAAAATAATAATTTCATCATTGTATTAAAAAACATATTATAATAGTATGAAAATAGTATACAAAAGGGAAATTATAATTAAACCTGGTCGTCACGCTGTAAGTCCAAATTGAGACGGTATTTAAAAACATCTTTACTGTTAGTTTTGCTTAGATCCAATTGCGATCGCCACCTAAAAATGTTCAAGCATCCACTGTCAGTCATCATATTAAATGAACAATTTTAAATATAAAATAAGTATATTTTACCTGTATCCATAAGGCATGGACTTATCAAGAATAGGCTGATGGACAAATTCAAGCCGAATATGAGGTAACCTTTCTTAGGCCCACATTTGTAATAATTGCAGGTATCCACCAAGTGAATTGGATGTGGGTTTGGTTGCACGACATAACTTTCTGTACAACCACGCGAGTACAGTAGATCCCCAACTGTACTCACCTACAGCTTGTAAATTTTCTAGCAGTGGCAGCCACATCAAATGTATGTAATTATTTGATTGCCCTGGACATAATAACCCACCAATACACCTAAGAATCCATGCCCGAGCAAAACATTGTATTTGATATTCATTTGCATCGGGTAGTAAAATATTAAAATGTCTCCCCAACCATGCCATTTTTACACTGTGTCCCCTAAATTCATTTTCTGGCAGAACCTGACCTAAAAGACGACCACATTCATAAGACCAATCATGGTATAGATGTCCAGTTAGTCCATCGATGGGCAATCCGGTCAATATAGCAACATCCTGCAGTGAGATTGTCGCTTCGCCAACCGAAAGGTGAAATGTGTGCATCTCTAGTCGTCACCTCTCAACCAATGCAGTAACTAAATTATTATTTACATTCATTACACCTATTTGTGACACGCCATAAAATCCTGCTGCTCATAGGTATGTAATTATTCTGTCATCAATGTTTCTATAATGATTACTCATGCTAGCTCTGCGTGTTACCAACACATTATGTTTAGCCTAAAAATAATTAAATAAGGTATGAGTATTATATAAATAATTATGTACCTATATAAAAGTTTATTACGATGAAATAAAAAAATTACCTGTCCGTTCCAAATGGCATCGACTCGATGTTTGCCTTCAAGCGTTAATACATTATTCACGATGGGTCCGAAATTAATGTATTATTGATTTTTAAATTGATCCATCTCTACAATAAGTAGTATAAACCTTCTAATACAATATAAACAATTGTTATTTAACATTATAATTTACATATAAATAAATTTTGTATAGTTGAATTATAGCTATTTTCATAACATATTTAAATTTTTGAATTCTAAATTTACTTGCCTTTTTTTGCAGGTCACCCAGCTACTTAACATATATCGCCTGTCAAGAATTATTTAACACCATTAACAATATTTTTAAATTTATTGATACCATGGATTATTAAAATTAAGAATTAATTTATTCGTCTTTAATTTTTTCCTTAACAAAGAGACTAATAGTACAATTTAATTCAATTGCTAAACTAAATAAAACATATTATCTTTTATAAAAGTACAAAATACTAACAAAATAATTAACTACATTCATATTCATTAACTCTAAATTATTTAACTCTATAATCATATTAAAAATTATATTAAACAAATAACTAATAACATATTAAATTAATAACGAATTAAATAACTATCAATTACATTCAAACAATATCAAATTAATACCCAAACAAATAACTAAATACATGCTAAATTAATAAAATTAAATTATATTAAAATAAATTACTAAATACATGCTAAAATAGTAACCAAATAAATTTTTAAAATGATATTAAAATAATAACCAAATAAAATTTTTACATTTAATCATTATTATTAATTTTTTTATTTGAATACTTAACCCTAACATTACAAAATATGATTTACTTAATTATCTACTTAATATTAATTATTTAATTATTTATAAATAATTACTAGTTACAATTATCTATAATTATTATTATTATTTCATTAAATATAACATACTTTTCACTTAAATTTTGCAAAAAATAAAATTTGTATACTAAAACTTTGCAAATATTCAACAAAACACTCCCACTTAATAAAAAAATACACATAATTATTTTCTAATTACCCAAAAATCATGAATTTTGAAAGATGAAATATTTCTATTAATGAAAAAATATGAAAGATGAAAGATAAACAAAAACTTACCTGGTTCTTGAAGGAGCTTGAGTAGCAAGGAGAGGAGATGGGAAGAGCAGGACCACCAAACTTATAGGGCATTTGCCCTAGAAAAAAATTCAAACTTACCTTCTGTCCGGTCACATCGATAAGATGACACAGGAGGAAAACCTGTCGGAATCTGCCAAAGCGCATGGGGGACCAGGGGAATCTGTCGCGCTGAAATCGCTACAGGCTCCGACGGTTTCAGACCTGAAATCGCTGGGGCCTGCCGCGATTTCAGCTTTGGCAGGCCCCCCGCGCTCTCTCTTTTGAAATCGCTGACACCATCCGACAATCCCATTTCTGTAATTTTCTTTTGAAAGACCCTATTTTGGTATTTATTTATTTAAGTTGCATTATTAAAATAATTTTCCCCTTCCCTTTCTTGTCAAAAAAAGTTTGCATATATAATTGAATATTGTATCTTGTGCAGCTACTTTTTGGTTTCAGGACAAAAATAAAATTTGCATAATATTCAATTAGATTTTGCCCAACTACTTTCTTTTTTGACATAAAAAAGTAAGTTTGCATAACTGTCAATTAGAGGTGGCGAGTGAATGGGTTGGGTGGGTTTGAATTAGGTCATTAATGAATGAATCATTAATGAATTAAGTCATAAATGGGTCAAAAAATATGAATCATAAATGGATTAATATCCAAATGTATTGAATGAATTTGAATCGACTCATGAATTTAATGTAAATTATTATAAAATTTTTTATTAATTAATTAATAGAATCGATAATAATAATATTCAATTAAAAATATAATATAAATAATAAATTGATGTATAAAGTCTTAAGCCATTAGTAGCATGTAACTTTGGAATGTCTTTAGAACTGATTTTAATTTAAAACATGGATTGTTATAAAATATCCCATCAATCAAATTTTAAGCTTCACATTTTTTTTATTAAACCATTCCTTTTCTCACGCTAAGTCCTGAAAAAATAGAAGAAAAATATTTTATATATTTATTAATATACAATGATATTTTTTTTACTTAAATTATTAGGCTTTAAATTGTTTAATTTTGTTTCATCACAATATATTTACAAGTTTACTGATAACTATATTATTATTTTATATTTATTAAGAAACACTTGTTGTAACATATCATCAACCTTTCTCTGATTTAATATTAATATATAGAATCATATAGAAACAGAATACATAAAGAATAGCAATTATGGAATAGCAGCTAGAATATAAATATGTGATATTAAGAAGAACATGAAAGGAAAATCAATTATTTAAGTATTATATATGGCAAAGAAGAGGAAGAGAGGTTAGGGTTTTGGAAAGAGAAGAGGAGGAAGAAAGAGAGATTTTGAAAAAAATCTATTGGGTACAAACCCAATGGGTTGAAAAAATGGATATTGGGTTGCATTTAATTGGATTGAAAAATAAAATGTATTAGTTTTTGGTTGACCTAATGGGTATTTATTTGGATTGGTTTGAGTCATTTTTTTGGACGGATTTAGATTGAATTTTGAATTTGGGTCAATTTTGCCACCTATACTTCCAATAGAGGATAAATAATCAATTCTATATACAAATCATACGTTTACGACTTAATTTATATTTTGACATGTAAAATAATCCTGTGCAATGCAATACAAAATATTTATATTAAAAATAAAAATTAAATTAACCTTAAAATATTAAAAATATTATATATTTTTCTTGAACTGAATTTTTCTCAGAAGCATTAAAATGATATATATTTGCACTTAAAAATATTTTTGAGCTAAAATTGCTCTCGTTACTACATAATTAGATCATCAAATCTGCTACTGAAACTAATGATCCTACAAGTAAACAAACAGAAAGATAGATGGTAGGCTAATTGAAGTCTGTGCACTATGGATTCATACCTTGTTTTAATTAAAAAAATTATAATTTTTTACCAATAGACAGTTTCTATTTGTTTACCAAAAATTCAGCTATTTTGACAAATTTAACATAAAAATTTTTTTTTCGAGAGTTAAAAAGAGTGTTAACTTGTAATGCACACTTGACAAATTTATATAGTTTCAAGTAGCTTTTTATGTATTCATTTATTATTTTTAATTAGTGGCAAAATTAATCCAGTGGTTCATAAACGTATTTAAAAGGTAAATGTATAACATTTTCAATATTTCAATAGTAAATTTTGACTTAAAACATACTTAAAAGACAAATATGTATCATTTTTAATATTTTGAGAGCAAATTTGACCCTTTTCAATGTGATTTATTAACATTTTATATGATATAAATATAAATAATAAAAAAACAATTATATATTTTTTAATTATCTATGCAATTTTTTTTTTAAATTGCTTAAAGTATAGAGATAAAGAAATAACATCATAAAACTTGACTATTTGTGATTTCATAGCCTATTCATCAATATTATTTGTAATTTCATAACTTTTTATATAATATATACATAAAAAATAATTACTTTTATAGATTTATACATGTATATTTTTTAATTTTTAATGAATTTTTTTTGAAAATAAATAATATCCGAAAAGTTGAATTGTTTATATTCTGATGCATTTAATTATATATATATTTTTTACCAGCCAAATATTATTGATATCAGAGTTAGTTAGCCAAAACTAGCTAACTGACCACAAAAATACATCAAAACCCATGAAAACAGAGTAAGAAACCAAGATTCAACTAGGGATGATCATGGGGCGGGGAATCCCTATCCCCGATAGGGAACCATCCCGAATGGAGTAGGGAATCACTAAAAATTTCTCCCGTGGGGATAGGGACGGGAGAAAAATATTTCCCGATTTAAAATTCCCCGCCCCTAATTTTCTTCGCCCCGAAATTTAGTAATTATTTTTAAATTATTTTTATATGATTTAGTTTTAAATTGTATTTAATTTTAGTTTTGTTAATTTTTAAAATTTATATTAATTTGATTTGTGGTTGAATTTAGATTTTTTTAATTATTAAATGTTATATTTTAATTATAATTAATTATTAAATATTATATTTTAGTTATAATTGATTTTTTTAAAAAAATATATTTTTGATTAGAGAAGGAGACGGGAAAAATTTTTCCTTCGTAATCCTATCGGGGGTAGGGACGGGGATTAGCAGGGTAGTAGGTCGAGAGCTATTTTTCGCCTCGTGATTATCCCTCGATTCAACCAGTTGCAAGCAAAACTGTAGAAATGAACATGAAAGAAAATATATAGCTATAAATATTACAAGAAATAAGTATAAATACCTCTCGTAGTACAGAATTGCAATCGCCGAAATCGTCCACTTTTTGCATCTCCAGTATTATTCTCACCCACGCTATACTACTCCTTGAGATGAAAATTTGAATTTCACAAACTAAAAACCCCAACGAAAAAGAGAGAAAACGTGATGAAGTAATTTGACAGAGTTTCGATATGAAAATTTTTCGTGTTCCCCCAAGAACAAAACTCTTGGCCCTATTTATAGGGTTCTAATTAAGGTAACTTAATTTTCTTAATTAGTGAGAATTAAATTGATAGTTACATAAATTAATTATAGGAAATAATATCTATCATTAATATGCTAGTTACCTAATTTAAATTAGATAACTGCCGCTATTAATAAACACATAAATGACAGATTTGCTAATTAAGGAAAAATCCAATATGGAACTAATTAAAATTTTTTTACCAACAAACAGTTTCTATTTCTTTACCTAAAGTCTAGCCATTTTGACAAATTTAACATACAAAATTTTAACCATTTTTTTCAAGAGTTAAAAGAGCATTAATTTATAATGCACACATGACAAATTTATATAGTTTAAAGTAGCTTTTTATGTGTTCATCTATTATTTTTAATTAGTGGCAAAATTAATCCAATGGTTCATAAACGTATTTAAAAGGCAAATGTATACCATTTTCAATATTTCAATAGTAAATTTTGGCTTAAAACATATTTAAGAGACAAATATATATCATTTTTAATATTTTGAGAGCAATTTTGACTCTTTTCTATGTGATTTATTAACATTTTATATGATATAAATATAAACAATAAAAAAACATGAAAGATATATGTCCCGATACATCATGAGAAGTAAAGATAAATACCTTTCAAAACGTAGATCCACAAACATCGAGATCACTCACTTTTTGCGTCACTAGTCTAGTTCTCACCCATGCCTCGCAAACCTTGGGATGAAAACTATAAGTCACGAACTAAAAGCCCACCATAAAGAAGAGAAAATACTCGCGGAAACAAATCGGCAGAGTTTTGGTATGAGAGATTTTTCTTGCATCCCCAAATGCAAAATTTTGGCCCTTATACAGGGCTCCAATTAAGGTAAGATTAAATTCCCTTAATTGGCATTAAAACAAAACTAGTAATTACAATAATTTAATTTAGGAAATAATATCTCGTTAATATGTTATTTACCTAATTTCAATTAGGTAATTGCTCATATTAATACACACTAATAATAGCAGATTTTCTAATTAAGGAAAATCCCAATATGAAACTAATTTCATGTGTATTATTTCCTGTTTCAATATATTCTTGTTTATATCGGGGCTAATTTCTCATCTCATGGGTTATGGGCGTATCCCAAACTCCTTTCTCTCCCACTTGCACATGACAAAAAAATTTCCATTCATTCTCTCCTATCATATAGGCAAATAGTTTAGGTGACTAGCATACGTCAAGAACACTAGTGCTATACACCTATTATGAATATATAGTGCCTTAAGAAATAAGATCTTCTCATAATAGTATGCCAAACCCTAGATAGTTTTCTCATATTTGTTGTTTTATCTCATGATCTCATAAAAATAATTTAAGTATTCACTATTGTGTTTCTACTTATAAAGACTATAGTAGGTTAACTGATAAATCATGAAACCACCGAATGTGATCGAAAAACATCTTCCCCATTTACTATATGCCATCCATCATAGTTTGACCTACTTTCCTAGTAAAAACTGCCGGGCTGAAATTTTTCTATAACCCTTTAGAGACTAACTAAGCTAGCCATACTGAATTATACTTCTGGTATAAGTTAAGGGTTCTGAGGATTGAAAAATTAGGGTTTCACACTAGGGAAAATTTGAGATTATTAACATAAAATTTCCTTTCTTTGGTCAACTTAAGCACATATGGTATGATGTATGTGCTACGGTGTTCTCTCATTTCCCTTAAAGGAGCACACGTTTTATTATTATTTAACACCACATAAAAACATAAGGTTGAAATGCATCAAAGCATCCAACTTTAGTTCACTTCCTTCAGGACTACAATTCTGGCTTTTTGGATAGAATATAATAGTTACGTTTAACATATCATCGGATCATTCTTAATCCTATTTTGAATCTTAATCCAAAGCATAAAACCTCATGTGTATCTTTATCTTACACGTTAATAAGGCTCATCTTGTAATTTCCGTAATATGACACTTTTATTTCGAATAGGTTCTCGAAATTCACTTTGTATTCAAAAATCGCCTCATATTAAACTTTGTGAACTTATTAACAAAACTAACGTAAGCACCCGTGTGAGTAAGTTACTTCTCTATCTGATATGCTCTATCTTATAATAATAAATGTTCACATATAAACATTCACACTTATGTAATGCCAACAATGAACTCAATTATTATTATTCATAAATAACACTAGAAGAAAATAGCCAAATAGCAATGGAAAAATAGCAACGGAATTCAATTAGCAACAGAATATCAATTTCGTTGCTATTTAGCAATGCAAAATAAATTTCGTTGCTAAAATTGGTTGAAGTTTTAGGGATTTAGCAACGGAATACAAAATGGTTGTATTCCGTTGCTAAAAAGGAGGGAGTTTTTAGAGCCAAAATATAGCAACGAAAAATAATTTTCGTTGCTAAAAATGACGGCACTTGATAGCGAAAAAAATTTGGGATGAAAAATAGCAACGAAAATTAAATTCTGTTGCTATGGAAATTAAATTTCGTTGCTATTTTATGTCAAATTTAGTGAAGGTATAAATAATAGCAACGAAATTTATATTCCATTGCTAAAATAGCAACGGAGTATAAATTTTGTTGCTAAAATAGCAACAAAAATTAAATTCCGTTGCTATTTTATGTCAATTTAGTGAAGGTATAAATAATAGCAACGGAATTTATATTCCGTTGCTATTTTAAATTCCATTGCTAAAATAGCAACGGAGTATAAATTTCGTTGCTATTTTATGTCGAATTTAGTGAAGGTATAAATAATAGCAACTGAATTATTTTCGTTGCTAAAATAGCAATAAATTTTAGCAACGGAATTAAATTTCGTTGCTATTTTAGCAACGAATTTAATTTTCGTTGCTAATTTTCATCCCAAATTTTTTCCTGCTATCAAGTGCCGCCATATTCCATTGCTAAATTGTTTTTCGTTGCTAAATTTAAAATCGTTGTTAAAATAGCAACGAAATTTAATTCCGTTGCTAAAAAATAATATATATAAGAAAAAACCCTATTTTTTCATTTCTGTTCTTCTTTTCACGATTTGGCATTTTCTTTTTCTCAGATCTGCCACTTTTTGCTCCGTTCTTCCTCAGATCTGCCGCTATCTGGTGATCGAACGACCGTGAGTCCTCATTGTCTCCCTTCTCTTTGCTGCTTTCAAGGGTCCGTAATTTTTGTCCTTTTTGTCCTTTTTTTTCTGTTTATTTATTCATTTCAAATCTTTGTTTCAATAGGATTAAGAAGAAGAAGAAGAAGAAGAAGAAGAAGAGAGCTGTTCGGTTTGATTTTAATTTTTATCTTTGTAGCTAAGCCGTGGATCTTTAATGCCTATGTTGGGAAGCCTAGAGGTAGGATACTATTATTTCTTCTCTTTTCTGTTTGAATGAACGTGCTGAGATTTTTCCTATTTTAATGAACTTGCTGAGATTTGTGGGGTTCCTTTTAGTGAGAAATCAAATATTTTACTGCTTCCTAATCATTTCCTATAACACTCTTTTTAGTTGCTTCGCTGTTTCTCTCCCAAAAAGCCTACCTTTTCACTAATCCATTGCTCTCACAAACAAGCTTTATTAGGTGAATCGGATTCAAGCTTAGATTTAACAATCGTCCTACACTGCACAACCCTTACGTTACTACGCCTGGCAAACCTGGTTGGCTCTAGTTTTTTTTTCCAGCCTCTAAATTATACAAATGTATAGATTCACTGCTCTAGTTCGTAGCTGTTCAAGATAAATGGTGTCTACGCTTTGTAATAAAGAATTGGAGTTCAAGATTAGTTGCATTAAGGGTTATTGACTTGTATTACAACATTTTCAGGTTCATTTTCCACAGCTTGTTCCTCCCATGTTAGTATATGCCCTATATTTATGTTTTTTATATCTCAATTTCTTAATAGTTTCGGACTGGAGATTTTGATATTTAGATGTTAAAGTTATTTGGATCAGGTGAATTTGGGCGAATAAATGAGTTTTGGATGGATAGAAAAGGAATGATGCAGCAAATTTGTCAGTGAACTCTAGGAAAGAATGCTGGACTCATGATGGTTTGGAGAAATTGGTAAGATTGAATGCTGAAGAACCTAGGATTATTAAGTGATGCTTTGATGCTTCCTATTTATCATAGTCTTTAGAACTAGATCGTACTGTTGCCTATAAACCCATTGACAGGTCAATTGTTTGAAAGTGAGATAGATAAGATAAATTTTTATTAAAATAAATTACTCATAGTACTTGCCAAAAATTATGTTTTGTGATATGGAATTGTTCATAGTTTTGGTATATAAAAGTTAGTGGTTAGGATTTTCCATAGATTTAATTAAAAATAATAAATAATTATATTTAAATTTATTATTAAATTATGTGATTAAGATATGGATTCCTTTCACTTGAACTAGGAAAAGAAAATAATTTATATGAGTGAAAACAAGAAAAGACCAAATGTCCCTGAAAAATTCTAAAAACTTTAAACTAAAAAATAACAACCTAAACATCATTTTTTGGGCCCGAAAAATGTCGTTACAAGAGCTTTGCTTTATGTCAAATGCCATCTCGAAACGAGCTTTCCGAAAACATATTATAATAAGAAATCTGACACCTGTAGCAAAAGTTATGACCAAAATAGTACGTACCGTAAAAATAATCCATTTAGGCTTTATGTTATATTTCTTCATTTCTTCTCAAATTCTAATTTAATTTAGGATTTTTATTATCTATATTTTTTTATGATAAATTGTTGGTAATGAGATTGCATTCACGCACTTATTCCCTGAAAAGCATCAAAGCTAGTCTCATTTTGTATATATGTAAAATTATGCAACTTATAAAAAAACAAAATTGACTTTTGGTTGCTAAAAATGATTTTTCCGTTGCTAAAGTTAGCAACGAAATTGACTTTTCCATTGTTAAATTTTAGCAACGGAAATTTCAATTCCGTTGCTAATTTTAGCAACGAAATAGTCTTTTTCGTTGCTAAATTTAGCAACGGAATTGATATTTCCGTTGCTAAAAAATTACCAATTGACCGAAAATGAGTTGGTTGAATTTAGCAATAGAATTCATTTTCCATTGCTAAATTTAGCAACGAAAATGAAATTTCGTTGCTAAAAAATAGCAACCGTCGGATTAGCAACGAAAATTTCCGTTGCTAATTTTCGTTGCTATTTTTTATTAGCAATGAAAAATATCAATTTCCGTTGCTATTTTTCTGTTGCTAAATTGCATTTTTCTTGTAGTGTAATAATGTCAAAATATTACAGTATAAATCAAATCCTATGCAAACCCTGAAACCTAACATGTCTGTCAAATACATCTTTTGATATAAGTTTAGTTAAAGGATCTGATATCATATCATGCACAAAAATATATTGAAAGTTCACTTCTCCTTATGCAATAATTTTTTTAGTGTATTGATACTTAATGTCAATATGCTTTTTCCTACTATGAAATTTCGGATCTTTAATGTAAGATATCAACGATTGACTTTCACTATAAACTGTCACAGGTTCCTCTAAGGCAGTTACATTCAGATGGTCCATAAATCATTTTAACCAAACTACCTCTTATACTGCAGCTAAGGAAGCGACAAATTCCACTTTTATTATTGAAAAGGCTACACGGGTCTATTTCTTGCTACTCCATGAAATGGCACCCTTGCCTAGCAAGAATATACAACTTGATGTGGATTTTCTCTCATCCATATCTCTTCCCCAATCAGTATCCATATATCCTCTCAAAATATACATCCTTTCCTTGAAAACAGAGAGAATAATATGTGGTACCTTTGAGGTATCTAAGTATCCTTTTTACACCTTCCAATGTGCTTTGCTTGGGTTAGATTGATATCTACTTATCATACCCACAGCATAGCATATATAAATTTTGGTACACAATATTGCATACATCAGACTTTCCACAGCACTAGCATACGGAACGTTCTTCATACGTTCTATTTGCCTTTTCGTCTTAGGATACATGTTTTTCCTAAAAGATTGATTCATAGCAATGGGGTTGTCTATGGGCTTATAATTGTGTATATTAAATCATTCAAGAACTTTGTTAATATATATCTTTTGATATAGTGATAATAACCTTCTTGATCGATCCTTTGAAATCTTAACTCTAACGATATAATCTGCTTGACCCATGTCATTCATCTCAAAGTTAGATGACACCCAATCTTTAGTAAGATTTACGTATTCTTTTTCATTTTCTGCTATAAGTATGTCATCTACATACAACATTGAAATGAAAAACTTATTGCCCGAGCTCTTGGAATAAATACAATGATCTTTATCAATCATATTAAACTCATTCGATATGATTGCTTCATGAAATCTTAAATACCATTGTCTCGAAGACTACTTTAGGCTATA
Organism: Excoecaria agallocha; assembly: GCA_037975025.1. Classification (NCBI taxonomy): domain Eukaryota; kingdom Viridiplantae; phylum Streptophyta; class Magnoliopsida; order Malpighiales; family Euphorbiaceae; genus Excoecaria; species Excoecaria agallocha. The sequence continues at coordinate 3,897,436 of CM075821.1, read as the reverse complement.
GATCGATCTCATCAATCGGCAAACCTTATATTTGCTGCCTTCTTCACTAAAACCTATAGGCGACTCTATATAGATTTCTTCTTTTAATCCTACATTGAGGAAAGCAGTCTTTACATCCATTTGATGTAACTCTAGGTCCAAACTAGCCACAAAGCTAGAATTAACCTTATCGACTTAAATCTAACAACAGGTGAAAAAGTCTCTTTATAGTCAATTCCTTCCTGTTGTGTAAATCCCTTAGCGACTAGTCAAGCCTTGTGTCTTTTGATACTGCCATTAACTTTTCACTTTATTTTGAGAATCTACTTATTCCCAATTGGTTTGCATCCTTTTGGTAGATCAATTAGTTCCCAAACATGGTTCAATCTTACAGAAGCCATTTCTTCTTCCATTACCTTAATCCATTTATCTTTAGATAGGTATGAGAGAGATTTTTTACATTTTTAGGCTCATTATTATCTTGTGGTGTAATAAAAAAGGCCTCATTCGTACCTTCAATCTCTAATCGTTCATGTGGAACACTTTTCCTTTTTGATTTTTGCAATTTCGAATTTTGATAAAACAAGTCTTATATATTCATCATAGCTTAGAATGCTCCCACTGGAATTGAGCTTTATGCTCTCACTTAAATAAGGATTCTCAATATCTATACTCCCACTAAAGTTAGGCATGCTCATCCTATCACTAGAAGATGAATCTCGAACATCCGAACCATTAAGAAGAAAGTCTTGACCTTCTTTAACAATTTCCCTCCCACTCGAATGGAGAGATATGGGTAGTTCATCTTTATGAGTTTTGTAAAAAGTAAAGTCTTGACTTAATTCGCCCAACTTGGAAAACTCATTTTCCAAAAATACGATGTCTCGTGATTCAAATTCTGTTATTGAGCCATTTGTATGCTCACCCACGAACATGTATTATTTTGATACATAAGAATATCGCACAAAGATACTTTTTTTTACCTCTTGGTCCTAATTTATGAAATTTATTTGAGGTATCATAGACATAAGTAGCACAACCCAAGGGTATAAATGACTTAGGTCAGGTTGCCAACCAGTCCATAACTCATAAGAAGTGGAAGTAAAAGATTTAGAAGACACATGGTTTAAAACATATATGGCCGTTAATAAAACATCTCCCCAATAGAAGATAGGCAAATTTGCTTGAGTCATCATAGAACGTATCATGTCTAAAAAGGTTCTATTTTTCCTTTTTGCAACACCGTTTTGTTATAGAGTTTAAGGAATAAAAAACTGATGTTCAATCCCTTTTTCATCACATAAAGCTTTAAATTCATCAGAAAGATATTCTCGACCACTGTCGGTTCTTAAAGCTTTAATTTTCTTGTCCAATTAATTCTCAACAAGATTCATAAAAGTTTTAAAGTAACTTAATGCTTTGGACTTGTGAGAAATCAAATAGACATGACCATACCTAGTATAGTTATTTATAAAAGTGATGAAATAATAGGTCTTTTGTCTTGCCCTAACATTCATTGGACCACAGACATCGAAATGAATTAATTGCAAAGAAATTATGGCTCAAGTTCCTTTTCTGAACGGTTTTTTAACTAGTTTTCATGTAAGCATTGGTAATTTAATCTTATTTAAATCACCTAACAAACCTACCTTAGCTAACTGACGCATCCGATCTTGTCTGATATGGTTTAATCTTGCATGCCATAATTTCACATTATCCTTATACGTATTCGAAGAATAAGAAATGAAAGAAAAAATAGCTTTATTAGAATAATCAGGATCAACATCCATAATTATAAAATTGTCTGAAACAAAACAAGAACCATAAAAAAAATGTCATCCAAAAATAGGTTAACTTTATCATCCTTAAAATGTAGAACAAACTCAAGTTTCATTAAAGTTAAAATAGAAACTAAGTTCCTACAAATATCAAGAGCATAAAGCATATTGTGTATGAGTAAGGTTCGGCCTTCACGCAAGACTAGTATGTATGTGTCAATTCTTTAGACCACCAATCTAACATTATTGCCTACATAAATCCACTTTGCTCTAACAGTTATTCGTCGGAACTTGACAAAGACATCTCGATCCCTTATCACATGGTCCATTGCTCACGAATTAACCACCCATAAAGGATGAAGTTCAATTAACTTGATGCATAAATTTTACTCACTTTTGAGTTATAACAGTGTACCTATTTGGGCACAGTGTAATCTTTAGCATAGTGACCCTTCTACTAGCAGTTGAAATACTTTACCTTAGAAATGTTCACTTTCTTTTTGCCTTTGGAACCCTTTCCATTCTACTTAACTTTCTGCTTTTTAGGCTTTTAAGCCCTTTCTTTGCCTTTTCTATGGAAGCTCATTTTCTTGTTTTGGTTTGACTTTTTCGTACCAGAACTAGAGTGTGATATATGCACTTCAACATTGACTTTTTTTTCCAACTCCAAATGTCTAGCAACATCCTTAAATATCTTAATGCTATCCATGTGAGTCAATTGCATTTTCATGTGTTTCCAACTCCTTGGCAAAGATCGAATGACAGCCTAAACTTGTTACTTGTCAATTAACTTATGACCTGCATCACCAAGCTCACAAATCATATTCTCCATCTCTCAAAGATGTTTCCATATTGAATAATCAGGCCTCTTTTGATAAGTATCGAACTTGATTTTTAAAGATCAGAGTCTAGTTAGAGACAGTCCTCTAAACTTCTTCCACAATGTAACCCATTGATACCATATAAAATGGTCTATTATTTAATGCATATTTTCTTTACTTTAGGTAGCTAAGTATGTTGAATTATTTATATTTTATGTGTTTTTGTCTAGTTTATGTGTTTGCTTGTATTTTAGATAAATTTGGGCTAAAAAGGCAAAAGAAACAATTGAAGAAGCAAGCCAGACCACGAGTCATGACATTTGTCCAACTCGTAATGAAGAGGAAGAGCAGGGCGTGACATGTAAAGGTTGTTCGAGTTATTATAGAGAGCAAAGCAACACGACTCATGATGCTTATCCTAGTCGTGAAGGGAAGCATGAAGAGAGACACGACTCATGATGGTTGTTCGAGTTGTTACAAAGGCAAAAGGGACACGACTCGTGAAGGTTGTTCGAGTCAGTCTAGTCACCGGTCCTCAAGAGATGCAATTTTTCATCTCACCTTTTCTCAACTACCAAGTCTTTTCATCAGGCCTTTTTATCGAAACTTTTTCACCATCATACTTGTTCCGAAGAGGCATAATTAGGGGTGCAAATTTCTATATAAATCGGGACCAAAAGAAGAGAGTTTGGTATATATACAGTTGTTAAATAGAGATATATAGAATCTTGGTTTTTTGATGAATAGTTTTACTTAGTTTATTAGATTATGACAAAGGAACAAAGCCAAAGAAACAAGAGATTTATCAGAAGGTTTAATTAGAAAGTAAAATTCTAGGGAGTTTTGAAGTTTCTTTCCTAATTTTATTCTTCTTTTCTCTTCTAAATTTTTTCTCTTATTCTCTTGTTTGACTTTAATTCAAATATGTATTTTGGCTAGTTCCTTTGTACATTAGAAATGTGAAGTAATATTTGTTAAAGATCAAGATTATTTTTATTAGAAATGAAGTATGATTTAAATCCATTTGTGTAATTTGTTTTGATATGTATGCTTAATCACCATATTTAGCATGTCAGTCAATTTATTCTCAATGAGAATTGGAATTTATCGATGGAAAGACAAATTAATTTACTTAAAGTATTGAATTCACTTAGAGATAAGTAATTCTCTTTGAGGGATTAAACAATTGGCATTGAGCTTCATAATTTTTGTTTATCTCTATAATGACACGAGAGTACTTATAGACTTTAAACAAGAACATCTTTAATGACAAAGAGAATTGCTTTAAAAAATCTTTTGTTAAATTCTCCAATCACTTTATTTATACAATTACTTTTACTTGTACTTAAATGAATTATTCTTTGTATTTCTATGTATATTTATACTATTTACTAAGTCATCTTTAATCTAATTTGATTCAATCTATGTATATTAGTTTATATATTAATTAAATACTTAATCTTCACTATTCATTACCTATCCATCTACTTCTTATGGTTTCAATATAAGATCTATCCCGTTCCGTTTAGAGCGATACCCTACTCATTCTATACTCAATATAGAAGGACTAAGGGGTCAAATAATTTCCCTTTCACCCATAGATCCATTGCATTTTGATATGAGTAGAATTGCATGGTGATATTATCTTCCATCGCACTTAGGAGGATGATTCGAGCAATAGAATTCTTCTTTTTCCATACTGCATAAGTATCTTGGTCCTACTTATACTGAGCAGAAGTGCCAGCCTTAAGTTTAGTCATAACTGAACTTAAGGTTTCGAGAGCCTCTTACTCCTCAAGCACATACTGGATTTTCATACTCCAGATTTTATAGTTGCCACCATTGAGTTTTATATCTTTTTTCAATTCAGCGACTATAAATTTTGAAGCCATTTAGATCCTCTGATCAAAATAGAACACATGTTGCACTTATTAAGAAGAATATGGCAATACATGCTATTTACTATGCATCAAAAATTAAGATTTAATAAAGTTATCTATCAAGCTCAAAATTGAAAAGGTTACAAATAATATCTAATTACCCTTTAAGTCCTAATATCTAACCTTATAGATTAAAATTTCATGTATAGTAAATTTAATTTATTGGAAGTTAAGTTCTTGAACTTAATTGTGGATATTATGTAATATAGAAAATTAAGACTTAATTTAATAATCAAGCAACTATTCTACTTATAAAATATTGCATGGCAAATAATATTAAAATAAACACATTCATCATAAAATTATAAGCCATTATAATATCCAAAACAAAATAAACACATTTATTATAAAATCCAATAAATCCAAAAATAAGACATATATGTCTCATCTCAAAACAAAATAGGAAATATATTTCCTAACATAAAAGTCCGTATAATTAAGAATAAAAATATGACAATCATGTTAAAAAATAAATTAGGAACCCTATGAATCCAAAAATATCTTAGTCATTGAACTGACATCTTGACCATATGCATCAACTGTAAGGGCACGCCTTGTGTGTAATCATGAAACTATGGGCAATACACTTTACACCCACTCTTGAGCACCATCTCAGAATAAGTGTTGCTCCTGAATACTCCTTATTTAGCTACCTTATATAAAAACCAAATCATAGATTCTCTATAATTTTCAGTCCAACACTCAACTAATAAGTTTTGGAGTGCCACATGGTAACTAAATGAGTCACACAAGATATCAAAAAGCAACTTGTGATTCCATCCCCTATTTAGGCCACTAACCCAAATACAATCCTACATCTTCTTATGCATATTGACCAAATGATGCACAATAGCATCAATATCATTAATTTTGCTCTTCTTGTGAAACCTCATACATGCATGCATTGGCCCAAGCAATCCCTTGAGAAGTATGTGGAACTATATCTATTACACATAACAGAGAAAAAATTATTAGTACACTCATATACAAATAAAGAACGATTGAAACTCATTTCAATCAAATAGAAGGAAAAAATCCACATAATTGATTTTCAAACAAATTTGAAAATTAAAGAAGGCAGAAAAAATATTTTCTTTAAATTTTCATAAATTTTTCAATAAAATAATTTATAAAAAATCATTCTGTTACACCAAAAAATTTTTAAAAATCACCAAAAAATAAAAAAATTATGAAAATCAAAATTGCAAAAAATTGGATTAAAAATGGTGGCCGGAGGAGGCCTCACGTGCTAATAAGAATGGCCCTCACACGCAACAAAGAAGCCACGCGCTAGCTGTGGCACAGTGCCACGTGGCATGACCCCACTAGGTCACATATGGCCACGTGGTGTGATTAACTGACATGTGGTAGCCACTCATTGGTCCACGTGGATGCCACGTGCCACCCCACTAAACTAATAAATAAACACATGGCATGACCACAGTCTGTCAGGTGGTAGCTAGTCATTAGCCCACGCATCATCATGTGGCATGATCCCTATCAAACCACGTGTTAGGACCCATATGCCACGTGTTAACACCACAGGCTGCCACATGGCATACATGTCAAGCCACGTGGCTGGACCCTTGCCATGTGTCAGCACCACAGGCTGCCACGTGTCAAGTTTTGGTTAGTCCATGTGGTGCCACATGGCACCAAGTGGACCCCCATTGCCACATCAATTGACACTTGGCACTTCACCATAAGGCCACATGTCACTCCCTTATTAGTTCATGTGGCTGAGTGAATTTTCGCTCAGCGCGCGTGCTGGTGATGCGCCTTCTGGCACGCACCTAGCACTAGTGGCATGTGCAAACCATGGTCGCCTTTTCGATGGTTTTAAGCTGCCAGATTTTTTCTAGGAGGGTTTTTAGGGTCTCTGAGTCCAATGGTATGGTCAAAAACAAAAAATTTTCACATGAAATTTTTAATTAATAACTTTTAAAATATATTTTTTCGGTGTACAAATACACAAAAAATATATACAATTCAAAATTAAAAATACACATGCAGAACAGTATCAATATGCTTATCAAATAGCCTATAATCATGTCTGAATTTTCACAAAAATACAGATATATAAACAAGATAGCCGAAACGCAAAAATTCTAGCTCTGATACCAATAAAAAATATATATTATGATATATCACGAGAAGTAAAGATAAATACCTCTTGAAATGCAGATCTACAAACATTGAGATCGCTCGCTCTTTGCATCGCCGACTAGTTCTCACCCACGCCTCGCAAGCCTCGAGATGAAAACTATAAGTCATGAACTAAAAGCCCACTAAAAAGAAGATAAAATACTTGCAGAAATAAATCAGCAGAGTTTCGGTATGAGAGATTTTTCTTGCATCCCCAAATGCAAAATTTTAGGCCTTATATTGGGTTCCAATTAAGGTAAAATTAAATTCCCTTAATTGGCATTAAAACAAAATTGGCAATTATAGTAATTTAATTTAGGAAACAATATCTCATTAATATGTTAGTTATTTGATTTAAATTAGCTAACTGTCCATATTAATACACACTAATAATGAATGATTTTTTAATTAAGGAAAATCCCAATATGAAACTAATTTCATGCATATTATTTACTATTCCGATATATTCTAGTTTATATCGGGGCTAATTTTTCATTTCGTGAGCTATGAGTGTATTTCAAACTCTTTCAAAACAATTATATATTTTTTAATTATCCATGCATTTTTTTTTTAAAAAATGTACTTAAAAGTATAGAGATAAAGAAATAACATCATAAAACTTTACTATTTGTGATTTCATAACATATCCATCTATATTATTTGTAATTTCATAACTTTATATATATATATATATATATTAATTTCATAACTTTTTATATAATTACTTTTATAGATTTATACATGTATATTTTTTTAATATTTTTTTAAAAATAAATAATATCATAAAAGTTGAATTGTTCATATTATGATCCATTTAATTATATATATTTTTTATCAGCCAATATTATTGATATTAGAGTTAGTTAGCCAAAACTAGCTAACTGACCACAAAAATACATCAAAACCCATGAAAATAGAGTAAGAAACTAAGATTCAACTAGGGATGATCATGAGGTAGGAAATTTCTAAAAATTTTCCCTGTGGAGGCGGGGATAGAAGAAAAATATTTTTCAATTTAGAATTCCTCCCCTTCCCGAAATTTAGTAATTATTTTTAAATTATATTTGTATAATTTAGTTTTAAATTGTATTTAATTTTAGTTTTGTTGCTTTTTAAAATTTATATTAATTTGATTTGTGATTGAATTTAGATTTTTTTAATTATTAAATGTTTTATTTTAATTATAATTAATTATTAAATATTATATTTTAGTTATAATTGATTTTTTTTAAAAAAATTAATTTTTGACTGGGGGCGGAGACAAAAAAAAAATTTCTCTCCGTATTTCTACCAAAGACAGGGACGGAGAATCCCTGTCCCTGGGCAGGGCAGTGGTGGAAAGCTATTTTCTACCTATTGATCATCCCTCGATTCATCCAGTTGCTAGCAAAACTGTAGAAATGAACATAACAAAAAAAAAAAAGGGAAACCGTGTCCAAACAATGAATAGACCCGAACAAATATTATTGATATCTGTCCCATTTAATTATAATCCAATTTGTTTAACAATTATTTATTTAGGTAGTGTTCAAATCGATCTTATTTAACCCATTCATTACTCAATCAATCATGATTCGAATCAAACCTATGATCCATTTCTACCTATAATTATCCTGTGTGAAAATCATTGCTTTCCTAGCTAGGTTATCTTTCTAACTCTTTCTATAAACAAAGAAAGGAAAAATACATAATCAAACCTTTGAATTTATACTTTTTTTCCTATTAAATCCATAAACTTTTATTTGACCACATTACATTTTTAAATTTTTATTTCATCCATATGAAGTCTAAATTTATCAAATTTGAATAAAATAATAGTATGTTTTTAGTATACATTGAGTCCCTATTATTTTATTAAATTCCTATTGGATCCAATGTGTATTTTAAAATAAAAGTTCAAGAATCCGATATGACTAAATAAAATTTAAGGATCCAATAGCAAAAAATGCATAAGTTCAGGAATTCGAAAATGCATTTTTCCACTAAGCAAAGGCTTAATACATTAGCAGGCACCTCAACTTGGAAACTTCGTACAATTTACCCTTTTAACTTTTTGAAAAATCACCTGGCCCCTTAAATTTTTAATTTCAATATACAATGGGTTACTTAATGCTGAAAATATATATATATATATATATATATATATATATATATATATATATATATATATATATATATATATATATATATATATATATATATATATATATATATTCCAATGAAGAAGAAGCATGTGTAATTTTTCCATATAGATTTTAAGAGACACGTCTATATATATATATATATATATATATATATATATATATATATATATATATTCCAATGAAGAAGAAGCATGTGTAATTTTTCCATATAGATTTTAAGAGACACGTCTCCTTTTTATTAGGAGAAAATTCTATATCAGTATTAATTAGAAACTTATTGTGTAACATAATCAATAGTTTAGGAGGTTGAATGATTTTTCAAAAGTCAAGGTAGTTGGATATGTATTAAACCTAAAGGAACAATAAGCATAATAAAAATATCCCCACCTAAATTATATATACGTAAATTATATATACGTGGACATATTAATTATTGAATTTATTAAAAATATCATATTATCTTAAACTATGGAAATACATGATGCATCATAAAAAGGACATTAAATATGCACGAATGCGACATGTAGATAGTGATGTGAGGATAATTGGATATTTTTATGAATTTATTGATTAGTTTGCATAGTTTTTAATAGTATTCGATATTATTTACGTTTTTAATAAATTCATTAATTAAAAAAATCAATGGGTAATGTGGCGGATAACGATTCTGTATGCAGTGACTATATACGCTTTAATGCGCACCGTTAATTTGTAGGTCACCGAATTGTGATGTTTACCTGATTTTTCTCTATCTATTCAAAAATGTTAATAAAAGAATTACTTTATTTATTTTGTTGCTTGGGCTGAACCTACGCATTAGCTTCACCCTTTGTCCTTCCCATTTTTGTTCATCTTCTCCATGCTGCTGCCTTCATCAGTAGCATTAGACCATTACGGTATTCAAATAGGTCTGAGAATTTCTCTAAAGAAACATAATTTCTCTATAAATTAGCCTTTGTGGCTAATTTTTTTCTTATACATTTGGTGCTTTTAGTTGATGGCGCGGCGGCAACCCTTTATCAATGGTTCAGGATTCAAAGGAGCACCATATGCAGACAATATGGATGCTTCAATTGCTGTGTTGAATACTAATAATGTAATATAATTGCAGCTAAGAGCTTTGCTTATATGGACTTCTCTTGATGTTGTTTTCTTCGGCAAACCATCAGTGACTGCAGCTGTTTGGGGCATGATGACAGGACTTGCTTATATTAGTTCATGGAGCAGATCAGTTTTAACAATGTGAACCGTGAAAAATATTTTGCATTCAAAGATCAAGATTTAATTTTTTTAAAAAAAAAAAATTGGGGATTGGACTTATGTGCTTATAACCAAAAATTCACAAAAGAAAATTTTGTTACATCCAAAATTCTCCAACTTACCAATTTTAGCACACAATGTCTCTGTCTAGAAACCGACTAAAATTCAATCGAATATGTAGTTTGCGTGCCAACTCATCAGTTGGCAAATTAACTTATCGGTTAAGTTCAATTTCCTGTATGTACTTGACTGCGTTGGTATTCCTAACATGTTCTTTTTCCTCATTTTAGACTTTATTTGAATAGCTAACGGTACATTCTGGTAAGAATTTAATCGGATTTCGGGTAAATTGACTTTTTAGGCTAAAATTGATATATATGTTGAGCTATTTTAGTGTTATAAAATTTTCTTTTATAATTTTTACATTATAAGTAGATAAGTTCAGTAACTGTGGTTGAAATTAACTCAAAAAATATAGTTTCTCTAAAAAAAAATCTCTAGATAAGCTCCATAGGTGGATTGTGAGGTTAATTTCACACATGGGTATCGAATTTATGGCCAAATAACCAAATAATAATAATAAAAAAAATTCATCATAAAAATAACTAATATTTGTACTTATAGCCCAAAAAGTCACTTTAATCAGTTTCTAATCAAAGCCCAACTAGAAAATGCATATGGCATATGACGCACTAACAAGAGCTATGACTGTCCACAAGTTTGATGACTATAGGAGAAATTAACTCGTGGATTATGGCCATTTGGGATAGAATAGTTTCAAAAAACAAACCTTAAAAAACGCGACAAAAAACGAAAGAAAATGTGGACACATTGAGGACAGATTAATTTCATTCATGATTTCTGAATTTATCCACTTATAGCAAAAAATAAAAAAAAGAAAATTTTATAATACAAAAATACTCAACTTATCAATTTTATCTATAAACTATCAAAATCATATTGGAATGTACAGTTGTCATATGCCAATAAATTCTAAAGGGTTAATTACAAATTAAGATGCAGATTATAGGGTATCTTAAAATGTTAAATTTCACTTTCAAAATCTTATAATATGAGTCTCTAATTTCGATTTCGCTTTCAATTGAGAGACTCTATCGCTATTTCATTGCTATTGAAAGGGGAATGACGAAATAACGACGAAATCCCTCCATTGAAAGAGAGGAGTCAAAGTTGGGAGTTGATATTTTAAGATGAATTGAATATAGGATCTAATATTTTAAGGTAGTTTATAGTTGAGATTCTTTTTTGTAATTAATCCAATTCTAAAATAAGAAAGAAGAACATGTTAGGGGTACTAATATAGTGCAAGTACATGTAGAAAATGTAAGTTAATTGATAAGTTGATATGCTAACTGATAACAGTTCGATAATCCGAGCTGTGTTCTTTGGATGGGTCATGCTCTGATGATCCAAAAGTTCTACAAAACACAATCTCGACGGGGTCCGACAAGGGGACTCTCCGACGGTCAAGTCAGTAATCGGGGGTATCTTTAAAAGGTCTTTAAGATGGGTCTCAATTGAGACTTACCTCGCTGCTTTTTCCCTATTTATAGAGATTTAGTTCCGACTCTTCCTGGGAATCCTGATGGTCTTAGGAGTCCTGTCCGCATGGGATTCCCACGAGAACAGGAGTGTCTTCTGTTGGGAAGTCTACCTTGGATGTACGTCCTATCCGGACTTTGTAGGGTGGGCTGAACCTGCTGTCCACTGGCTATGATATGAGAATATGGGCCTGGGCCCTGGGCTCACTTGTGACAAGTCCGATTATCATAGGTCCCCCCGCAGTGCGAATCATGATGAGGATTTTTTTCCGTTATTTCGAGCTTGGAGTGATGCTTTGGTTTTCGTACTGGCAATAATTATAGTCTCTTCGATTCCTGCAATGTCAGAATCATAATTACGTCTCCTCGAATCTGCACACAGCTGTCCATACAGTTAATGTTCACGTACATCGGTGTGATCTGTGCCGTTAATTTCTCATCGATCCTCCGGTTCGCCCCTGCCTATAAATACCCTCGCTCTTCGTTCATTTTCACCTCTTTCATGGCCATTCTCTTGCTTTCCTTCTTTCACTTCTGGGTGTTCGTCTTCTGCCCTCATTTCCAGAGTCTTCATTTTTGAGTTTCAGGTCAGTTTGCCTTTTTCTTGTTTGTAACCTTCATTTTGTTTCAGTCTTTCCTTTATTTTCGAAAATAAGTGATCCCTCGAATTCTAGCGAAATCAGAATTTTTGACAACTTATTGGAGGATAGTACCCCTGGTACGTCTGCCTGCAACTCATCTTCTAACCGCCTATCTGTAGAGCTCCCTAATTTTCAAGCCACCCCTAGTTCTAATTCGAGCATTATACCATCTTCTACCTGTGCCTCCCCAACCCCTTACCGGGGTTCGATCTTTCTAATCCATATGTTCCGCCAAAGTATAATCTTTGCATTTCTGATATTAGCTCGTTTGTGCAAGTAACTGAGCTGCCCACCTTAAGGAAGAAGCTAGGCATTTCACCCCAATATAAACTTTTGGTGCCCAGTCCCCACATTCCAGCCAACCATAACTTTAACGACTAGAAAAAGCTCGTACTATAATGAGGCCGATGTCTGGGCTGGAGTGACCCTCCCTCTAACGAAATTCGAGTCTAACCTCCTAAGGTATTATGATCTCACAGTGAGTCAGCTGCATCCGAATGCTTAGCTCATGCTGATAGGCCTCCAAATTTGATCCGTGAAGAAGGGGATTGATCTAACCGTCCATTTATTCAAGGCTACCCATATGGTTGGCTTGCGAAGTATGACTAAAGACCACTACTATATACAAGCTCGTCTCGGGTATGGCATATTTTTGGGCAAACCGGAGTCTCTTAAGAACTGAAAACATAGGTTCTTTGTATTGAGGGTGAGGAAGAGTTCTCTATCTGAGCTTCTTGGGGCTCTTTTGTAAATAAAAATGAAAACCGCTCAATACTTACCGATGAGGAGCGACAAACACTGGCTCGATGGAGAGAATTATGCAAAGAGAAAATCGATATCTACGATTTTTTGGATCCTAAGTCCTCCCCTAAACCCCCGAGCGATGTTTGAGGTATATCCCTCGATTCTAGTTTTAGTATTAGTTCTAATACTCATTTGTGTTGCTGTTTTGCAGTTATAAAGAGAGCTGGGAAGGCTTCTTTTCATGACAGAGTGAAGGCTAAGAGAGCCAAGCTTGTGGAAGCCTCGAAGCCAGAGTCTGTCCAAACTAGAAGTATTACTTCGATAGCAGCACCTGACTTGCCTAGTTCTGCAGCCAACGTGGTGAGGTTAGAGTCTATTCCCACCAATCCAGCTCAGGGGTCCCTGGTGTTAGGCTCACCGCCAAGGAGCCCGCCCCAAACCATAACCATATTCGATACCTCCCCCGCTTCTCCGACTAATCCTCTGCCTAGTGCGGGTCGGCCCTCCGTACTCCTTCCTGGACCATCCTCTTCTCGCGCTACCCGAGCAACAGCCTGATCCCCACTTCCTTGGAATGGAGTGAAAAAGTAAATAAGATGATAGAGGAGGTCTGAGGGTTATAGCTTTCCAACCCCTCTGACTACAGTTTGGTTAACTCGAATTTTGCCAACTTTTGTTCTTTGCTGACTTGCATGCCCGAAGAGGTGCCTCCGTTTATGAATTTAAGGGTTGATCGCCTGAGTGTCATGATGAGGCGCCATCAATTTGAGGTATTTACTTCCTTTCTCTGCCTTTTTATTGTTCGTTATTGTGATTGCTTATGGCTTGATGTTGCTTGCAGAGTGCCATTCTCTCTAATACCGTGAGCGACAAAATGAATAGACTCTTGGGCTTGCTTCGGGAAGAAAAAAAGTTGAGTGCCAAGTTGGACGGAAAGCTAAAAGAAGCCTAGCAGGTAGCCTCAGGCTGGCAAACCCAAGCTACTGCCTTAGAGGCTAAAGTACAAGCGACGAAAGATGCTCTTCGGAAGGAAACTGAAGAAGCTGACCGAAGACTTGCCAAAGCCACTTCCTCCGTGGCAAAAGCTTAGGAGACATGCCACACTTCAAAACTTGAATTGGAGAAATGTCAAGTTGAAAAAGTCGGTCTAGAAAGCAAGGTGATTTCTTTGGAGAATAGACTTTTCGAGGTGGAGGAGAAAATGGAAGACCTGGCTGCTGATAAGGCTGTGGCTTATGAGGATAAAATTATTCAAGTAATGAAGGGGAAGTTCTCCCAGGAAGACTTCTCTTGGGTTGATGATATTAAACCTTAATGAGGAGTGATTCCATCTTGTAGACTCTTGAGGCCCGCCTTTTTTGTTGTACCGAGGTTTGAATAGTAATAAAACGATATTTATTGCTTAATCTTCCCTATTCAGTTTTTTTTCAGTGCTGTTCGAACATGTGTATTTTGAATAGAAAAAGAGGATAATTAACCATATCGCACAGCCCTAGTCACCTGCACACCCCTAGTCACCTAAGTCTGCTCCTTGAAAACAAACACGTATATAAAGAGGAAAATTAACCATATCGCAAGTAAATTAACCATGACGCAAGTAAATAAGGATAAATGCTCTCCAACTTCAACCACCATACCTAGCTCTTTTCATTTAAACATATGTGCTTGTGACTTTAGCTGTCGAGCTGAGCTATTACATTCCGCGCTTAAAAGCCGTGCTTCTTTTTCCTTTGAAAAGAGCAAAGCTTGAAAAAGAAAGGCCGTACCCCTGGCGAATATGCCTTGCTGGGTGTGCCAAATATATTCCCGTGGCCAACATGCTCCTAGGATTTTATGTCTTAGTTCCTAGCATTTGATGCCTATGAGTTCTGATAGACTAGCTCTAGTAAGCTTGGCTCCCGGCGAACATGCCTTGATGAGCTTAGGACTCCTGGCGGACATGCCTTTTGAGTATTTCGGTTGACATTTTGTGATCTAGAGACCTGGCCTCTACCTTACTGATGGTATTTCTTTAAGTTGGAGATGTTCCACGAGTGTGGTAATGTTTTTCCCGTCATATCTTTCAATCTGTAGGCCCAAAAATTGACTACTTCTTCAACTTCAAATGGGCCGACCCAATTTGGGCTTAACTTGCCCGCCCCTGAGACTGTCTGTGTTTCTATGGCTCTCTTCAGGACAAGTTCCCCCACTTGAAAAGTTTGAGGCCTTACGTTCCTATTTTTGTAAGACGTCATTCGTTGCTTGTATACTGCGGCCCTGATCTGGGTTTGCTCCCTTCTCCCTTCTAGTGTGTCCAGGTAATATGATAGAGTTTCTTCATTGGTTTTGCTATCATGCTGTTTTGTTCTGAGGTTGGGTATTTCGATTTGCATGGGATGATTGCCTCAACTCCGTAAGTTAAAGAGAAAGGAGTCGCACCGGTTGCTGATCGGGGTGATGTTTGGTATGCCAAGAGCATGTTGTTCAGCTCTTCGACCCACAACCCTTTGGCTTCATCGAGCCTCTTTTTTAGTCCATCTAATATGGTCTTGTTGGTTACTTCGGTCATGCCATTCGATTGAGGGTGATAAATAGATGTGAACCTTAGCTAGATGTACAGTTCCTTGCAGAAATTCCTGAAAGATTGATAGTCAAACTGTTTTTCATTATCAATAATAAAGGTGTGAGGGATTTCGAATCGGGTTATTATTGATTTACGGGCGAACTTGATGACATTTGTTGGTGTGATGGTTGCTAGAGGTTCGGCTTCTACCCACTTCGTGAAATGGTCTACCGCCACTATCAGGAACTTTCTCTATCCGGTCGCCAGCGGGAATGGTCCCAACATGTCTAACCCCTATTGGGCAAAAGGCTAAGGGCTGTATATTGGGGTTTTCCACACTGCCTGTTGATGTGCTATTTTCCCGTACATTTGGCATTTATCGTATTTTCTTACCAATTCCTTGGCATCGGCTTCCATGCTTGGCCAATAGTATCCTTGCAGCAAGGCCTTCCGAGCTATTATCTATGCTCCCTCATGTACTCCACATATTCCCTCATAAACTTCTCGGAGTATGCAATTGCCTTCTTCTCTACTCACACATAATGACCAGGGGTGGGAGAATGATCTACGATACAGCTTCCTGTCTAGATTCGAATAGAGGCATGACCATCGAACTATCTTCTTTGCTTCCACCTGGTCTTTTGGGAGGGCTCCTGTATCTAGGAATTGGTAGATCGGTAGTCGCCATCCGTCCATCTGTTCGCCTATTTGGATCGAAAAGTTTTCATAGGAAGGCCGGGTTATGACGGCCCATATTGCTTCTTTTGCTGTTACTGCTCCATTCAAGGACGCCTGTTTGGCTAATGCGTCTGCTTCCCTATTCTCCTCTCTTGGTATCTGTTCGATTATCTATAAACCTCCATTTTTCTCAAGCTAGGCTAGTAGATTGGATACCAGATCTCGGTATCTTATCATTATTTGTTCCTTGGCCTCAAATCTTTCTGTTAACTGACGACAACCAATTTTGAGTCGAAATAAATGAGTAGGGAGTCAGGTTTTACCTCGACGACGAGCTCTAACTCGAAGCATAGCACTTCGTATTCTGCCATGTTGTTTGATGCCGCGAAGGATAGTTGGGCTAGGCCTCTTATAATTATTTTTCCTGGGCCGAGCAGTACAACTCCTATTCTCGATCCTTCAGAAGATGCCACACCATCGACGTATAGTTTTCATGCTACTTTATCTTGTTGATCAGGAGCTGTATAGAGTTCGGTTACAAAGTATGCCAAAACCTGACTTTTCATTGCCGAGCGTGGCTCATATCGAACGTCAAACTCACCCAGGCGGGCTGCCCATTCTGTTATCCGCCCTGATGCTTCAGGTTTTTGCATTACTTTCTTGAGCGGAGTATTTGTTCGAACTATCACCGTGTGAGCTTAAAAGTAAGGGTGCAACTTTATCGCGGAGCTCACTAGAGCTAATGCCAGCTGCTCGAGGATTGGATATCTAAGTTCAGCTCCCCGCAGGACTTAGCTAGTATAATATACAGGAAACTGCTGAGCTTCCTCTTCCCTGATCAAGACCGACCCTATTGTTCCCTGAGAAACTGATAGGTACATGAAAAGGGTCTCGTTTAGCTAAAGCTGACTAAGTAGTGGAGGGGAGCTCAAAAATTTTTTGAGTCCTTCAAAGGCAGATTGACATTCAGGGCTCCACTCAAAGCGTTTCAGATTTTTTAGAGTTCTGAAAAATTGTAGGCATCTTCTAGCCGAGCATGAGATAAACCTTTCGAGTGCTATAATTTTTTCATTTAATATCTGTACGTCTCTGATCGACTTTGGTGATTCTAGTTTCATGATGGCCTCGATTTTTGAGGGGTTTGCTTCGATCCCTTTTTTTGAAATTACAAAACCAAGAAATTTTCCTGACCGGACTCCGAACACGCACTTTTCTGGGTTCAGTTTGAGGCCAAACTTCTTGAGGGTGGCAAATATTTCCTTCAGTTCCCTAGGTAGTCCTCCGGCATTTCTGCTTTTGACTATCTTGTTATCTACATAGACCTCTATATTTCGCCCTATCTGCCCAGTGAATATCTTGTTTATTAATCTCTAATATGTGGCCCCCTCATTTTTTAGTCAGAAAGGCATCACCGTGTAGCAATAGGTTGCCTTGTGTGTGATGAATGTTGTTTTTCTTCATCTTCTGAATTCATTGGCATCTGGTGATAGCCTACCGAGGCATCCAGAAAGGCGTACTCCTCAAACCCTGCAGTTGAATCTACTAACATGTCTATGCTTGGTAACGGGTAGCTATCCTTTGGGCATATTCTATTCAAATCTGTGAAATCTACACACATTCTTCATTTTCCGTTGGCTTTTGTTACCAGAACCACATTAGACAACCAGTCCGGATATAATACCTCCCTAATGAATCCATTCTGAAGTAAAGCGTCCGTCTTTTCTACTATCGTTAGTTACCGTTCAGGTGCGTGGTTGCATTTCTTTTGTTTGATTGGCTTACCGTCCGGTTGTATGTTCAATGAGTGGGAGATGACATATGGGGAGATGCCTGCAATGTCCGTCGGTTTCCAAGCGAACAAATCAACATACTCTTCCAATATTGCCAGCAGGGGCCCTATCTCTGAGCTTGGCTTTCCCGAGACAATCTTTACCACTTTTCCTGGCAATAACTCTATTTCTTATAGCGAGTCCACTGGTTAGGCTTTTCGAGCATCCCCAAGAATGTCAAGTATATCCATTGGGAGGGCTTGTTTTGCTTCTTTCAGCATCGTGATATAGGTCTCCCTTGCCATATTTTGATTTCCCCGCATTATTGCTGTCCCCTCGGGTGTGGGCATCTTCATTATCAATTTCTGCACTGACACGTAAGCATCTACTGCGACCAATAGAGGTCGGCCAAAAATAGCATTATACGAGAGAGGCGTATTCACAACCATGAAACATGAGATATAAGACCTGATAGTTGAGTCATCTTTTAGCTGTAAGCTTAGATTAACTGACCCTTTGACTTTTACGGGCTATCCCCGAGATGTCGATTAATGGGGTGGTTACTTCTTCCATGGGGCTCGGTATTCCCAAAGCCTTGTATGCTTGCAAGGTGATGAGATTTACCACACTTCCTGTGTCTACCAAAATTCTTTACACCAAATAATCCTCTATTATTGCTTTGACCACCAGTGCGTCATTGTGTGGCTGTTGAACATGCCTTCCATCCTTTTATGAGAACTGGACTTCCAATGAGGCGGGACCATTCGATCCCAAAGCATAGACTTCCTTTGCCTTCCTTTTTTTGAACCTCCAAGTACGTCATAGTGCCTTCCTCCTGCAATCACGTGAGTCACTTCGGCCGGAGCTTTCTTCCTGCTGCTGCCCTCTATTCTTTCGGGCTGTCTTGTAGAGGATCACCGATCTCCTCCATTGTTTCCTTTAATGAATTGCTTGAGCCCGCCCTTTCTAATGTAGTATTCGATCTTTCGCCTGAGATGTCTGCAATCATTGGTTTCGTGACCCTTGTCTCTATGGAATGTGCAGTATAGGGATTGATCTCTTCCTGGGCCCTCTCTCATGGGTTTTGGCCATTGTACCTCCAAGTTCTTCTTCATCCACGATAGAACCTGTGCTGGAAAGGCATTGAGCTCTGTATACAGTTCATCTTTTCGATTATCCGAGTAAGGTTTTGACACTACATACGCTTTGTTCGCCCTCCTCATTGCTCAGGATTCATTCCTTCGCGAACTTTGCCTCTCCCGTTTTTCCTCCCTTGAGCTACTGCCATCATTCTCCTGTTCACTATACTTCAACCATCTCGCTTCGTTCATTCGGATGTACTTGTGCACCCTATGCATCAGCTCAGTGAAATCTTAAGGGGGCTTCTTGCTTAGCGAGTCACTGAAGCCCTGACATCGAGTGTTATGACTTAGGGCGTTGATAGCTACTTCTAAGTTCAGGTTCTGGATGTCCATCGTGACCATGTTAAATCTATCCACAAAACTGCATAGGGGCTCGCCTCTCATTTGGACTACTTGGTGAAGATCTACTAAAACCCTCGTCGGCCTGATGGCAGCTACAAACTTTGCTTCGAACATCTCCGTAAATTGCCTGAAGTTGTGTATCGAGTGTTCGGGAAGGTTACCGAACCAAACCTGGGCGAATTCTGTCAATGTCTGCGGGAAGGTTTTGCAGAGGGCCATATCCTCCATAGTGTGGATAAGCATTGCATGGCGAAACTGGTCCACGTGATCTCAAGGATCTGTGCTTCCATTATACCTTGGCAAGTTCGGGAGTCGTATTTTTAGGAAGGGGGTTGAGAGTATAGCTTTGGACAGTAGGGATCAGAAGTTCTCCTGGTGGTGTATTGCATCGACAGCCTGCTTCTACCTTACTTTCTCCTCAATGAGCTTATCCAGTTCGTCCCTAGTCAGGGTTATCCTGGATTCATTTTTTTCCTCTACAGGAATCTGAGTGGGGGTGGTCTCTATGATTTGGGGTGTAGATTGAGGCATTGGCTGAGCTGCTATGTGGGAGAGGGTTGTGATAAGCGTTTGAGCTAGTTGGGGGGTCAGTTCGGGTATGACGACTCTAGGTATTTAGGTGTTTGGCTCTATTGTGGGTTGGTCAGACGGGGTAGGTTTCAGGGATTGGAAAACTGGCAAGTGGGGTCCCGGGGTTACGCTATTCCCGTCGTTTGCTGCTTGCATGTTTCTGTTTTCAGAATTCATAGTTGTACGGGGAATTAGGTCCACACTCACCGCACCAAAATGATAACAGTTCGATAATCCAAGCTGTGTTCTTTGGATGGGTCCTGCTCCGATGATCCAAGAGTCTTGCAAAACACAATCTCGACGGGGTCCAGCAAGGGGACTCTCCGACGGTCAAGTCAGTAATTGGGGGTATCTTTAAGAGGTGTTTAGGATGGGTCTCAATTGAGACTTACTTGGCTGCTTTTCCCCTATTTATAGAGATTTAGTTCCGACTCTTCCTGGGAATCCTGATGGTCTTAGGAGTCCTGTCAGCATGGGATTCCCACGAGAACAGGAGTGTCTTCCATTGGGAAGTCTACCTTGAATGTACGTCTTATCCGGACTTTGTAGGGTGGGCTGAACCTGCTGTCCACTGGCTATGATCTGAGAATATGGGCCTGGGCTCACTTGTGACAAGTCCGGTTATCACTAACGAACGAGTTGAGATGCTAACGATACATTCTGGTGGGTTTTGGTCGGTTTTTTTGGGTAAAATGACTTTTTAAATTAAAATGGTAAAATATGGTATTTTTGTATTACAAAATTTTTTATATCTTTTTCGCGTATAAGTTTAATAACCGTGAGTAAAATTAAGTTATTTGAAAACAAAAAGCAAGTGACAAATGAGACACAGTAGGGGAAGAATGGCACGCATTAAGATTTAAGAAGGTTGGAGCTGATCTTATTGCTTGAAAGATTTTTGAACTGCCTTGTACATTCCATAAGGCCTAACTGGATGCACTTTATTCTTGCAAGCTCCATCACGTTCGGCCAGCTAAACAGAGCCGGAATTCAGAGCAAGTTCTATTACTTTCTTACATGGTTCTAATTACTTAATTAACTCTTTGAGACTCTTTAATTAGCACAGATAGAGAAAGTGTTGTCCACCTTGACTCGGAGATTAAATTTTCTCTCACATTATTTCAGCAAGAAGATAGGTCTTATTTTCAGAATACTCATTGGTCATTTCAAAAAATCACATCGGCAAGATGGTGGGGAAGATATGATTGTTCTATCATGTACTGGCTTTTGATAATAATTATTTAATTGAATAAAATGTAAATGAAATAAAAGGTTGCCTGTAAAATATAGACAATATTGGATGGTTGAGATCAAATGGGATAAGGGCAGTGCATCTTATGTACCAAAAGTAGCTGCGTAGATAAATAACACCCTAATGTGCATTCAAGAAAAAAGAATACATATAAACTAAATTTCAAGAAAACGTCCACATTGCTGAAAACAAGAGAAAAGAAAGATGAGTACTCTACAATTTGCATCGAAGATCTTCCTCCATCTTCTGCTTGTTCTGGTAATTAATTAATCTCTATACACTTCCTCCTTAATTATCTAATACTAACAATAATGAGAAATTAATTATTGGCAGTGCGCACATGATCATGGAGCTGGAGAAGCAAGCAGAGAAATGATATCTGCTGAAAATGGCAACGTATTGAGACTTCGAAGCAAAGATATATAATGGTATAGTTCATAAAGATGATCATCACATGATGGATCATGTAGACCCATCAATGATGGTATTTTTCAGAATGGATGATCTGAAAATAGGGAAAAAAAATGCCCATATATTTTCCAACTGATGAAGATTCTTCATCTTCTCCTCCATCATTATCCAGAGAAGAAGCTAATTCAATTCCTTTCTCATTCAAACACCTTCCTTATCTTCTTCACTTCTTCTCCTTCTTACCCCAATCCTTACAAGCCCAAGCCATGGAACATACACTTAAGGAATGTGAAATTGAACCCATTGAAGGGGAAACTAAAGCTTGCCTTACTTCTCCAGAATCCATGGTTGATTTTGCACATGAAATCTTTGGATTAAATACCCAATTCAAAGCTTTAAGGACTACCCATTTGAAAAAGTCAAGTAAAATTTTAGATAATTATACTATATTGGGTGAGCCTAAGGAGATAGCAGTTCCAAAAATGGTGGCTTGCCACAGGATGCCGTATCCTTATGCAGTTTTCTACTGCCACAGCCAGAAGAGTGAGAATAAGGTGTTTATGGTATCATTAGGTGGTGATGATGGAGGAAGAGTTGAAGCTGCGGCTGTTTGCCATATGGATACATCTCATTGGAATAAAAACCATGCATCGTTTCTTGTTCTTAAGACCGAACCAGGTGCTTCACCTGTTTGCCATTTCTTTAGAGAAGATGCTCTTGTTTATGTTCCTTTATAAGTTTTCTTGTTTCCAACTTCTTATGCCTCCTCATGTACCTGAACTAGTGCCAATGCTGTTTTTATTATCAATAAGCTTAGCTTAATGCTTTTGATCATCAGAATTGTGGAATCTTGAGTTGGAGCTCGAGTTTCTGTTCGACTCTTTATATGAAAATAAATAAATAGACAATGTTTTTTATAATCTATACTATTAAATAAATACGGAAATATGAAAAAAAAAATTACTTCTTTTCAGACAATAATACCTTAACGTTTACTACTAACCTAGATTATAAAATTTAGGTAATTTAAAATGGATAATGGTAAGTTTCTCTTATTAATAATTGAAAACTAAATTCGCACGAAATTTCATTAACTAATATAATAGTATGGAGCTTTTCATTTGCTTAACTATTTATTAAATTATCAAGACTGAAGGTGCAATTTGGTTTCTAAAAGAAATTGGTTCAATCATTAAGTAATGCGTATCAAATTTTTAAACCTCAATCGTTATTTAAATAGCCTAAACGGTAGACATTCCGTTCAGTTTCGGCCAGCTGTGGTGTCGGATGGGGACACGGGCCACATCGTCGAGCTCTTGAAGGCGAGGCGCACCTTTCGATGCTCTCCGTTTCTCCTTACTTGCCGACAAGATGTAGATCGAAAATGGGTATATCGAGTCATTCCGGTGAATATTTCTGCCAATCCACAAAGCGGTAGGCGTGTGACCACTTTAACGGCACACGAACAAGGGCAGCTTTTGTTTTTGTAATTGGGTTCTGGATGCTGGATCTGGAACAGGTGAAAACTTTTAAGGGCAGCTTTTGTTTTTGTAATTGGGTTCTGGATGCTGGATCTGGAACAGGTGAAAACTTTTAATTGATGCTAATATCTTTTACTCAAATATATATATATTATTTATGCATTCTTAAAATTATTTCTGGGGATGAAGTTATATTGACCAGACACTGAGTTGCCATCTTTTGTAATTAGCAGATTCATCAAATTGATATATTATGACTAAAATTAATGGAGCAGGCAATTTTATTTTATGATAGTAAGTTATCTACCTTTGTGGGTGTCACTTTATGATGATGCACTTGTTATTGTGCAGAAGTTAAGTATTTGGCAATGCAATTCTGGGCTACATCTGCCTGCTGTTTGAGTGTGCTTATCTTCCTTGGCTTGCTCACATGGACTTCATTGGACAATGCACAGTCTCCACCTCATAGGGGATGGGCTGCTAAGTTTGGCGTGTGTTGCATCGTTTTATGTCCAGTACTGCTCATTTTCTTTATTATTGGTAAGTCTGAATTCTGCAACTGGTGTGTGTGCTTGCATATGTGGCATCGTTTGTCTTATATTGACTGTGGGATCAATGAAGTATGTGAAAATGTATATATTTCTGGTCGATATCTGAATGAGGTGTTCCTTTAAGATGAGTCAAGATGTGTATACCAGTGTCTTTAGTTTGTACTCTGTCTAACAAGTGTTTGTATGACTGTCTAACAAGTATTTGTATGACTGATTCTTCTATTCCTGATGACTATACTTATTTACTTGTTTAGTTACTTGTACAGGTTTGCCAACTATATTAAAATTGCTGTGGGTACTCTTTCATGGATTTGCGGCGGTGAAATTAGTGCAGCATCCACTCAATACTTTTCCATCATGTGCTTCCATTGGTATGTGCGGTGATCTACTAAAGCTATATAGCTCTTTGAACAAGGCTGGTTTGTGTTTGTTTTTGGATGAAAATATATTGCTTTTACATGCTATGAAAACTGGTTTACTGACGAAATATAAGCCTTTTGTTATCTTATTGCATTTGGAAGTGCGTTCAGTTGCATCCATCTCATCAGTTTGACTCATATATCATGTGTACATGAGAACCTGTGATTTGTGTTTGTACATTTCACAGCAAGTGAACTATTTCATTGATTATGCATCAGACCATATGTTCATTTGTTTCTGTTGTCACTTCTCACCATTATCCATTTGCTGAAATATTCAAAACGACGCTTTTGATGAAATTGCAATTATGGTCCTTGGGTGATAATTCCTTTCTGACTCCAAATTTCTATGTTGGCATTCATTTTGATAAATAATTATACCTAGAAGTTTTTAATTTGTTGTCAGTTGTGCAATAAAAAATATGAAGCCTTTACCCATGAACATCTGTGATAGTACATTGTAATTATATTGTTATCAGCAGTGTGCATGTCCCAATTGATCAGTAGCTGAAGTATCTGTCACAATAACCTCATTTTTCCTTTCTATAATTGTAGATGATATTTTCTATGGTTTTTTCTTTTTCACCAATGTCTTATCAATTTGTCTTTTAATAGTTATTCCTGTGCTGTGTCTTTGTAGGGGAAACACTTTTGGTGACTATGGGTCTTGTTCTCTACTTTGGTGATATGTTGGCCTATACCATTTCAAAGGCTAGTGCTTTTATAAGATATTTCATAAATCTCCCTTGGATTAAACAAGGTTCTTGTTTTTTTTTATCTTTTATCTTTTTACAAATAATTCTATTTTTGTGATTGATGTTGTTTCAACAGTTTTTTGGATACTTGATCCCATTAGAGAAGGTTCTTGTATAATATGGAGTTAAAAGAAGTGAGATTAGTAATATCATTCAGGTATGATCATTTAACTGGGAAATTGTCAATAAAGAGCATTGTTTGCAGAATTAATCATCGATGGCATACTAGGAATAGGTGAATGGTAAAGGCTATTCTATTACATGCAAGGTTTAGTTCTTGGTCTTCTCCTTTTCCCTGTTCTCTTCAAATATATTCTCCACGTACGCAATTTCATATTTAGAGTGACAAGCTCTGGAGGGGGGACATATAGCGAGAGAAGAAGAGCTTTCATTTTTTTTTGCTTCTCTTGGTCTTGTCATGGTTGTGCTCATGCCTTTATGGATGCAGTTTGTTCAGTATTTCCTTCTTAGCAGTCTGCAAATATACATGTACCATTGAAATATTTGTGGTCAGTCCAGATAGAAAACTATCATTATGTGTTGTAGTTTTGGCTTCCTGGTGCTATAATCTGTATTGTTTCCTAATTTTAATAATAGATTATATTTAATGCTTGGTAGGTGGTTGATGCTTATGCATTAATTGGAGATATCTTTGGTTTTGCTGAGAAGATACAAAAGCTTCTTCATCTAGGATTTCTATCCGAAACTCATTCTGTGTTGAAGAATATTGTCCAAGAGGTACGCTAGTGTGGGTACCTGTGTTGAACTGAATTGACGTTACTTCATTGTAGTGCTTGTATTATAATTCCAATAAATAAATAAAAAATCAATATATCTGATTTAAATTTCTTGGGTGTGCATCTGATTGGGACTGGTAGTTATTCTTAGTTTTTGTCTTGGTCTTTTTGTTAATTTTCCTTTCATCTGGGTGCATTTCCTATTATGAAGGTAGAGCTGAAGGAGAAGCTCGTTTAATTGTATGAGGTGAAGGATCCCAATGCTATTTTTGTATTTAAGTTCAGGACTCATTTTAGAGGTGGGAAATCCACTGGATTTGGGTTGATTTATGATTCAGTTGAGAATGCAAAGAAGTATGAGCCTAAATATAGACTCATCAGGGTAAGTTTCAACCCTTCTTCAGAATGAGAACTTTATGTCCATTTTAGATAGCTTAGAGAGAAAGCTCTTTTAGCTATTTTCCGGTGCCTTGGCTTCTGTGCAACTTGCCCCCGAACTGTCATGTTTTGTTTTCTAGCTATATAGGCTGAAGTATTTATACACTCTCACTGGAATGCTTTTTAGTTGTTTTCATTGCATTTTAAAATGAAACAACAGCTTGGAGTTCTATTTTATATTGAGAGCCCATGTGAAAAACTAGGCTAATTTCTCAAATTTATATTGTCATTGTTGTTAGATTTTGATGCAACAGTAGAGAAGTCCATGAAGCAACTGAAGGAAAGAAAGAACGGGCGAAGAAGGTCCGCGGAGTAAAGAAGGTTAGCTAGTTCATTTCTTATGTGGTGTCTTCATTACATCAGTTCATTTCCTCTGATCTCATCGTTCTTGATTGTCTTTCGAATTGTGCATTATGAGGTTGATCATTTGCCTTTTGATTTTTATTTTTTTCAGGCAAAGGCAAGTGAAGCTGGCAAGGGTGGAAAGAAGAAATGATTTTTCAAGTATTTTATTATCATCTTTAAGCGCACATACTCGTGCATGTATGGGCTTTCTTTAGCTTCTAGGTAATTTTGGATGAAATCTTGTGTTGTCATTGTGGATGTTGATGTCGTGATTTTCAATTATATGATTTTTGAGTACTTTGAAGAAGACAAATTTTGAAATATTGAGTAGTGATACATTCCTAGCTATTTGCCCCAGTTATCATGATATTCCGTTGGTTATCTAATGTAATTTTTAGAAATTGTCATGTGGTAAATAATTGAGACACTACAAGAAAAATTCTTATTCTCGACGGAAAATTACAGACGGAAAAAATTGTTCCGTAGGGAAAATTGTAAACAAAATTCATATTCCCGACGGAATAAATAATCCGTCGTAAATAAAGGAGGGAAATTATCCCGCCAAAATCTACCGACGGAATTTAGCGACGGATATATAAAATCCGTCGTTAAATTTGCGCCAATTTTCGCGCCTAAAATAGTCCACGAAATTTACCGACGGAAAGAAAGTTCCGTAGGTAATTTTCCGACGGAAACTTAATCCCGTCGGTATTTACCTACGGAAATGATATTCCGTCGTTATTTACCGACGGAACCATATAACCGTTGGTAATTTACCTACGGAAATATTATTCCGTCGGTATTTATTTACGGCAATATGATTCCGTCGGTAATTTACCTATGAATCATATTTCCGTCGGTAATTTTCATAAAAATGAATTGTTATTATAAATTGTAATTGTTTTTTTTTTATTTTCTTTTCTTTTAACAACTTTATTTTTTAAAAAAATAATATATAAATTTTGATTATTTCATAATATGATTAAGTTAATAATGATTTATAAATAGTACTATGTGTAAAATTTGATTATTTCATTACATGTAATTTAGTTTATTTTAGAAGGTATCTTTTTATATCTACTGCATGTTACTTATTCGTGATTAGACTGTGACTTTAATTTAAAACCATAAAATTATAATTTTTAATTTTAGTAAATTAATTAATTAATTAAACTATAAGTTAATCTAAACTAAATTGATGTAAATTTTTATTTAATGACTATATTAATAATATAGTCATTAAATGAAAGAGATAGCATCATATGTTTTATTGTACTAGAGTTGGGAGCTTAGAAATTCAAATTGGAAGAGTTGAGGGACTAAATTGAACCTTTTCTTTAAACTATAGCATTAGAGTTGAATTTTTTTTTGAAATAAATATTTGAAAATTAATTTTAAACTTTTTATTTAAAAATGTTTATTAAGCAGAAATTTTATTTAAAATTTAAATTAAATAGAGAATTTATAATAATAATGTTAATGACATAAGTCCCTATAATTTTAAAGAAAAGTCATTAAGTAGATAACTTATATTTTAGATTATTAACGTCCGAACCGATCAGATTAATATTCTTGCAAGTTCTAAATGATCCACAATCCGATCGGTTCATACTCGTTTTCTCATTTCGACAGTTTCAGGAATAATAATAATAATAATAATAATAATAATAACCAGCATGATGAAAACTTCACATGTGTAATGTCACCGTTTTTTTGAAAATAATCTACATTATTGGGGTTACTTACTTGTCATAATTAGAACATGCATAGCTAGCTACGTTGGAATTAGTAAATAATAGACATTGTAAATAATAGACCTATGCAATGGAACAATCTTGAACCCAAAGATTAATGCTTTCGTAACATTTGTACAAAAAATGTATTTATTTATGGCCTTCATCAATTTATTAATAAAATCATAAAGCTTATATACAGAGATGATCATGGGATGAAAAATCTCTATCCCTAGAGAAAACCATCTCGAACAGGGCAGAAAATTTCCAAGCATTTTCTTCGTGGAGGCAGGGATGGGGAAAAAATATTCTCCGGTTTAAAATTTTTCCGACCTAAAATTTAGTAATTATATTTATATAATTTAATTTTAAATTATATTTAATTTTAGTTTTATCGATTTTTAAAATTTATATTAATTTGATTTTTTATAATTATATTTATATTGAATATTATAATTCGAAAAGTTATAATTTTAAAATATAAAAAAAACTATTTTAATAAAAATTTAATAAAAAATCAAATATCTTATTATAGTTGTATTCTATACTAAATTCTCTATACTAATATTATATAGTAATATATTTAATTACTATTTATATTAAATTTTATAGTCTATAGTATTAAGTAATATACTAAATATAATTAAGTATATAATAAAATATACTAAGATTTTTCTTATATATTATTTATTAATTTTTATTTAATATATATATATATATATATATATATATATATATATATATATATATATATATATATATATATATATATATATATATATATATATATATATATATATATATATAGAAAACGAGAACTTTAACCTAATGTTGGTCTGCCTCTTCCCTCACACAGCAAGCCGCCGCCGCCCCCTCAAAAGAATTCGCCCCCTCTTCAGATGGACCACATTTTACCCAGCATAAACTCTCTCTCCTTCTCTCTGCTCGCCATTTTTAAGTTTGCAGCTACCAAGCAAAAACCCTAGCAGGTTCTATTGTAAATCATCATATTTTTCATATATTAGATTGTGAAGTTTATTGGAGTAGGCTTATAGATCTGTTATGATCATGGAGCTGGAGAAGCAAGCAGAGAAATGATATCTGCTGAAAATGGCAACGTATTGAGACTTCGAAGCAAAGATATATAATGGTATAGTTCATAAAGATGATCATCACATGATGGATCATGTAGACCCATCAATGATGGTATTTTTCAGAATGGATGATCTGAAAATAGGGAAAAAAAATGCCCATATATTTTCCAACTGATGAAGATTCTTCATCTTCTCCTCCATCATTATCCAGAGAAGAAGCTAATTCAATTCCTTTCTCATTCAAACACCTTCCTTATCTTCTTCACTTCTTCTCCTTCTTACCCCAATCCTTACAAGCCCAAGCCATGGAACATACACTTAAGGAATGTGAAATTGAACCCATTGAAGGGGAAACTAAAGCTTGCCTTACTTCTCCAGAATCCATGGTTGATTTTGCACATGAAATCTTTGGATTAAATACCCAATTCAAAGCTTTAAGGACTACCCATTTGAAAAAGTCAAGTAAAATTTTAGATAATTATACTATATTGGGTGAGCCTAAGGAGATAGCAGTTCCAAAAATGGTGGCTTGCCACAGGATGCCGTATCCTTATGCAGTTTTCTACTGCCACAGCCAGAAGAGTGAGAATAAGGTGTTTATGGTATCATTAGGTGGTGATGATGGAGGAAGAGTTGAAGCTGTGGCTGTTTGCCATATGGATACATCTCATTGGAATAAAAACCATGCATCGTTTCTTGTTCTTAAGACCGAACCAGGTGCTTCACCTGTTTGCCATTTCTTTAGAGAAGATGCTCTTGTTTATGTTCCTTTATAAGTTTTCTTGTTTCCAACTTCTTATGCCTCCTCATGTACCTGAACTAGTGCCAATGCTGTTTTTATTATCAATAAGCTTAGCTTAATGCTTTTGATCATCAGAATTGTGGAATCTTGAGATGGAGCTCGAGTTTCTGTTCGACTCTTTATATGAAAATAAATAAATAAACATTGTTTTTTATAATCTATACTATTAAATAACTACGGAAATATGAAAAAAAAATTACTTCTTTTCAGACAATAATACCTTAACGTTTACTATTAACCTAGATTATAAAATTTAGGTAATTTAAAATGGATAATGGTAAGTTTCTCTTATTAATAATTGAAAACTAAATTCGCACGAAATTTCATTAACTAATATAATAGTATGGAGCTTTTCATTTGCTTAACTATTTATTAAATTATCAAGACTGAAGGTGCAATTTGGTTTTTAAAAGAAATTGGTTCAATCATTAAGTAATGCGTACCAAATTTTTAAACCTCAATCGTTATTTAAATAGTTAAATTGCTTCAAAAATCAATTTAACTAGTTATTGAAATCTTGCTAAACTGGGTCTTTTTGTTAATCAAATATAAAAAATTAATTAATAATTAATATTTTTAAAAAATTAATATTAATAAATTAATTAATTTTTTTTTAGTAATTAACCCGATTCATATGATACTTTTATGGTGGATTGGGACTTTGCCATTTTGAATTAAGGCTTATGCTTTACCATTCCAAAATCAAGCCGCTTCGAGAGTAACACAAGATTAATATTATGAGCAATCGGTACATCAGAAAAGCAACTTTTCAAACTCTTCATCATTTTCACTGACAAGCTGCGCATGCCTTGGTGGTGTGGCTGATGGACCGCCACTGCCACTTTGAGTAAACCCCATTCTAGTTATTGAAATCTTGCTAAACTGGGTCTTTTTGTTGCCTACTACCTTCAAATCAGGGCCTCTCCCAGTCTCACCAATATTCTCTTTGATATATATATATATATATATATATGAAAGTCAAGTTTAATTTCTTTTTTTCTTTTAGTTAGCAATCGTTAAAATTGGAAAGGTTGGGACGAGAGAATAATAAAATTATTCCAGTCTTTTTGTCCTTTACAAGCATTTATTAAAAAAAAAATGGAACACAATACAAAAAAGTCACGTGATTTGTAATATATTTTGCATCTCTATATTTTTTCAGATAAAAAATAATTAATAAATTAAAAAAATATATTTTTAATTAATTTCAAAAAATTTAACAAATAACTAAAAAAATATAAAATATTTTTCAGTTTTATTTTGATTATTTCATATTTTAATTCGAAAAATATTTCAGATTTATTTTAAATTTTTTTTTGTAAATTTATTCTCAATGGTGGAGATCAGATTCTGAATTCCATAGATCATTTTGTGGCTGGAACAACAGATTTTCTTTTCAACCCTTCAAATTGATAGATATATATATATATTATAATAACATAATAAGGTAGTAATTTTACCTGTGTTCGAGGAAACTAACTAATTTATTAATATCGATTTTTTAAAAACACTAACTATTAACTAATTAATTATATTTATTTAATCAGTTTATTGATTTTGATTTTTTTGATCTGATTAACTAATAATTTTTGATTAACCATTAAAATATATAACATAAAATTATAAAAATATTAAATAAATTTCAATTCAATTTTAAATGTACAAAATAATTTAAAAAATCATAAAATAAATATAATTTATTAGTCAAAATTCATGTTTAACAAATTAATAGCTAATATTGTAAAATAGATTTGATATTTGTTGAAATTTAACATATTTGATTTTAAATCATATAAAATTTTCGATGATATTAAATGTTAAAAAATAAATTCTAAAATATAAAAAATATATCATTAAATACTATTAAGTAAAATATAAATATTAATATATGATAAAAAATATATATATAAATATTAATATATAATTTAAAAAATGATATAATATAAATTATTCTAAAATATTATATAAATTTTATAAGAAAATATAAAAAATTAGGATATAAAAATAAAAATAAAATTTAAATATATTTTAAAGTATTTTTTTTTTTTTTGATAATCTGAAGAATTTTTATTAAAGAATTAACGTTGGAAGCAAGGCCAGCACGTCCAGCAGCTTGGAACAATATACAAGACGACCAGTAGGAAGAAAACCGAGACTCACAGCAGGAGCAAAATCTGTCAGCCCGAAATACAATGGCAGCAAAAGCCCAACAGCCTGACCTGTTTCTAGTAAAATTATAAACAGAGACCAAGAAACAAAACTACAAAACAGATCACCTAGGAAGCACATCTGTAGACAAGAATGCAAAGTCTAAGCTCTGCAAACCCGCAGAGGCAAAGATGGTAAAATAATGCGCCTAGTTGAGACCAGCATCAAGCAACCGTGTATTCTTCTTAAGACAGAAAATACCAGTAGCTTCTGAGACCAAAAACCCAAATCCCAGCAGCAAAATTACTCAGAAATAGAGTATAAATCCCTAACAGCCAGACCCACAAAAGATCAGCAGCCTCAAAAGAGGACCACCTCAACACAACCCCAACAAGAAGACAAAGGCAGCCACAAAGAAAAGAACACAACTAACCCCTGTCACAGTCATCCGAATAGGCCAAGAATTAAACCAAACTTGCCCTCCAACATAAACGACATCCACGATAGAATGCCATCATCAAAACTAGTTACAGATATCAAAAGCTAGAGTATTATCAAGAAGACCAGCATCAGAATAAATGCAAGGATCACCAAGGAGGTAACACATCCCCATAGAAGTCTATCACCAGGAGTAGCTTGTCAACTAGCCATACAAAACAGAGCAAGGTAATTTAGTAAAGCCGGGCAATAAATTCAGAAACCCGAGAGGCATCGAATTTGGCCAAATAGTCTGCAAAAAAGTTACTCTCTCTTCTTTTGTGGACAAAGCTGACTTTTTTGATTTTAGATGAGAGGTTTCCAATGGTATTGAAGGTGGCTTCTATGCTCCAAGGTCTGTACCCCCCTCGAACATTCAACTAAGCCACCACTGTAGCAGAATCTAGTTTAAAGACTACTTCCAGATTGGAATTAGAAAAATAATCTACAGAGATCTGCAGTGCTTTAAGTACAGCTTTCACTTCAGCAATGATTGAATTAGATATCCCAATGTTGCAAGAGAACACGCAAAGTACAATCCCTGAAGAGTCCCTTAGAACACCCCCAACCCCAGAAGGCCCCGGGTTTCCAAAAGACGATCCATCAGTGTTCCATTTGACCACACCCAAAGGGGGTGGAGCCCAAAACAACTTAGGCCTAGTCTTAGCAACAGGGTGCAACTTCTTGATACCATCAGCAACAAGGACTATATCCTGCCCCTTCAAAGAATCTAGATCCTTGTGGGATTTAATCCAGAAGGAAGATCGAGCAAGGCATAGGTGGAAAACCTTGTTGAAATCCCAACTCTTTTTATCAAACACCACTGCATTCCTTTCCAGCCACATAGTCCACACACAAGCCAGGAAGATAATTTTCCAAACTTTTTGTTGCAACAATCCATGATCAAATCCCTACCATTGTAAAACAAGGGTCCTAAAATCCCTAAGTAGACAGGAAATATAGCCCCATTAATTAAGCAATCTATACAAAAGTCTTGATGCAACACAACACCTAACAAAGAGGTGATCCAGAGTTTCAACCGAAACAGCACATAAAGGACATATAGCACAATTAGCTTCAATAATTCCCCTTTTCGCCAAGAACATTTTCGTGCTGATTTTCCCCAGCAAACACATCCAAAAATACCTCAACTTTTAAGGTGGCCAAATTTTTCCAAAGAAAGGAGGAAAAGATATTTAATTGATTCTCTTCCAAATTTGAAGACTTATAAAGCCAATTGCACAAGGATTTTACTGAAAATCGACCTTGAAGATTATAGACCTAGATTTTCCTATCCACTTGTCCAAGAGAGAGAGAGAATGAGTTGAGGACCATCATCAAATCTTTCAGTAAGGACTTTTCCCACTCTAAAAGTTTCCTCCTCCATTTAAGATTCAAGTGCCAAGATCCTCTAGACCAGAAACTGCAATCACTAACATTCGCGTCTTTTTGAAGGGAAATTAAGAACAACCTGCCAAATCTCTCTTTTAGAGGGACATCTGCTACCCATCTGTTATGCCAGAAAAGGCAGAGATTACCATTGCCTACATCAATAGCAATCCAATTTGAGAAGAGAGAGGAGGCTCTAATTTTGTCAATGTCCTTCCAGATAATAGAAGCTTTTGAGTGAGAAATGATGTTCGGGATTAATTCCTTACAAATATCATACTTCGAAGAAATGAGATTCTGCCATAGAGCATTACTGTGTGGATGTATCCTCCAAAACCATTTAAATAGTAGGCTCATATTTCTATGAGCCACCGACCCAACTCTAAGACCACCCAATTTTTTAGGAAGAATTATCGTACTCCATCAAATTCTGGCGAAGGCTTTCTTATTTTCAGATCCCCCCTAGAAGAAATTTCTCATTATTGCATTCAGCGTCTTTATAATACCAACCGGCATTTTGAAAAAGGACATAAAATAAATTGGAAGGCTCATCAATGTAGCCTTGATAAGAGTAATTCTACCCGTGAAAGACAAAAGCTTCCCTTTCTAACCTGCTAGCTTTCTTTTAAAGTTCTGGATGAGAGGTAGCCAAGTTTCTTTCCTTTTAGGATTGGCACCCAACGATAGACTAAGATAAGTGTAAGGCAGCTGTTGGATATTGCATCTGATAGTTTCAGCACAATTCATGAGCCATTCTTGTTCCACATTAACTTCAATTAATGAGCTCTTGTGGATGTTGACAGTCAGGCCAGAAATACAAGCAAAAACCTTGAGGATTCTTTTGAAATTAATGATGTTACCAATACATGGCTCCAGGAACGCAATGGTATCATCAGCCTATTGGATATGAGTGACCATGAGTGACGAAGATGGGTTGGTTAGAGCATTAACCCCTTTAAAAAGATTCACTTCCATTGCCTTTTTAATAAGAATTGAAAGACCCTCCGCTACTGTAATAAAGAGGAAAGGAGACAAGGGATCTCCTTGCCTTAATCCATGGGAAAGCTAAATTTCAGGTGTGGGAGAGCCATTAACCAGAACTGAGATTCTAGCTGAAGTAACACACTCCCGGATCCACATCCTCCATTTAAGTTTTAGAGAGAAATAAAAAAAATTTAAGGTATATATATATATATATATATATATATCGGTTAACCGGTATCTAAAAATCGAAACCTTATCTAAAAACACAAAATTAAAAAATTAAAAACTGTAATCAAGTCTATTGAATTGGTTAATAGAAAATATCAATTCGATTTTAGATCAGTTTCGCAATTAACTATATTTCTGATTTTTTTTCCTCACCCCCTGCAAGTAATACTATACTGATTATATAAGTATACTATTTTTTTGCCAATATAATTTAATATTTTTAAGATCTCACTATTCTGGATGCATGATTTTCATAGAAATTCAATTGAAAATAACTACTTGAGCAATATGATAACTAGTAATGGTGCCTCATGGACGTGGAATCTAAAAAAAAAAAATTGGTAAATTTTTCTAACAAAATAAATTATAAATAGAATGAAAAAGGATCAAATACATAGAAATTAATATTAATATTAATTTAAAATAAACATAAATTAAAATAATAAAAATAAAATGTAAGGTTTTGTAAATCAAGAACAAAAAATACAGAATTAAAATAATAAAGTAAAAATGCAGTGAATAAATTAAGATAAAATTAATCAATGTGAAATTCCAATTAAAAGCATCCACGACACATGATGCAACTTTTATTGATTATAAATGAAGGAATAACTCAAAAATCATGTAATAACTTAATTATAGTTGTCGGATAAGCGCTCTCAACTAATCTTTTCTTTCTAATAAGGTAATCAAGTAAAATTATAATTAAATAAAATCCTTTACAAGTAAGAGAATTCAATTTACTGATAGCCTTGTGAACTAGAAAGATCTGACCTAAACCAATCAATATGCAAGCGAAATTGATTTAAACTAAATTATGTATTTACTTAATATGACAACTATTTTTAGTATTATTATATTAATTATCATTTATTATTGAATTTACAGAATAATTATGGATTTGATATCTTTAATTAGTCGTACGTTGTTTAATTAAATAAATAATGGCACCTTACTATTCACAAAATAAATAACAATTGAGATATAATTTTTTTAAATTTCAGTAAATAACATGATCATTATAGAAAATTAAATAGAAAAATAAAGTATGAATAATTTATCTCACAATAATAAATAAATTCTGTTTTGAATTAACCTTTAATTAGAATAGAGAGTTTAACCACATTGCCATAGACAAAACACAAGTAAAATTTAAGTCAAAAATTTCCTATTATAGAGTTGAAAGCAAAGGGAAGAAGAAGAAGAAACTTACATTTCTTTCCTTCCAACATATACTCCTAAAATATAGGAAAGTAAATCACCCTAACAAAGTCTCGACCCAAAGCCCAGAGACTTTGGCCTCAGAGATGCCTGGCGCATGACAAATAAGCATTGAAATGCTAGCTGGATCGATTCGATCAGATTGATGGGACCTCCAGTCTCATCAATCTACTGACACATAGCAAAATCCACGTCTTTAACTTGCTCCTTGTCACATCACTGCTCTCCTGCTCTAATATTTCTGTAGCCCTGCTTAGGCATTCGAATGCACTCTCACACCATCTATAAATAGCTCCATATACAGGGGCTTCAAGTATGTAAAATTTGAGACCCTCTCTCCAGATTCATCTGTTTCTCCAAGTTACTAACTTAAGCTTTGGAGTGCTTTCATCCAGTCCGACTGAGCAAAGCTTCTTACAGGTTCTTACCTAATGATCGGATCATCTGGCCAATACTCATCCTGAAGTTCTGATAAATCAGACATTATCATTTGGTGATTTTGTTGATAGCTATGGTGAGATCAAGATCATTTGGACGCATGACGTCTGAAGGAGCAAACAAGCTACTGATGGTCAAGAGAATTATAAGTCCACTAGGAGACAAAATGAGATTCATAAGTCCCCCATGTAACGCCCCTTATTTTATATTTGTCATGTATAATATATTCTAGAGCATGCATAGTGACAACTGAGGAAGGTGAGTTAAACACTTAGTAACCTAGTGTGAGTTAAATAAAACCTAGTGGTGTAGTTTAGGGAGAAATTGAGCTTAAATAGGCCCCCAAATAGCCAAATAAAGAAAAATTTTACGGTTTCGCGGAGGGTTGACCGAAACTTTGACCAAACAATTGAGAGACTTAGAGATCTCCAATTGCTCTCATATTTCACTTACACCATATGAATAGTATAAAGACACCTTAAAAACTGAAAAATAGTAATTCTGGCGGTTCTAAAATTTTGAGTTTTGGACCGATTATGCAAAGAGCTGAGATCGAAAGTATACTGAAATGACGTCGGAATGAGCTAAAATTTTTACTATATGTTTTTGAATATATAGGGACACTTGAAAAAAATTTCAAGGCAATCTGACATTTGGAACAAAAATTTAAATTTCGAAGTGCAAAACCGAGATCGGGTCATTTGGAGGGTCAAATCCGAAAATTTAACCATAAGAAGATATATGAGTTAATAATATGGAGCCATGATTATGTGTGAGTGATATTACATCAGTAGGGTAAGCCTAAGTAGATGAATGGATGACAAGTGGCCAAAAAGTGAACCTCTAAATTTCATAACAAATGAAGGAATCTTGACCTCTAATTTGGGGTATAAAAAGACAACCTAGAGTAGTATAGAATCCTCTAATTTCACAGAAAAATTCAGCCATCTTCCTCTCCTTATTCCTCCAAATCTGAACCTTCCTCGTTTTTGCCATCCCACCATTTTTCTCCTTTTCTTCTTCAATTTCTACCAAATCTCAAGCTGAAATTTTACCTAAATACACTAAAATATTTCCTTTCCATCTTAGAAACAAGATTGAAGCAAAGGGAAGTGGAGAAATCAAGGTTTTAGAGAGAGAGGAATTTGGCCTAACTAGGTAATTTCACAAGTTTTTGTTAGTTTTAATTGAGATTTTTCATATAGGCATGTAGAATAGCATGAGTAGGACTTATTAACATCAAATATATTTTGAGATTTAAAGCTTAAGCTCACAATTTCTTCCTCCTTCATTTCGGCCTAAAGAGGAAAACTAAAGGGACAAGCCAAGTAAGGAAGGAAAGGGAAAGAAAAAAGGAGACTTAGGTGATTCTCAAGCCATTTGAGGTTAGTGGATACCTTGTTACACTTGATTTCACAAATTTCATTGAATTTTAGTTAAATTTTACATTTGTAACTAAGGCAATTTAGGTTAAATGATGAAATAAATTGATATGACATGGTAGAATGATGTTTTAATGTGTTAGAAACATGAATTGAGGATGAAAACAATTTAAGAAAGCATAAACCCTAAGTGGTCAAATTCCTTAGTATGCTTTAACATGGTTTAAACCAACAAATAATGACATAATTGGCATGAAAAATATAATATGATGATAAAGTAACATGGTAGAATGGATTAGAATGAAAGATAACATGTGAACATAATGGTGTGTATGTGTACAGAATGGTGATCGCATGTGTAACTTATGATATACATATGAAATGATGATGTAAACACATGAGAATGATAATAATGATGTGGGAGTCATGTATGACATATAAATGAAGAGAAATTAATCTCCTAAGCATGTGTACCTAATGTGGCCGAATGTTATCCATATGAAAAATTATGTATTTCTACGTCATACATGTGTAATGGCATGTGTACATGATGTTAACATGAGAATTATACCTATATGAATGTAATATGGCTATATGGCAATGTGACATGATGTGAACAACATGGAATAAGGCATAACAAATGACATTGAGTTTATAAATTATTGCTCTTAGTGTTCAGTGGGTAATCCACAATCATTAGATATAATGGCTAGCCATAGGGACATATTTACTATGGTTGTACCATGAGATTTATCATATTATGCATATTTGAGTTAGCCCGCACATAAAAATCAGGATGCAGGGTCACGGCAAGTGATCTGGCCTTAATTTATATCATTGGAGTCCTCATTCCGCATATCTGGTTCGGAAATTTTTACTGGTCATATTAGGAGCAAAATTCTAATTATGAAAAATTTAGTGTTAAAATGAAATTTTATGAGTAAATGTGTTAATTACACGATTTATACATGAAAAAGATGGAAAAACCAAGTCAAATGGTTCAAAAAGGGTAAAAATATAACTATACAAGAAATTAGGGACTAAACTATAATTTAGCATCATAAAATGTAGTTAATGGAGTTCAAGGGGACAAATAGGCTAAAAAGGGCAAAATCATAATTTTTGAAAAGCTCGGGAACCAAATTGAAATTTTTCATTTTGTAGAGAAAATTTAGGACTAAATAGTAATTTTTTTTTCATTTATGAAGAAATAAAGATGTAATAAGATAAAAGAAATAAATTTGAGAAGTTAGTAAATGGAAATAAAAAAATGTAAATTAAAGATTAGGTACTAAATGGAAATTTTACAATTTTTGTAATTATGAGTGAAATCCTGTATAATAGTATCCACCACTAAGTGACAATATGGCTTAGCGCGTAGGTGTTGTGACGTGCAGGGATAGGTAATGAGGATAAAGAACTGAAGAAGGAAATGGCATGTACATGTATTTTGGGACTTCAGTCCATTTTTTGTATAAATAGAAATTTTCTATTTTGTTATGTAAATATTTTTTATTGTAATTAAATTTAGAGCTAGTATTTTATAGATGGATGTGTGGAATATATATTATATGATTGTGACTATGGAATGAATTAGAAGTGTCTGAGTGTTTGTTGAAGTTATGGAGGAGGAGAATTCTTTGGGAGTGTTAATTTAAATTGCAGGTATTTGGAAAGGATGAAAAATAAGCCATCATGCTACCCAAATATTTACCACATGAATAGTAATATTTTGTTCCTTATGATGAGTATCACCAACCAATTGACTAAATGTTCTAATTTATTTACCCAACGATGAGAAATACCATGTAGTTATTGGGCGTTACATTTTATGGTATTAGAGCCTGGTTTGACTCAGTCCTAAGATCAGAGTACTAATGCAAGTATGAATTAATGGGTGGCTTATAATATGTACATGCCAATTTGAGATAAAGGATGTGAAATTTAATTGTTGCCTGTCCCTTGTGTATTTTTAGTAATAAATGGCTTCTAGCTCCAGAGGGGCGGCTGAGCGGGCAAATGGGGTTGAGAGCAAGGCTTCAGCTAGTCCAAGGACAGCTGCAACTTCACTTGATCCTCATCCACCACTACCTACACCACAGACGCCTCCTCCAGTGACACGGGCAAGACCAAATTTTATGGAGGCGATAGCTGATTTAGTATATCAAAGAATGCAAGCCCCAGCCCCACCACAGCCTCAGCCATAACCACCACAACCGGCCATAACATCTATATTAGAACATTTAAAAAGGTTAGGAGCCAAAGATTTTCATGGTAGGGACCAAATAACAGCTACAGAGGCAGAAGAGTGGCTACATAAGATTAAGAGGTTATTTGAGATCACAAATAGTCCACCTGAGGAGAGGTTGCAAGGTGCCATAACTTTATTCCAAGGCTCCATTTATATCTGGTGGAATACAGTGAGGAGGTATACCCCAATGGATAGATTGAATTGGCCATTTTTCTTGCAGCAATTTAATAGAAATATGTGGGAAAAGAACATCGTCGGGCTATGGAGAATGCATTCTGGAGGCTGAGACAGGGTAACCGAACTGTTCAAAAGTATGATCGAGAATTTAAAAGATTAAGTGCTTACATGGAAGGTTACCAAATCCCTCTAGAAAAGTTATGTGAGCTATTTGAGCAGGTTCTGCATAATGACATCAAAAGGGCACTGGCAACACAGGAATATACTGGTCGAATGGAGTTAGTTCATACAGCTATACAGATTGAGACAATTGATAGTGAAGAAGCCAACCGTCAGGCTCGATTTAGGCAAAGAAGAAAACTACTGTATTAGATCCTTTTGGTGGCCCTAGCAAGAAATAGAAGGTTTCTACTACTTCACAGAATCCTACAGCAGCTATTGTATAAAGTCAGAAATCTTCAACACAGGCTACCCCATCTATAGCCTCCATTGCTAGCAATCCTCGGGGTTCAACTAGATATACTAATCCCATATGTGAGCATTGTGGGCAATGTCATCCAGGAGAATGTTGGAGAATAATAGGAGCATGTTTGAGATGTGGGTTATAGGAGCACTTGTAGAAAGATTGCCCACAAGCAACAACAACTACACTAGATAAACCCTCTACTGCAGCAGCTAGAGGACGTGGTAGAGGTGGAACTACATCTATGATGAGAGAATCACTTGTAAGATCTTCCCCACAAAATTAGGATGAGACGCACTAAATTAGTTCTATGAGCTGGCTTAGGAGTCAATCACCTCTTTTAGAAAGTTGAAAGATCTATTTATAACAAGATTCATTGTGCAAATGTGAGCGCCGAAGTCGGCCAGCGACCTATGCAACCTTTATCAAGGGCCTGATGAAAGTCTCAGAGACTACATCGATAGGTTCTAGGCAATGATGTCTGAATTCAAGAATGTAAGTGTTGAAACTGCAATCAACGCTCTGGCCGAAGGGATTTAAGATCGGCCCTTGTTTGAATCGCTCACCACGAAACCACCTACAGACTTCTTCGACTTAATGGAAAAAGCTAGGCAACACATCTAATTGGATGATGCCTTGCAATCCAACAGGGCACAAAGGATGAACGCGATGGATAAATTACAATACCCAGATAGACGATCGGCCTAGAGGACTCCGGTATCCGAAAGAACTACAAAAAGCTTGGACAGGGCATCCATGTCCAGGAATCTAGGCAAGCGAAAAGAAATCGAGCAAGGTAGGCCTGAATACTCTGCCAGTCACCTAGCATAGACCTTTATCCTGCTCAACTCCAACCCTGATGTGGATTAAAGAAATGCACAAGAAGGTAAACTGGCCCAAGAAACTTTTTGATCAATCATAGAGCAAAAGAAACCAGAGCAAGTATTACAAATGCCACTGAGACATCGGTTATACGACTGATGAATGTCACTCATTGAAAGAAGGAATAGAACAACTCATACAAAGGGGGTCATTGAAGAAATTTATAGGCCCTGCAAGGAAGGGGAGTCCTTGTAAGTCGTTCCTTGAAAAAGGGGACGACTTGGGTTTCGATGATGATGATGAGCGCAGAAAGCTTAGGAGCATGGGTGAACATAGACCATATGCCGAGGTGATCAATATGATTGCTGGAGGATCATCCTACATAGAATATCTCTCTCGAAAGAAAAAAGAGGAAAGGCTTTTACCTTTCCCACCGATATGAAATACTTTTCCCAGTTTCTATCTCCCATGAGGATGCAAAAGACTTAAAATTCCCTCATGAAGATGCTTTGGTCGTCTTTACAAGGGTCAACAACTTCCTTATTAAGAG
Organism: Excoecaria agallocha; assembly: GCA_037975025.1. NCBI lineage: Eukaryota > Viridiplantae > Streptophyta > Magnoliopsida > Malpighiales > Euphorbiaceae > Excoecaria > Excoecaria agallocha. The sequence continues at coordinate 3,854,831 of CM075821.1, read as the reverse complement.
AATTCTTGTGGAAAATAGAAGCGCAGTAAACGTTCTAACCTTCGAGGCTTACAGGATGACGAGACTACCAATAAAAGAATCCTTATCATCACCATGTCTTTTACACAAAACAAAAAATAAACAGTTAGTACACTCACGTACAAACACATATGATTGAAACTTATTTCAATCATAAATAAGGACATATCCATAGAAATAATTTTTGAATAAATTTGAAAATTTAAAAAGGCAGAAAACACATTTTCATCAATTTTCAAGACAATTTTATTTAGAAAAAAATCCAAAAATATTTTTCTAGTTCTCAAAAAAATTTCAAAAAATGACCAAAAAATCAGAAAATTGAGAAAATCAGATTAAAAAAATTTGAGATATTTTGGTGCACTACAAGAAAATATCAAAATAGCAACGGAATTTAATTTTTGTTGCTAAAATTGGTTGAAGTTTTAGAGTTAGCAACGGAATAAAAAATGTTAGTATTCCGTTGTTAAAAAAGGGGAGAAATTTTAGTGCCAAAATATAGTAACATAAAATAGCAACGGAATGCTAATACCATTGCTAAATATGGCGCCTGCAGATGGCGAAATAATTTTGAAATGAAATTTAGCAACGAAAATTAAATTTCGTTGCTAAAATAGTAATGGAAAATACATTACGTTGCTATTTTGGCAACGAAAAAATATTCCGTTACTATTTCACAACTGAATTGTGTTAAGGTGAGTTATTTAGCAACGGAATTTTATTTTCGTTGCTAAATTAGCAACGGAATGTATTTTCTGTTGCTAAATTAGTAATGAAAATTAAATTCTGTTGTTAAATAACCTACCTTAACACAATTTAGTTGTTAGAATAGTAACGGAATATATTTTCGTTGCTAAAATAGCAACCGAATAATTTTTCAGTTGCTAAAATAGAAATGAAATTCCGTTGCTATTTTATCAATGGAAAATGAATTTGGTTGCTACTTTATTATTTGCCCCAGGTATAAATTATTCCCTTTATTCCTCTTGTCTCGCCGTCTTGCCCTAGATACTCTCTCTCTCTCTCTCTCTCTCTCTCTCGTTGCGTGCCTTCTCTATTGAGATTTCCCTTTACTACCTGCCTCTATTCTTCATTCCCCACGTCGACATCGCTGGAGTTTCCTAGGCCAGCCATCGATCAAAGCTCCGTTGTTGAGCAACTTCTCCGTTTTTTGGTAGGTATATGTTCGTAAGCCTTTTTTTCTGTCTTTAAGTTCTACGCAAAAATGGCTTTTTATAGGTGGTCTGTTAAGGATTTGCTTGCTGTATCACTACAAGATTCAGGCACCATCTCGGAGTTGCTTTTCCTCTCATGCTCGCTCTCTCCCTACTTCTCTTTTCTTTTCTTCTCCTTTTATCCGATTAACGTTCGTTTTCAAAGTTGCCTTCGCCAGGTCTGACGAGAACCAGCATTTCGAGTCTAAGGCTGACGCTGAAGCTTTGAAAACTTATCCTCAACAGGCTGATTCCACCCGCAAAATTGGTTAGATCGTTATCAAGAACCATCCTTGCAAGGTATTGATTGACCTTTTTAGATTCTTTATTTTCAGATGTTTATTTGTTTCTTTAATGACTTAGATCTGTGATTTTTTAGATCCACTTGTTTTCTTATGCGTTTGATTGTTTAAGAGCGTGAAATTGTTTTGTTTGTAGAAAAGTTTATAGCCAGCAGGTAATCGAAGAGTAGAGGAAGCAGTTTTTATTCAAAAAGGAAAATGAAAATTGTAAATTTGTTATTCATATATCGTAAAGGTATGCGTCAGTTGGCGAGAATCAGAAACCACTGATCTCTCAATTTTTTTAACCTATTTTTTCCTTCTTTTTTTCTGTTTGGTTCGCAAGAAACTGAGGAAAAAGTAAATTTATCGATTTTTTTCAAGTTTTTGCAGGAACAGGAAGAAACGAAGGTCTTGTTGATTCTGGAGGTGGCTATGGTATTGCTGTCCTATCTTGTTGTCTTATGATGTAATTGTGTTAATCCATTTGTTTTTTTGGTCTTAATTCAAATGATCTTCTTACATTGTTGGCCAGCAGTCGAATACCCTGTTTCAGTTTCTTATGGATTTGTTGTTGCTGCTATTTGGGATGCTCTCTTCGACTAAAATGTCTCTGTTATCACAATCACTCTGCTAAAAAGGAGCTTAACTCGTCTTTTATCGGGTAAATAGAAAAATAAACTGTAAATTGGTTAATGTTGGATGAACAATTAAATTATAAACTATGAATTATGAAGATCTGGAATGTGATTAGTATCCTTGACAGTGCAGGTGCGTTCCTAATTCTAGTAAAGAGTAGGTTATTTTAGAATATATATATATATATATACATGCGCGCACACACATATATACACATATGTGTGTGTGTATATATATATATATATATTAGTGTAGGCATTTAGGAATAAATTATTACTGACAACAATCAATAACATCGCCTTAAATTCCTATGCAATTATTTAAACTACTGCTCATTTGCATGTGTTTGCTCATTTTTTTCCTTTTCTGCGATCTCCAAATTTCATGGGTATTACTCGGAATTTGATTCTGATCACTGCTTCATTACTGTTTGGTGTTGCTGCAGCTTTCTCTACTGGAAAGTGCAGGGTTTGTATCTTGATTTCTTATTAAATTATAATTAACAATACCCTTTTTTCCCTTGAACTTATGTTATTCGAATAATGAAGAGGGAATTCTGATTCTGTTTCAAAAATTTATAAAAAATATGTTGAATAGTTGTTAGATGAATGCTCTTCAGACCAAGAGAGAGTGGATTGGACGAAAATGCTGATGAGGATTGTCCATTAATTATTTTAGTAATCTTGCAAGGATTCATAAGTTTGTTAACTGAGAGGATTGTCCATTAATTATTTTAGTAATCTTGCAAGGATTCATAAGTTTGTTAACTGAGAGGATTGTCCATTGATTCCTTGTGCATGCTTGTGGATTATACTCATTTTGCTTCCACACTTTATTTATTTATTTTTTCCAGTAGAGCAAATGATCATGTGTTATCCAAGTAAATAACAAGATATCTCTATATAGGAGTTACTCGTTGCTCAGGATTTGGTTTAAGCACTTATTAATAGAAAATATGTGTTTTAGTTAGCTTGGGAAATGGGTTTATTATGTTGCTGTATATCTGCCAGTTCAAAGCTTGGTACAATTCCTCATGAATTAGAATTTGAAACTTAGAAGTGATGAACTGAATATATTTAATAATATTTAAGTAGAAATTACTTAGAAGTGATGAACAGATTTATATGTTTTTTTTTTTATTGGGTTCTAAGCTACAAGTCGTGAAATACCCATAGTTGTCAAGGTTGATTTTTTCAATTGGGGTAAAATTTGCGATTTTTTCAATATGCCTATTGCTGTACTGTGATTTTAGTCTTAATATATATTAATCAATTTGATTAATAATTATGCTCCTAATAATATGCTTCTATTCAAATTAAAGAATTAGGTGAATTATGTATTCTTCATTTGCTCTCCATTGATTACTGCTAAATGGTTGTAGAGAAGCATTTGCAACTGTAATATTGAATCAGTTTAATTTTTGCCAAAGAATTAAACTGATTGAAGTTTTGATCCTGCATACTGCGTAAAGCAATAAAGACTTGCTAATTGAAGTTTAGGTACAATTTTTACTGGATGTGCTTTGTTGGCTGCACGTGTATGTTAAGTATAATGTTGCTCTCCTGTAGGGATGTCTGTTAAGCACATGTCTTAATATTTCATCTATATTTCAATTCGACATCCAACATTTAAATTTTACCGGTTGGATACTAACATTTTGCTGTTCTTTTAAATTACGATACTGTTTTTAATTTGCTACTTTCATTTAAATCTATAGACTTTCAACTAACGATATTAATCTAATATTGTTAGATTATAGCCTCTCAATTGAAAAAATGTTAGTATCTAATTAGTAAAAAATTAAACATTGAGTGTTTAATTGAAATATAGGTAAAACATGAGAAGCTTTTTTTAATTAGCACTAAAAGATATATTTAAACCTAAGAAATCATAATCATCAGCAACTATGTGTTCTTTACATTTTGATGTGGAATGCATTGCTTCTAAAATTAAACATGTTGAGATATCCGTGGCCTTATAGGAGAACCCGCAGTTTAGAGCGATGAAATTCTTGTCTTTATTCTCCAGCCCATCGAACAACCTTTTGATGTGTTTGAAGAAAACCCGCAGTTTAAACGAGCCCCTCCGATAGTCAGAGTTGAAAAAATGTTTGATGACATACAATCCAAACTTCCTGTTGCACCAAAGTTCCTTTTGTGTTTACTTCCTAAGAGGAAGAATTCTGACATATATGGTTGGTGATATATATATATATATATATATATATATATATATATATATATATATATATATATATATATATATATATATTTATATTTTTGTCTTGTGTTCTTTATACTGAGATATTTTGCTGTTGAAGATAAATGCAAAAGCGAGATATTATTCTCCTCTTTCTCTTTTTTCCTTCTCTTACTCCATCAACTTGATCCTTATTTTCTTAAATGGTTGCAGCTGGGCGGGTTAAATTCACTGTTGGCAGTTGAACATTCGCCACCTATACCAATGATCTCTAGGATTCTAACTATCATCATGGATGTGTCTCATGGCTTTCCCGGGCATTCTGATATCCCATCTATTGCTGCGGTAAATTATTTTTGATATTTATTTCTTTTTAATCCTTAATTGGCTTTTGCAAAATATGAACTTGGGATTACTAGGAAATTTATTTCTTATGTTTGCTTGACAGTTTTTTCACGGCTTATACTTCTTTAAGTGTTACACTAATTAATGGTCTTAGTTAGATGATTTTGTTATCTATACCTGTAACTTTTTGTGTTCATTTCCTTTATACTTTGTGAATACCTTTTTATTTTTTATCATAAGTAATATGTGAACTTTTGTACAGAAATGTGCTCAAAATAAAGGAATCAGAAGATAAGGCGCACTCTAAAGCTGAAACACTTAGGTGTGCTTTGGATGAACATAGTATAGAGTTGAGAGTTAAAGCTGCTAATGAGGTTGAGGCTGCTTGCCAAGAAAGGCTTCAGATACTTGTTTCTGGGTAATTGATTTATAGAGATACTGTAAATGTGAAGCACATTGTTTAATAGCTTTCCACTAGTTGTACACTTAAAGAAGTATCTAGTTTCAAAATAATCAATATTTAGCTATTGTTTATTGTTCCTCACACTTGTCATTGACTAAAACATCTCTAAAATTACTTTAACTAATAGATGATTTGGTTGTTGATATTGGCATTTATGTCATATTGTTTTTGAAGTTTATAATGCTTTATGAATATAAACGAATACCTAGAATTTACGTGTATTCTGTATGGGATATAATAATTAAAAATCTGCAATAACTTTTAGCGACGGAATAGAGACAGATGGTGCCGTCGTGAATTTAGCAACGGAAAATACAGTACCATTGCTAAATTTAGCAATAGAAAACTAATTTTGTTGCTAGTTTCGACCAATTCATCGAAGCTTACATTGGTTAGATTTAGCAACGAAAACTGAATTTCGTTGCTAAATTTAGCAACGGATTAAAATTTTCTTTGCTAAAAAATAGCAACCGTCAAATTAGCAACCACTGATTCCGTTGCTAATTTCTGTTGCTATTTTTTCTTAGCAACGAAAAGTTGACATTTTTCGTTGCTAATTTCTATTGCTAAATGGCTATTTTCTTGTAGCTCTGGCTAGAGGAGAGCTCACGCACTAGTGAGGGTGGGCCTCAAGTGCCCACGCTAGACATGACTCCACGCGCCTCCTTAGAGGCATTTTTTAGCGATCAAGTTTTGGCAGGTGTCGGGTTTTCAAGGTTTAGGAATTTGAAGGTGAGGTCAAAATTCAAAAACACCAACTTTCAATTTATTGTTACAGACTTTTTACCTAATTTTTGGTGTACACATGTACAAAAAATATATATATATAAGAAAATAGCTTAAAAAACACACAAATGACAATCAAATATATGTTCATGCTACCTGTTTAAATGTATTAATTTACATATAAATTACAGATCTAAAAGAAAAACATGCCAAAATGCAAAAAAAAAAAAAAAGGCTGTGATACAAATGAAAGGATTTATGCACCCAAAATAGCATAAATATAATAATCAAGAGTAAACATATTTACCTCTCGTAGTGCAGATATCGTTAAGAAAAATGTAAGAACGAGAACTCTTGTTTTTACGTTACTGGCAAAAGTCTTTAACTGCAAGCAGTTGTGCCAGAAAAAAGACAATGATTCTACAGTCTAAAAGGCTCTTAGAGAAAATCGAGAAAAATAGAATAGGAGAGGAGTGTATCGATTTGTAAAACCAAACTTTTACGATAGTTTCAGTAACTCCAATTAGGTTTTCTAAATCCCTTTATATAGAGATTTTTCCAGAGTCATAACCATAGTTGAATTTTAATTCCTTTTGAATTTAAAATTAATTATCCTAAACTGATTAGAATAAATATTGCCAAAGAAATGAGTGCACCCAAACTCTATCAAGTAGTTTCAAACAATTTTAAAAAGTTTAATGATTAAAATAACTTCAAATTTATTTAATTTAACCAAATGAAAAACATATGTGATTTGGTATGATGAGTCAATTTCACCCATGATCACTGGACTTATGTCTAATCGCCTAAAAATAACTGAATTATTTTTCGTGACTTAAATATTACTAAACTTATCACATTTTTGCAGAAAAATCATCTTAACCGATTTTCGACGATAATTCTTATCGGAATACTGGCGTGGCATGTCATGCCATATGCCTAAATACACGTGGCATGACACGTCAGTAGCCACGTCATCGAAAGAAGCCATATCACACACCACATCATATTTCTAAACATACGTGGCCTCTTCTGATGATGTGGCTGCTGACATGTCGTGATACGTGTGTCAAGGCATATGACATGACGTGCCACATCAGCATTCCAGCAACAGTAATCGCCAAAAATTGGTCAAGATAACTTTTCTGTAAAAAGGTGATAAGTTCAGTAATATTTAAGTCATGAAAAATAAGTCAGTTACTTTTGGGCAATTAGGCGTAAGTACAATGACCATAGATGAAATTGACCCCGGGTATGACCAAGGGAAAAGACAACATGTTAAATCATTTATTAATAAAACAAATAAACATAAGGCATCGCTTGTTTCAATCATGGAATTAAGTGGCATATAGGGCAGTCAATTGTATATTAATTGCTTAAAATAACATTTTTTTCCAGATTATTCCACTAAACGGAATATCTCATCTAATCTTAACGTTTGGATTCTATATAATATACACCAGAAATATATATCTTTTTTTTTTTCTTGTTGAGATTGATGTATTGGAATATGTTTGTTCCTTCTTTAAGAAACATGAACTGTTACCTTTTTAGTTATGCACAAAAGTGTGCATAATTGAATATTGGATCTTGTTTGTTTGTGTTTCTTCTAAAGGGTGTCTTTCTACCAACTGAATTGAGTGGCCATCGTTCATGAAGCGTGGACAGTAGCAATTCTCTTTGTATGAAAAAAAAAAAAAAAACAAAAATTTGCATAGTTGAATATATGATATTGCACAGCTATTTTCTTTTATGAAAAAAATAGAATCTACCTAATTGAATATTGGATATTGCACAGCTGCTTTCCTTTGTCAAAAAAAAGTTTGCATATATAATTGAATATTGTATCTTGTACAGCTTTTCTTTTTCTTTGTTTATGAGTCCTTTGAAAGGACTCCTTTCTACCATCCATGCGGATTGAGTGGCTACCGTTCATGCAGCGTGGACTACAGTAATTCCCGAGTCAATTTCACCCATGGTCACTGAATTTACGCCTAATCGCCTAAAAATAACTGACTTATTTTTCGTGACTTAAATGTCACTGAACTTACTATATTTTTACAGAAAAGTCATATTAACCAATTTTTGGCTATAATCTTTGCCAAAATGCTGATATGTCATGCCATGCCATATGCCTGAACACACGTGGTATGACACATCAGCAGCCATATCACCGAAAGAGGCTACATCACACGATACGTCAGCACGTCACATCATATTTCTGGATGCATGTGGCCTCTTTTGGTGATGTGGCTGCTGACATGTCGTGCCATGTGTGTCCAAGTATATAACATGATGTGCCACATCAGCATTTCGGCAACAGTAATTGCTGAAAATCGGTTAAAATGACTTTTCTGTAAAAAGGTAATAAGTTTAGTGACATTTAAGTCATGAAAAATAAGTTAATTACTTTGAAATTGACCCAGCAATTTCCTTTTTATAAAAAAAAAATTTACGTGATTGAATACTGGAGCTTGTGCAGCCACTTTTGGTTTTAGGATAAAAATAAAATTTGCATAATATTTAATTAGATCTTGCCCAGCTACTTTCTTTTTTGACGAAAAAAAGTTTGCATAACTGCCAACAGAGGATAAATAATCAATTCTATATACAAATGATACGTCTATGACTTAATTTATATTTTAACATGTAAAATAATCCCATGCAATGCAATTTATATTAAAAATAAAAATTAAATTAATTTTAAAATATTATATATTTGTCTTGTACTAAATTTGCCCCTGAAGTATTAAAATGGTATATATTTAACACTTAAATATGTTTTTGAGCTAAAATTGCTCTCGTTATTACGTAATTAGCTCAAAATTTACTATTGAAACTAGTGGCACTACAAGTAAGCAAACAAAAGGATATATGGTAGGCTGATTGAAGTCTGTGCAATATAGATTCATACCCTATTTAAATACCAAAAACTCTATGTGACAAGTTTATATGGTTTCAATTAGTTTTTTATGCGTTCATTTATTATTTTTAATTAGTGGGAAAATTGATCCAGTTACATAGTATCAAGGGCAATATTGGTTCGTAAATATATTTAAAAGGTACATGTGTACCGTTCTCAATATTTAAATAGAAAATTTTGGCTTAAAACATACTTAAGGGGTAAATATATATCATTTTTAATATTTTGAGAGCAAATTTGACCCTTTCCCATGTGATTTCTTAACATTTTATATGATATAAATATAAAAAATCATTTCTACTTAATCGAACCTATGACCCATTTCTACCTAAAATTATTCTATGTGAAAATCATTGAATTCCTAGTTTATCTTTTTAACTCTTTCTATAAACAAAGAAAGGAAAAATACATAATCAAACCTTTGAATTTATATTTTTTCTCTATTAAATCCATAAACTTTTATTTGTTCACATCACATTTTTAGACTTTTATTTCATCCATATTAAGTCTAGATTTATCAAATTTGAATAAAATAATAGTATATTTTAGTATACATTGAGTCTATTATTTTATTAAATTCCTGTTGAAGCCAATGTGTATTTTAAAATAAAAGTTCAAGAATCTGACGTGACTAAATAAAATTCAAGAATCCAATAGCAAAAATTGCATAAGTTCATGAACTCGAAAATGCATTTTTCCCTAGAGAAAAGGCTTAATACATTAGCTGGCACCTCAACTTATAAACTTCGTGCATTTTGCCCCTTTAACTTTTTGAAAAACCATTTAACCCCTTAAATTTTTAATTTCAATATACAATGGATTACTTATGCTAAAACATATATTTATATTTTTAGCAATGAGGAAGAAGCACGTGTAATTTTTTCATATAGATTTTAAGAGACACGTCTTCTTTTTATTGGAAGAAAAATTCTACATTAGTGATAAATCTTGAAATATCAGAAATGAGAGAGACCGAATGGAAGAGTAATCCAATCGGATTAGTAAGATTGAATAGACTTGTAAGAAGGCTTGCCCGGGCATACCGATCGTTAGCACTTCGAATTTTAAGTTAGTAAAACTTAGAGAGAGAATTTAGAGAAAGAAGGTCTCAAGATCCATGTGTGTACCTGACTTTGAAAGTTATGGGCTATTTATAGTGCATATTTTGGGTCTAATATATAGGCACTTGAGTGCCTAGGGATAGCCTGATTTAGTGAGTGGCCTAAGGTGGTGTGTGTCATATAGGATTTGACAAGAGGAGGTCCTTTGCTTGGGCCTTAGGCAGAGAGAAAATCAAGCCTAGATAATATGGCTATTATCATTTGTCCCCATCCATAGTTGTTTCGATCTGTGAGAAAGATCGAAGGAATTTAGGCAACTGGTGCCTGTATGATCATTTCAATTTGTAAGGGAGATCGAAGAAATTTAGACGGTTAGCGCCTAGATGATCATTTTGATCTGCAAGGGAGATCAAAGGAACTTGGCGGCTGGCATCTGGATGATCATTTTGATCTGCATATGCCTTAGAAATTTTCATCAGGCATTTTTATGTCCTTTTCTATATTCGATCAGCCATGTATGATGAACGGTGGGAGAAAATCCAATTTACTGTGTAGAAAAAATGGTGGAAGAAAATCCAATCCGTTGTGTATAACGAAGGTGGAAGAAAATTCGATCCACCGTGTATAATGAACGATGGATGAAAAATTATTTAGGCATTTTTTATGCCTTTTATTTTTTATCCGTCTTTGATAGGGCGGTGGAGTAAATTTCCATTAGCCATTCTTATGCATTTTTTTAATTTTGATCAACTTCCGATAGGGCGGTGGAAGAAATTTTAGTTAGGCATTCCTATGCCTTTTTTTTAAAAAATTTTCGATCTGCCTTTGATAGGGCGGTGGAAGAAATTTCCATTAGGCATTCTTATGCCTTCTTTTATTTCAGATCCGCTTCCGATAGTGCGGTGGAGGTATTATGCATTCTTATGCCTTCTTTTATTTTCAATCTACCTCCAACAGGGCGATGGAAGAAATTTTCCTTGGGCATTCTTTTTCCTTCTTTTATTTAGACATTTTTATGCCTTCTTTTTATTTCCGATCAGCCTTTGACAAGGTAGTGGAAGAAATTTCCATTATGCATTCTTATGCCTTCTTTTATTTTTGATCCACCTCTTATAGGGTGGTAGAGGAAATTTCCATTAGGCATCCTTATGCCTCCTTTTTATTTTCGATCCGCCTTCAAAAGGGCAGTGGAAGAAATTTCCATTAGGCAATCTTATGCCTTTTTTTTATTTCTGATTCGCCTCCGATAGGGCGGTGGAGGAAATTTCCAGTAGGCATTCTTATGCCTTCTTTTATTTCCGATCCGCCTCCTATAGGGCAGTGGAAGAAATTTTCATTAGGCATTCTTATGCCTTCTTTTTATTTCCGATCCGCCTCTAATAGGGCAGTGGAAGAAACTTCCATTAGGCATTATTATGCCTTTGTTTATTTCCTATCTGCCTCCGATAGGGCGATGGAAGAAATTTTCCTTAGGCATTATTATGCCTTCTTTTCTTTAGGCATTCTTATGCCTTCTTTTTATTTCTGATCTGCCTTCAACAGTGCAGTGGAAGAAATTTCCATTGGGCATTATTATGCCTTTTTTTATTTCCCATCCGCCTCCGATAGGGCGGTCGAGGAAATTTCCATTAGGCATTTTTATGCCTTCTTTTTATTTCTGATCCGCATCTGATAGAGCGGTATGCTATTTAATTAAATAAATAATTACAAATTTGATATCTAATTTGTCGTATGCTATTTAATTAAATAAATAATGGCACCTCATTAATTACAAAATAAATAACAATTCAGATATATTTTTTTTTTAATTTCAGTAAATAACATGATCATTATAGAAAATTAAATAGAAAAATAAAGTATGAACAATCGATCTCACAGTAACGAACAATCGATCTCAAAAATTGACAATTCTAATGAAATTTTGTAATAAAAAAAAATTAATTGCCTAACTTGTTTAGCTTTATGACATCTCACTTTTCGTGGGTGTGTGGCTTTCGTAGAAATTCAGTTCAACATCATACTATAGTTGGCTTAAATAAGTGCAATCCCTGACATTTTGGACGACCTTCATTCTTCTGCCAACATCCACTTGAGAGAACCTATCATCTTTCCTTACTTGGCTATATGACTCCCACGTATCATTTCTGGAAAAACCTATCATGATGTTCTGTTAATACTACATTTTATTTGTAAACCGTTACATCAATATTATCTAAAAAGTCAAAAAATAAAATGCAATATAAATTAAAAAGTATGCTAGTGAAAACTCATTTCCGAAGTGCGCCTGCAGTCCTTGCAAGGAGTGCACGCTTGCACCGTTGGCCAGTGAATTTTTACCGGTTCTTATTGTTATTTTTTTCGATTTACTTTTTTTTTTTCAACCCTTTAAATTGATAGATGTATATTATAATAAGGTAGTAACTTCAACGGTATTTAGGTGTAAGTGTAAACCGGTTAATCGGTATATGAGTAAAAAAATAACTAATTTATTAATATCGATTTTTTAAAAACACTAATTATTAACTAATTCATTACATTTGGCTAATTAATTCATCGATTTTGATTTTTTGGTTTGATTAACCAATATTTTTTATTTAACCATTAAAATTTATAAAATAAAATTATAAAAAATTAGATCAAGTTTAATTTAATTTTAAATTTGTAAAATAATTCAAAAAAATCACAAAATAAAATTAATTTACTAGAAAAAATTCATGTTCAACAAATTAATAGTTAATATTATAAAATAGATTTGATATTTGTTGAAAATTAACATATTTGATTTTAAGTCATATAAAATTTTGGATAATATTAAATGTTAATAAATGCTATTAAGTAAAATATGAAATCCAGTGTGTGTGTGTGTTAGTGTGTGTGTGTAAATATTACCATATAATTAAAAAAAGATATAATATACATTTACTTTAAAATATTGTACAAATTTTACAAGAAAATATAAAAAATTAGGATGTAAAAATAAAAATAAAATTTAAAATATTATTTTATATAAGTTTTAGCAAGAAATAAAAAAAATTAAAGTACAAAAATAATATATATATATATATATATATATATATATATATATATATATATATATATATATATATATATATAATCGAAACCGTAATAAAAAAAACAAAAAATGTAAAAATTAAAAATTACAACCAAGTCCATTGGATCGATTAACCGAAAAAATCGATTCGGTTTTGGACCGATTTTTCAGTTAACTATATTTTTAGTTTTTTTTCTCACCCTTCCAAGTACTACTATACTGATTATATAAGCATACTATTTTTTTGCCAATATAATTTAATATTTTTAAGTTCTCACTATTCTGGATGCGTGACTTTCGTAGAAATTCAATTGAAAATAACAACTTGAGCAATATGATAACTAGTAATGGTGCCTCATGGACTTGGAATCCAAACAAATATATATATATATATATATATATATATATATTCTAACAAAATAAATTATAAATAGAATGAAAAATGATCAAGTATACATAAATTAATATTAATTTAATTTAAAATAAACAGAAATTAAAATAGTAAAAATAAAATGTGAGGTTTTGTAAATCAAGAATCAAAAATACAGAATTAAAATAATAAATTAAAAATGAAGTGAATAAATTAAGATAAAGTTTATCAATGTAAAATTCCAATTAAAAGCATCTGCGACACATGATTTAACTTTTACCGATTATGAATGAATGAATAACTCAAAAATCATGTAATAAATTGATTATAGTAGTCGGATAAGCGCTCTCAACTAATCTTTTCTTTCTAATTAGCTAATCAACCAAAACTGTAATTAAATCAAATCCTTTATAAGTAAGAGAATTCAATTTACTGATGGCCTTATGAACTAGAAAAATTCGACCTAAACCAATCAATCTAAAAGTAAAATTGATTCAAACCAAATCATGCATTACAATTATTTTCAGTATTATTATATTAATTATCACTTATTATTGAATTTACCAAATAATTACGGATTTGATATTTTTAATTAGTCGTATGCTATCTAATTAAATAAATATAATGGCGCCTTATTAATCACAAAATAAATAACAATTGAGATATACTTTTTTTAAATTTCAGTAAATAGCATGATCATTATAGAAAATTAAATAGAAAAATAAAGTATGAACAATCGATCTCACAGTAATAAATAAATTCTATTTTTGAATTAACCTTTAATTAAAATAGAGAGTTTAACCACTCATTGCCATAGACAAAACACAAGTAAAATTTAGGTCAAAAATTTCCAATTATAAAGCTGAAAGCAAAGGGAAGAAGAAGAAGAAGAAGAAGAAGAAGAAACTTACGTTTCTTTCTTTCCAACATATACTCCTAAAATATAGGAAAGTAAATCACCCTTGTGAGAAAGAGCAGACCTTATTTTATTAAATAATCTTTACAAGTATATATACAACAGGGGAAGCAGAATTATAGTTCTAATAGAACTATACACAACACTAACTGAGGCATATAAAAGGAAGATACAACTGTGGCATATAAAAGGAAAGATACAGCTATACAGTGGAGATAGAACCATAATGGAAGGTTGACCCTATCCTCTATTACTCCCCCTCAAGCTGAAGAGGGAGAGAATGAACTCTCAGCTTGTCTCGAAGTAAAGAAAACCGACCCTTTAGTAATGATTTTGTAAAAATATCTGCTGTTTGGTCAATAGTAGAAATATATTAAACAACCAAAGTTTTTGATTTCACCTTGTTACGAATAAAGTAGAAATCAATCTCTAAATGCTTACTGTGATTATGAAAAACAGGATTGGCAGTAAGATAAACTGCACTTAAATTATCACACCAAAGCACTGGAGGTTTAGGTAGCTGAAAACCAATTTCATGAAGAACCATAGTCAACTTCAGATGTGGCGGAGACAATTGCTCGATATTCAGCCTCTGTAGAAGACCCAGACACCATTTTCTGTTTTTTAGAAGACCAAGTGAGTAGACAAAAACCAAGGAAAATAGCATAGCCTGTTGTGGACTTTCGATCATCAAGGCAACCACCCCAATCCACATTCAAAAAATAATGAAGTTGAGACAAATCAGTTTTGGAGATGAAGAGTCCATGATCGAGAGTCCCCTGTAAATATCTTAAAATTCATTTTATTGCACTCCAATGCTTAATAGTTGGTGCATGCATAAATTGAGAGACATGGTTGACAGCAAAGGTAATGTCAGGCTTAGTGAAAGTGAGATATTGAAGGTTGCCAACAATACTTCCATAATGAGTAGGATTCGGATATAGGTCACCATCAGTTATGCTTAATTTTTCAATTGGAGTAACTAGTGAAGAAATGGATTTACAGTCAACCATGTGTGTTTTGTCCATGATAGCCTTCGTGTACTTGGTCTGAGTTAGAAGGAGACTGTTGGCTGACCAAAGAGCTTCAATACCCAAAAAATAGGAAAGCCGACCCAAGTTACAAATATCAAATTGTTGTTCAAGGAAAGTGACCAATTTGTTGAGAAGAGGAGAGTCATTTCTTGTCAGCAAGATATCATCAACATAAATAAGACAGTAAAGTCTTAATGTGCCTGAAATGTAGTAGTAGAGAGAGCAATCTATTTTAGACCCAACAAAATCGAATGAATGCAGTATTGAAGTTAGTTTCTCATGCCACATACATGGTGCCTATTTAAGGCCATAGAGAGACTTCTTTAATTTATAGACAAAATGAGGATAAGAAGGATCCTCAAATCTAAGAGGTTGCTGCATATAAACCTCTTCATGAAGTAACTCCAATTGAGAGAAACTACTAAAGTAAGTATAAGCCTAATGGTAGTGGGCTTAACAATAGGGCTGAAAGTTTCAGTAAAGTCGATTCTTAGTCGTTGATGAAAGCCTTTAGCCACTAACCTAGCCTTATGACGGTCAACAGAACCATTGGGCAAGGTCTTCATCTTAAACACCCATTTGCAGCCAACAATATTGGCCAAAGGAAGTGGTGGAACCAATTCCCATGTGCCATTAGAAATTAAGGCACGATGTTTATTTGCCATAACCTTGCAACAAGAAGGATGTTTGGAAGCTTGTAAAATGTGGTTGGGTCTGCTGCTGAAACTGGAGAGATAAGAACTCTTGGTTTTAAAGAGCCAGTTTGTGAACAAGTGACCATTTTTAAAGCTGGCAGAGCTGAAGATGGTGAGGGTAATCGGTCAAAAACTACAGCAGTGGAATCATTTGGAATAAGTGGGCCAAAGTGCTGAAGATCAATAGTAAGGGGTGGAGCGGGGGCCGTCTGTATACAAGGGCAAGGAGACCGATTGTCCAGAAGATATAGCAATTAGTTCAGGCAGTGGGGTTAAAGTTGAAGTTAGTAGACAAGAAGGTGAATGAAGAGCTGGTCATGTAAGAGGCGTGGATGTTTGTGGAGGTACACTAGAGTGCTGTAACGGGTTAAAGAGGTTAAATGTTACAATTGGTGTTTGTAGGAGAAGAGGATCACTAGATCGAATACCAAGAGCATGGTTATTCAAGACCTCAAAAGGAAAATCCTGTTCATCAAAAATAACATGGCATGAGATAAATATTTTGTGAGTAATTGGATCATAACATTTATACCCTTTATGAATTCTACTGTATCCCAAAAATACACATTTAATAGATCAGGGAGATATTTTATGAGAAGTATAGGAATGAAGCCAAGGATAACAGAGATAACCAAATATTCAAAATTGACTGTAATCTGGCATATGACCAAAAAGTTTTTTGTATGGGACATCAAAGTCAAGAGTCAATGCAGGGGAGCGATTAATGGCATATGCAACAGTGTCAAATGCATATGTCCAAAATGCAGCAGGTAATTTTGCAAAGGTTAACATAGCAAAATCGGATTCAACTATGTGATGATGTTTTCGTTCAGCACATCCATTTTGCTTGGGTGTATAGGGACATGAAGATCGTTGTGTGATGCCATTGTTAACTAAGTATTTAGCTAAGTATTTAGTGAGGGCATGGTATTCACCACCCCAATCAGCTTGAAATGATTTAATTAGGAGGCCAAAGAATTTTTCCACAACAGACCGAAACTTAATGAAGGTGGACAAAACATCAGATTTATTTTCGAGAAAATATATCTAAGTATATTTGTTGTAATGGTCAAAAATATAACATAGTATGAATATCCATCATGCGATTTAATTCTAGCAAGACCCCATACATCAGAACAAATTAACTCAAGTGGCTAAGAAGTAGAAAAAGTAGAACGAGAAAATGGTAATTTATGACTTTTGCTAACTGAACATGAATGACAAGTAGAAGTAGATGTCTTATTGGAAGCCAGAATTAAATTAGAGTCTAACAATTTTTTAATAGTAGGAATTATAGCATGCCCCAAACGAGCATGCCAAGTAGAAACTGAAGCTAAATTAACTTGGACAGGTGTTGAAGATGACACTGGGAGGTAATATAAACCATCTCTACTCTAGCCTCTGAGAAATATTGCCTTCATTGCCAAATCCTTGATAAAAAAAGAGTTAGCAAAAAATTCAACAAATATATTATTGGAAGCAGTAAGAGCAAATAGAAATTAAGTTTTGAGAAGCTGAAGGAACATATAGAACATCTTTGAAATTAAAAGGTTTACCATTGATATGACATTGAAAAGATCCAGTAGAATGAATACGGAGTTTAGATCCATTACCTATAATGACTTCTTTAGGCCCATTATATTTAGAATGAAGAGTAAGATTTCCATATTTGAGGTTAAATGATGTCTAGCATAATCCAAGGCTGGGTGGAAGATATGGAAGCAAGGTGGGATGCTGGTGGTGGGTTATTTCGATTAGCCTTTGTTAATTTTGGGGGAGGACAAACACGAAAGAAGTGGCCTT
This sequence comes from Excoecaria agallocha, assembly GCA_037975025.1. Lineage (NCBI taxonomy): Eukaryota > Viridiplantae > Streptophyta > Magnoliopsida > Malpighiales > Euphorbiaceae > Excoecaria > Excoecaria agallocha. Next base: position 3,837,092 of record CM075821.1, on the reverse strand, counting down.
GTCCTTTGCAATTATGGAAAATGATTGAGCTGGTATCTAGGGAAGCAAAAATAGTGCTAGAAGAATTCGGTTGATGAAAGTTACTAGAAGAAGTTGAGGATCTACCACCCCTATGATTTCTTCCACGACCACGACCTCTATTATTGTGAAAATTCTCATTGGCATAGTGAGCAGTAGGAGAGAAGCTGTCACCGTTGGTATCCTGAGCAAATTGAACTTTTTTAATTAACAATAGCCCATACAGATTGTCAAACTGATGGATTCCAGATGATCTTCCAAAGCATGCACAAATGGTCTATAAGCAGACCCCAATCCAGCCATAACACAATCAATAAAATCCTCATCTGCCATGGGACTTTGCAAAGAAACTAGTTAATCAAACAAGTTCTTAGCTTTTTGCATATACTCTGTGATACTGTCATTCTCACGTTTAAGAGTCAGCAACTGTTGCCTAAAATTACGAACTTGAGGGCGGGATCTAACTGAATAAGCAACATATAGTTTATCGCAGGCTTGTTTTATTGATGTAGCTCCTATAATCTGTGGCAACATGTTCTTAGAGATAGAAGAAAAAAATCCAAGATAACACCTGATGATCTTGCTGCTCCTATTGATTAAACTTTGCACTGTCAGGAGATGGTGCATGTCCATCCACATGAGAGAACAGATGACAACCTTTCAAAACAAGTGTTAGTTGTGTTTTCTAAAGTAAGAAATTTGTGGAGTTGAGTTTGATAGAGAGACTATAGGACAAATTTGAAGAAAAAGAAGGCACTGGTACGGATGCCATTAAAGAAGGTGAAGAAGGGGTTGAAATTGTAGCACTTTCAGTAGATATATTTATCTTCGGTGGTTAAACCTTCATCTGCTCTGATACCATGTGAGAAGGAGCAGACCTTATTTTATTAAATAATCTTTACAAGTATATATACAACAAGGGAAGTAGAATTATAGTTCTAATAGAACTATACACAGCACTAACTGAGGCATATAAAAGGAAGATACAGCTGTGGCATATAAAAGGAAAGATAGAACTATACAGTGGAGATAGAACCATAATGAAAGGTTGACCCATATCCTCTATTAACCCTAAATAACTAAGGAAAATATAATTAAAAAAACATTAATAGAATCCAAATTTTCTAATCCTACTGCCTTCTAATCCCTAAATTTTAGATTAATAATCAATCAGCTGGATATTCTTAGCGGCCAGGTTAGACTTGTGTGCAAAAAATACTCCTTTAAAAATTCTACACCATCGACATTTTCTTAGCCTTGGGTAAGGCCAGGACAGAAATCTACCAAGATCGGCTCTTTTACACCCAAACTATTCGCAAGTCTCCATGGTTACTCCAATTATCCACAAATTACTTCCTTCTCACCAATTAGATTCAATAGTGGTCAAAATCACAAAAACAAATAAAAATTTTCCAAATTAACTAAAAATCAGTATATAAAGATGCAAATATCAAATATAAATATGCAAAGTTAACCGTGCTGCTGTGGAAATAAAAGAAAAGAAACTTCAACTAAGAAACTTTAATTGTAGCATTTTTTAAATTATATTTTTTAGAGATAAATGAACACATAGTCATATGTTAAACAACAAAATTACTTTATTAAAATATGTATATCTAATATGTCTGGGGGCGTACACACTATGGTACAATCCGAATATTTGTAAATTTTCGTATTATTTTGAAATTTTGAATATTCTAAAAATTAAGTATTGTTATTGTCTTGAAAATTCAAAATAATTTAGTATAGTTCTTATAAAAATTCGGTATAGTTCGGTTCAGTACTTTGGTTCTTTTGGTACTCAACAATACAATATACTACAATCTGGTATTTGGGATAATTCAATATTTTTGAAAAATTTTCAAAATAAATTCACACAATAATAAATACAAAAAAAATTAAAATATTTGAATAAGTACAATTAAAATTTAAGTACAAAATTTAAAAATTAACATTTGTCAGTTTTTATCTGCATTATATTGGCATTGATTTGGGAATTTTTAGCAATATCTAAAAAAATATTTTAAATAATTAGACCACAAAAATCTAAATATTAAATACACAATTTAAAAATTTACGCGAACATAGTAGTTAGTCAGTTCAAACTTTTCAAATTTTTTAGTTGATACCTCTGAAACCGAAAGTATAGCCGATTTCAACCAGTTTTGATAACAAATGAGAACCTCAACTGTAATCGGATAGTAATGGCAAGAGGTAGTGCCAATTTGCTAGCTTAAATTTGGTGATGATGAAATGCACCAGTCACCAAGGAGATCAGAAGAGAGGCGGTGGTGAGAGACTGAAGGCGGTGGCCAAAGGTGGAGTGTAGTGGTAAGAGATGGAGCAAGATGGTGAAAAGCAGAGAGATAGATAAGAAGCGGAATGGGGCAAAATCGAAAAAAGAAAAATAGAAAGGAAAGGGAAAAGGACTTACCTAAACCTAATATCCTCTTTTATATTTTTACCTCAAATAATTTAATTTTTAATATTTTAAAAATTATTAATTACTTAAATTCAATTTTTAATTCTCTGTAAAAACTCAAAATAAAAAATATTCCCTCCTAAAAATATTTAAATTTAATTTTTATTTTCCCTCTAACAAATTTTAATTTTTTCTCTTTTATTATTTTTAAATATAAAACTAAAATTGCATTATGTAGAATAAGTATAAAATTAAATTATTGATTTATATATTATATACATATTGAGTAAAAAATATATGAGTACTATTTGAATGACACTAAAAGTAAATAAAATTAATTGATACGATGATTATCTACTCATATATACTTATATTATAATTACATTAATTGATAAAATTTTATTACATATAATAACTATATATGATTATATTATTAATTTACATACTCATACAAGTATTATACTAAAAATATATGAGTTCTAGTTAAGGGATACTAAAAGTAAATTAAATTAAACCATAAAATGATTTTACACTCATATAATTATATGAATTGATAAATTTTATTATATGTAATAATTGTATATAATTATATTATTTATTTACGTATATACTTGATTACTCATATAGATATTACACCAAAAATAAATGAATATTAGTTAAGTTACGCTAAAAGTAAACAAAATTAATTGATAAGGTGATTATACACTATATATAATTACATTATTATTATGTACTAGATATAATTACATTATTATATATAATAAATCTATATGATTACATTATTAATTTATATACTCATTTAGGTATTGTGCTAAAAATAGATGAGTATTAATTAAGTGATATTAAGAGTAAATAAAATTAATTGATAAAACGATATATACTAATATAACTATACGAATTGGTAAATTTTATTATATATGATAATTGTATATAATTGCATTAGTAATTTACATATTTGATTATTCATATAGTAATTGTATACAATTATATTATGAATTTACATATTCGATTATTCATATAGTTATTGTATCAAAAATAAATGAATACTAGTTGAGTGATGGTAAAAGTAAATGAAATTATTGGTAATGTAATTATATACACGTACATTTACATTAGTTGGTAAAATTTCGCTATAAATAATAACTATATACAATTACAATTTTAATTTACATACTCATATAGTTATTGTACAAAAAATAAATGAATACTATTTGAGTGATATTAGAAATAAATGAAATTAATTTGTAATATACTTATATGATAAATTGCTTATCTTATATATGTATATAGATATATTTGTACAAAAAAAAATTAAATAGTAGTTGAGTGACGTTAAAGGTAAATTAAGTTAAACACAAATTGTTTTAGTTATATATTCATATTCATATTCATATAGATATAATAATATTTATAATAATTAAATTTTATCTTATTAATAATTAAAATATTTAGTTTAATTTATTAACTAATTATTATCTTAACTTTTTAAAATATATAATGCAAATAATTATGAAGTTATATTTATATAGTACATATAGAATAGAAATTATAAATAATATTTATATATAAATTATTAGTATTATATATAATAATTAATAAATATTGGTTCTTTCAGTACAATTTGGTTTCAGAACAGTTCGGTATAGTTCAATACAGTTCTCGATTCGATTCTAGATAAAATATCAATATCCATTCTAAATAAAGTCAATGGTACAATTTAATTTGATTCTAATAAAAAAGTCAACTGTACAGTTCGGTTTTGGATCTTTTTGTTCGATATTTTGGTTCAATACAAGAAGATTAGAACTTATATACATCCCTAATTTTGATCTCATTTTATGAATTAGGTCCTTAGAAGTGATTTTATAAGACATAGATGGATAAATTTAAAGGGACCAAATCTCTACCTAATAAACCTAATATGCCATGTTTCCATTTATCACAAAGAGGGCAATTTGATTTTTTTTATATGTATTAGGAATAAATGGCCCTTAGGTTGTGGAGTTTGTGTTTCATTTTATTTTATTTTTTTCTCTTTTCAATATATTTCTCTCTTAGAAATTTTAACAAACAGTACCTTTAGTATGCTTTAATTTAAATTACTAAAAAACCCACCAAAAAAGCATTAATTGTTTACAATTAGCCTGAATTTTCCACTTCTATTCATGTTAAAATACGCAATTGAAATGGAATTGAGCTGGTGAATTAGGTGGTTGCCTCATTATTCATCAGAGCATCTGCTTATAATATACAGTATAATTTCTACTATGTGGTTTTGACTTAAACTGGAGCAATCCCTGATAAGTTGCAACACCATCATTCTTTTGTCAACATCCACTTGCATAGTGTGTGTTCCATATCATCTTTTTCTTAGGGAAAAACACATTTTGGCTTATCTAAATTTTAGCATTTTTCTATCCGTTGTACTTAAAAATGTTGAAATTGTAATAAAACTAATTAAAGTAAAAACATATATAATATGAATAGAGAATTTTTTTATTAATTATCGACACTGAATAATCACATTGAGCTATTTATAGGTATAAAATAGAAGAAGTAGACTTCTACTAGAATTAGGAGAAGGATGAGTTTGATAATCATCCAAATACTTCATAATTATCACAACGCTTCTCCTTGGATAACTATATACTATAAATATGTCTCATTAAGGCCTTGCTAAGAAAAATCCAATGGGATAAAAATTTAGCAAAGGAAAAAGAGTACAATATTCATAGGCAATCTACTTTCCCTAAAAAAATACAATAATTACAACATTTTCTTAAGCTGAAGCATTATAATACTGCTTACATTCTTTCTGAAAATCGAAATTAGTAGAGTTTTGGTGAAGAGATTAGCTGGTTTGCTGCTTGAGAAAATTTTGCAATTTCTTCATACTTTAATATTGTTGGTTGTTATTCTTGAACAATAATCTGCACATTCTTTTATTGTATTAAGTTATGGCTTTCAACCACATGAGCTTTCAATTAACTTTATGAATAGCCAACATTGAGTAATTCAATAATTACTACTCTTATAGCTAAAATATTTGACATCTTTTGGTGTCTGAACTTATAAACCAAATATTTTTTTTGAGTCTAGTTTAGTATCACTTGCTTCTTTCCTTTTTGGTTAATCATCTTGATGTTGGCATGAAAGGCTCCTGTAAATAAGAAAGTAAATTTGGATCAGTTTTTGGCAGGATCAAAGTCTTGATTATAGCATATCTGTATGCCAAAAATATTAGATATTATACTTGTATAAATACCCTCTAATATGTAGATATTATATTCACTAAAAAAACTATAAATTAGCGACAGACAATTCCGTCGCTAATTACCTGTTTTCCGTCGCTAATGGTAATTAGCGACGCCACAAGGACAGTCGCTAAAAGCCGAGTCGCTATTATATTAGCGACGGAATCCAAATTGAGTCGCTAATTTATGTTTCATAATTAATCGCGGTATTATAATAATAATTTTTAGCGACTACAATTTTCGTCGCTAAATAAATTCTTAAATTAGTCGAGAAATATAATAATAATTTGTTAGCGACAAATTGTCGTCACTAAACCGTCGCTAATAAATATTCGTAAAATGCATATATAAATGAAAATTAACTACGGCAATTCATTTATAACATTTTATTATTATTATTATAACATTCAGAATTTAATTTATATAAATAAAATTTTTCAAATATTATTAATTTAAAAAATATAATATCATAAAAGTAAATTAAATTGTACAATACTTTACAAATAATTAGAAAAAAAATTCAAACTAAATAATACTACTAACAAATTTTTATACAATATTCTACAAAAAAAAAAAAAAAAGAAAAAAGAAAGAACTTCACATTCTTCACCATTCTTCACAAGCAGCAACCAAGCACTTGCCTTCTTCTTCTAATAGACCTGAATTATTATAAAAAATTAGAGAGCCCTTCAGTCATATCTCTCCCAATGTAACACCTGCAGGAACATAATTTTTTAGTCTATAACAGTACTGACAGCCTAAACACCCATAAAAATAACACAATATCCATGGTCCCTCCATGGTCCCTCTCTAGATGACAGTTCTCCAAAAATAAGAAAAGCAAGATATCACTGACTGGACAGAAAATTCATATCAAAGATACAATTTAAATGGTTGATTTCTTCAAAAAATTATGTGAAATAATACCAGGTGCAGTCATATTTATACTAACTAGCAACTCACGAAGGAAATTACCCAGGTCAACTCCAGGTCCCAAGTATAAACAAATCTATATGGTTGAACTTGAAATGACACAACGTGATAATGAGATAGTATGAGGGAAACATAGATCTGTGTGTTAGTGTACCAGGAGAGAACTCATGATCCTTGAAGGAAAATAAACCCCAATAACATTAACATGGAAATTACCCGAAACCCCTTTCATTTGTTTAATCATCTTCATATGCTGATCTATGGCAGAATCCACAATTTCTAGAGGATCATCCACCTTCCAATGCCAGCTTTTTCCTACAGGATTTGTATGGTGCCTCCAACAGAAAACACATTTGTTGGCACAAGCCAGACTAGGAGTTGCCTCCATGCATCTGTTTCATTCAATTTTGACAGAGCAAAACTGTTATGAGTTTAGATCAAAATAAACTCAAATAGCCAATAAAAACTAAACAAGGATACAAGCTAAAAAGAGCATGAATAACAGGGAGTTAATTAGGTTGGAGTCAACATCATGCTTAGTCGAATGAGCATTAAAAAAAAAGAGGTAACAGAATATTGGATGCTGTCGTCAAATATTTTTGGGTTTTCCTCCGTTTTCAAATACCATTACAGTTCAAGTCTCATGCGAAAGAAACAACTAATACATTTAGAGAACTAGGAGAATATAACCCAGATAATACCAGATTTTCAATGCACCTATAACAAATAAACAATCAATGTTAAACCAAAAATTCTGAAATATACTATATAAAAAAGCATAGAACAAGAGCACGCCCTATAAAAAAATTCCCAAAGTCAAATCACCTATGACTTTCTATTCCATAAAATGAGTGCTTGTAGCAACCTCCTCGACCTCTCAGTTGTGATTTGGTCCATCGACAAATTTTAACACCACTATGTGAACCAACAATCTTGTATCCCTGCAAATACAATAGTGAACGTTTGTTGAAAGACATGAAGAGCAAAAAAAATGTTATGATATCCCCAAAAGAAGAAGAAGAAGAAGAAGTGAATAAGGGGAATGCCAAATAAAATTGATAATAAAAGCATACCTGTTTTTGTAAGTTGGCCCTGATTACTGGAGTCACCATTTCGTTTTTACCATTCAATTTCCCGTTGGCTTCAGCTACTTCCCCGTTAGTTTTAGCTACAGCAGGAGACCTCCTTGAAGGCCCTTTACCTGCAATATCCTCAAGATCAACAATCGCAGATTCCTCCTCACCATTTTCCTCCTCATCACTTACAAATCCGTTCTCATTATCACTTTCATCACCAATAAACCCATTACTACAAACCCCTCCATTATCATTACTGCCCAGCTCTAGGGGGTAGGGGGCAGATCAAAAGTCTACCCATTGCCATATCCCTGCAACTTGAACTATATATCATATTTTCTTATTAAATTCTATTTTTACTTAAATAAATATTTAAATATCTGATAAAATAACAATTAATAAGTAAAAAATTCAAAAAATCCAAAATTAGCTTTGCCTAACTTTGAAGTTGCACTTTGAAATCACATACATGACAAATTCAATAGAAAAAAAAATTACATAAATAAAAAAAAAACTCATAACCTTTTCTTCTTGAAATGTAAATTCAAAACTTGACACTTAGACAGTGAGTAAATAAGTTTCACCATTGATACAAAAAAAAAGAACATGTTAAATCCCTATTCATTTAAGTACCCACTTTCGTCACCATTTCTAATAATTATAGCACAAAAAAAACTAATTATCATTTCTACTTCCCTTATAAGGAAAGTGAAATTATAATAGTATTATTATGGTTCCAAAAAAATAAAATTATTTAATAATGTTACCCCTACTTTTCTGTCTTCTTCTTATCTTATTCTTACCCCATTTATTTAATACATTAAAAGCAGATTAGGTTAAATATTACTATTTAAATAATTGAGCACCAAAGATTCATTGTTATTATTAACGTCACCACCATCGCCATTCTTATATTTCTTGCTTAATTCATATTTAAATAAGAAAAAAAAATCAACACCCAATAATTGAGCTCTTAAATTTTAATTTATAATTTTCAACATATTAATCTTTGGTTTCTGTCAACAGCCATCTATCAAATCATGTTATAATCAAGATAATCAGGCTGCAATCTTTCCTGTCTGTCATTCAATTACTCTTTTGACTCCTCTTTTTCCCACACTTCACAAGCTAACAAACATTTCACTAACACCAGCCTACGATGTTTCTCGAATATTGTTTTCAAACAACAAGATTCTCAAGCTAAAATATGGGGATCAATAATTTGAAAGAGAAAGCTCACTAAGCCAATCCAAGACATAAGACCCAGCTGAAACAACGATCTCATTCTGCTTGATGCATCTCTAGAAACAGTATTCTCAGAAATTGTCTTAAGAGCAACATTCAAGCCAATTGAGGTATGCTCTGTTACAAAGCTGAAAATTGTGAATTCAATTCAGGATACCAGATTGGGAACTAGTATTGAAGCAACCTTTCAATTATGCCTAAACAATTAACAGAATCGTAGCTGATCATGAAAGAATTTAACATACCTTGCCTCAAAGCTCTTGCCTTCAGATCCTATTAGTGCACATACACGGCAAACAATCCATGGCGGGATATACACATCACTAATTTCAATGCTAGAGCGAAGACCAGAAAATGAAGCTTCTAACGATTCACCATCTTTACTTTTAAAGTCTCTAGAGGAAGCAGCAATATCAGCAACTCTTTTCATCTCCACGCATCTTATCTACAAAATAAGAAAGCACATTTTTTGTGTCAAGAGGCAAGAAAGATAGAAAACAACTTTGACTCGATTAACATTCCCATGCATGCAACAAATTGTTTTTTGCATATTAACAACTGGATTAACTCTTTGAAAAGAGAAGAAAAGTTAATTTTTATAGATTTGTGACTAGCAATAGATTGTTACCCAAGCATGCACAAAATAAAATTGATGACAAAAAAATGTTTCAAGTAGGGATGTTTTATAACCCTAACAAACCAACAAAAACCGCTATTTTGAAATTTTGATGGTATATACTTAAGAACCTTAATGTCGGTTTGACATTTTCATGTTAATTTACACTTAGTTTGTATCTAAGTTTAATGGTGAACTTGTAACCAAAACATTATTTGAAGCTTCAAGTGTTAATATAGTAATTTTTAGGCCAAAATAAGAAGATCCGAACCACAAATAGAATCAAAGCCCGTGTCCTAAAGGCTAAGGCATTAATTCCAAATCTGACCGACAGCCTGAACCAGACAAAACTTCAATTAAGAAAACGGGATTTTGAATCCAAAGTTTGGCATTGTAAAGATAATGAGTCAAATCATAGGATAACCTAGGTCTGCAATAACACATTTAAGGCACCAAGGTTTCACTTCAGTACCATAATCAAAGTTCCACTATGCACAGTAGCAATAACCTAGCAAAACTTTATGTCTTTGCAATAAGAACCACTGAAGTTGAAGAATAGTCACTCAATGTTTAACCAAAAAAGAAAGAAAAACCATCACAGATAGATGCTACTAAATGAATTTCAGTAGTACCTCTACAGTAAGCATGACATGGAACAGATTCATATGATAAAGGTTAAAGATCTCTATCTAAAATTAGTAAAGAGAAAGATAATAGGAAGAAACTGAATTATACAAATCAGTTGATATATTGTGTTTTTTACCAGCAACAGAAGATGCCTGTTCATTGAAATTGTTTAAGTAATAAACAAGGATACTACTATACAAATAAACAAAAAGCACAGGCACAAAGCTATAAACTTAAGATAATGACCTTCATAAAAGCATCGATCTCTGGACTTGGGCATATGTTCTTTTCCTTCTCTAAACGAGCAAGATCTTTCATATAGGATGGAAAAAAAGACAGTTAAATCTACAGTAGGCATATGATTATACATGCTAAACATCACTTATTTGCCTATCTTCTCTAAACATTCATTATTTTGATATTTGTATTTTCTGTGAGTTTGCTTCATGCAAATTTTGGATTAAATAAATAAGTGAATTTTAAAAATTAAATTGTTATTCTAAAAGGAGTCGTAAATGCTGGCATATATATAGGTATATAGTTGTGCTAAAAAAATAATAATTGAAGATTCTTACGAATTGTAGCAGCATTTGTTGATTTGATAGCTCCAAACTTCTCATCTGCAATTACACAGCAAATAAAGAGTTATCAAATATACAACAAGAAGATGCACACCTAAATATTAGAAAGGACAAGAAGTAAATCCTATTAATTCTCTGTCAAAATTCACTAGTAATTGTAATTAAAAAAAAAAAAAGCTTTGCAGAAAAGCATTTACGTCAGCCAAGTAAGTTCTGATGCAGCAACAAGCAGAGGTGCCCTATCCGAAGAAAGAAAATTGCTGTCAAATCTTGAACCAAAAAATCTGTTTCCTTTATTTTTCATTCCAAATACCAAAGAACTCCAGGTGACATGAGCATAAAATAAGCATATATTCTATATAAGGACATAACAAACATAGAATTATCATAACTTGTACCCTCCAAAAGGCGCACACAAAAAAACAATTTTATATCAAATTTCATTTCACAAGTAAAAGCTATATAGACAACTTGGGTACAGTAGATCACACATGCACTCAACTGCTTTTACCGAGCATTCATATGCACATACAGTTTTGTCTTTCACACCATTGTCCTTTTCATTGTGCACGCTTGGTTTGGACATAAAACTTATAAATAATGATGGTAAAGAAGGCAAAGAAAAACAAAAATGAAATGTATACCATGAATCAGGAGGAACAGAACCAGAAAAAATATTAAACAGGAATTTAAATCTCTAGTTGCTTAAGCTTGAATATCAAATAATTATGAACAGCGACATGTTAACAACTGAGTTCTTGGAGTATGACAAGCTTTATATATCTTTGTAGAATCTTATAGGTAAGCAATTTCAAATACCTGTAGGCGTTCATAGGCTTTCTGCACTGCAAGAAACTTCTCGCTTCCCTCAGGGTTCTTGTCAGGATGGTATTTCATTGCAAGTTTCCTATACTGCCGCTTTAGCTTTTCTTCGTCAATGTTCTCAATCTGCTTTGATATGCTAGTTGTCTCCTCAGAAGTCACAAAGGCATGCTTCTTTTTCGCATCATCACTTGAGACATCTTCTGGTGATATCTCTAATATTCTACAAGCTTCTTCTTCGGAAAGATCCATGGGTTTACGTGTTAGCTCTTCACGCCACATCACCAACAATGATTGCAGAAACTCGACATGTTCAACAATTGGCCAATTTGGAAAGCGAATCTCATCACATAAGTTTCGGAGATAATAACGGTGACACCACATTTCGTCTCGTAGCTCTGGGTATGTCACTGGTGGCATGGGAGCATACTCGTACAAAGAATGACAATGCTGTGACAATTTCTGGGGAAAATCACCAAGATGCTGCAAGACCTGGTGGAAAGTTTGGGATACAAATAACAGTTCATAAATTTCTGTTCCATAATAAAACAAAGCCAGAAAAGAAATTAAAAACATATGACATACGCATCATTTAAAATTTTTACTTGCCTGACGAATGAGATTTTCTGCTCGCATTTTGTGTGTCCAGATTATTTCTGGAGTATCAGAATCTGAAACCATTGCAGCTGAAAATGCAGCAGGACCACTACACTCCAGTACATACAATAAGGACTCAGGGAGAAGCCCACCCAACACACTGCGTTTTGCAAGAGGCAAAGATGAGGAGACAGCAGCTTCTTCACCACCATGTCGCCGATCACCGTCGCCAGTCGCCAGTCGCCGGAAGGAAGGAAAGAAATCCTCGGTTTAAAGAGAGGGGAAAGGGATTTGAGGAAAGGAGGAGAAGAGGCAGACAGGCGGCTCAACTCCTAAAAGAAAAGTAAAAAGAACGAGGTAGGGAGGGAAGGAATATTAGGGTTTGAAAAAGACAAAAAAGTCCTACTTTCATTTGTATAATACACTTCAGAAGAGGATAATTTTGTAAATATAGTTGGTATGAGTTTTTTATTTGTATATGCACACACCTATTGAAAAAATATTAACTAATTTTTAATAATAAAATTATTTTTTATCTTTAATTATTTTATGTGATCTTAATCTTTAATTTTTTTCGAATAATTTTTTTATGCTTGTTAGTTTTTAATAATATATAAAATTCTATACAAATTCTATAAAATTTTATTGAGACTTGAAAATCAATACAAATAAATTGATTTCAAATTGAGGGGAAGGAATTTAAAAAAAATAGTTTGATTTTTAACTGCTCAAATTAAAACTATTTTTTTATTTTTTTAAATACTTATGTAGTTATAAATTAAAAATTAAATATTTTTATATGATATTATATTAAATTTGTCAAAATTTAAATTCAAATTCAACATGTAAAAATTTAAATATAAATTGGTTCGTATGATTTTAAAAAATTGGATTAAATTAAAAAATTTATTCATTTTGACTTGTATGAGTTTAAGTCTTGGATTGAACTCTATTGTCCATCAATGTCTTTAGGGATGTGTAAAATCCGACTCTATCCAAATAAATCAAATAATTCAATCTGAATTAGATATTTAGATAGAGTTATTATGATTATTTGGGTCGGGTAGAGTTTTATATACTTAGTGACCGATGCTGGGGGATGGAATGACGATGCGAGGCAGTCGGTGGTGAGAGAGATCGGCGAGAGAGACCGCCGATGAATTTACAGATCTTAAAAACTAATCTTCACCGTTCAAAATTAACAACAAGGAGTTTTGAACGTACTCACCAAAAATCAGGCCAATCTAACGGCAAATGATTTTTCGATCATCTTTGTATACAAAATTGGTCATTACGTAAAAAATTCATAAAATAACCTCTTTTGTTTAACAAAAACTGAACTTACAGATCTTAAAAACTAATCTTCACCGTCAAAATCAACAAAAACGAGCTTTGAACGTACTCACCAAAAATCAGGCCAATCTAACGGCATATGATTTTTCAATCGTTTTCATATACAAAACTGATCATTACGTAAAAAATCCAGAAAATAACCTCTTTTTTGCAACAAAAATTGAACTTACAGACCTTAAAAACTAATCTTCACTGTTCAAAATTAACAACAAGGAGTTTTGAACGTACTCACCAAAAATCAGGCCAATCTAATAGCAAATGATTTTTCGATCGTCTTTGTATACAAAACTGATCATTACGTAAAAAATTCAGAAAATAACCTCTTTTTTTGCAACAAAAATTGAACTTACAGATCTTAAAAACTAATCTTCACCGTCCAAAATTAACAACAAGGAGTTTCGAACGTACTCACCAAAAATCAGGCCAATCTAACGGCAAATGATTTTCTAATCGTTTTCGTATACAAAACTAGTCATTACGTAAAAAATTCAAAAAATAGCCTCTTTTTTGCAACAACAATTGAACTTACAGACCTTAAAAACTAATCTTTACCGTTCAAAATTCACAACAAGGAGTTTCGAACGTACTCACCAAAAATTAGGGCGATCTAACGGCAAATGATTCTTCAATTGTCTTAACATACAAAATTGGTCATTATGTAAAAAATTCAGAAAACAAACTCTTTTTTGCAATAAAAACTGAACTTACAGATTTTAAAAACTAATCTTCACTGTCCAAAATTAACAACAAGGAGTTTTGAACGTACTCACCAAAAATCAGGTCAATCTAACGGCAAATTATTTTTCGATCTTTTTCGTATACAAAACTGGTCATTACGTAAAAAATTCAAAAAACAGCCTCTTTTTTGCAACAAAAATTGAACTTACAGACCTTAATAGAAATTAAATTGAAGAAATTAAATTAGAAAATTTATTCATTTTGACTTGTATGAGTTTAAGTCTTGGATTGAACTCTATTGTATTATTCAACTAAATAATAAATTAAGCTTAAAATCATATACGCATTAAATTGAAACGGTGGAGAGATATGAGGGAAGACAAAATGTTATTTTTATATGTAGGGTAAATTTTTGAAATTACTAAAATGCCCCTACCAAATTTCATCATTTTATCCTTGTATTCAAGGATAATTTTATAAATATATATTTTAAAGTTTTTAATAATTTAAAATTTGCTCAAAATTTTAACAAAATAAAAATAAAGTATAAATTTTTCATAATCATTTTAAATGAAATAATAAACTTTATATTATTATTATATAAATATATAAATTTATTATTTTTCATAATATGACTATATAATACTTATAACAATTACTTTATTATTATTATTATTATTATTATTATTATTATTAAAATGTAATTTTTTTAAATAAATAAGTTTATATTTGGGGATAATTGATAAAAAAATCAATAGAATTCCTAATAATTTAATATTTGATTTAAATTTTATAAAATAAAAATTAATTACAAATTTTTTTATTATTATTTTGAATGAAATAATAAATTTTATATTACTGTTTTGTAAATATTTATTTTTTAATCTTGAACACGCAAATATATAATAATCGTAACAATTAGTTTATTATTATTATTAAAAATATAAATTTTCTAAATAAATAACTTTAGATTTTGGTATAATTGATAAAAAATTATTATCAACTTATAAAATAATTTCTAATTTTCTGTTACAAAATAAAATATTCATTTCATATGGTCTATATTAAAATTACTTAAAACTATACATAAATCATGTGAGTGAAATTAAAAAAAAAATATTTCTTAATTTATTTGCGACGGATTAGCGACTATATAAATCCGTCGCTAATTGTACTACTGTAATAAATTACTATTAGCGACATTTTTCCGCCGCTAAACCGTCGCAAAAAAGGCGTTATATTTTCCCTCCAAAATTAGCGACTAAAATGTTCGTCGCTAAATTTTCTGGAACTAATTTAATGAATAAAAAATTATAAAATTTAGCGACGGCATTTGCGTCGCTAATTCCGTCGCAAAACATGATAATTAGCGACTGTTTATTCATTCCGTCGCTATTTCGTCGCAAAAAAATAGAAAATATCCTCCCCACGATGGAATTGTAAAACAGTCGCGAATCCGTCGCTAAATTTAGTATCTAATTGACAGTTTTTTTGTAATGATTGTATAAATACCCTTTGATATGTATTGTTTTATAGGAAAAAAAAAAGAATAAAAATAGAGTATTTTCTCTTTTGTGAACATTGTATTAGAGCCTATTTCCCGATCCCCATTTTTACCAATACACATAATACTACACTAAACATTCCAAACTACCGACATAGTTGATGAAAGTTCACAGTCAATAGCTACTGCAAAAGTTTCTTCTTCCTCAATTTTATCAGAACTTACTACAAAAATGGCTAAAATTTTATCTAGAAATTCTAGCACAAGCATTACAAAAAACATAGCTGCTGCTCGAATTAGAGTCAGACTAGTTAAAATTAATTATGGGCTGTGGTCTCAAGTGGTGGAGATGTATATATCTAGCAAAGACAAGTTGGGATACATCAATAGGGATCTGCCTCAACTTTCAACAACAAACACTACCTTTCAAAAATGGTGTACTGATGATGCTATAGTAAATGGATGGCTCATTAATTCCATAGATCCATCATTGATTGGAAATTTCATCAGACAGCAAAAATGGTATAAGATGCGATAGCAACCACTTACTTCGATGGAAGTGATTCCTTTCAAGTATATGACCTTCGATGTAAAGTATCACATATGAAGCAAGTAGGCAATTCGTTGGAAAAATATTACCATAACCTATAAGGATTGTACAGAGAAATTGACTTTCAAAGGCCAAATCCAATGCAGTGTCAAGCTGATATTCAACATTATAGCAACATGGTGCAGGAAGATTGGGTGTACAGATTTCTAGATGGCTTGGATGACAGGCTAAACAATATCCGTAGAGATATTTTACAGATGCAACCTTTCCTTATAGTGGAGTAGGCTTATGCACACGTTCGATGAAAAGCAGTGCGACAACCTGTAATGGTAGGAACTATGACTGAAGAACCATTAGGTTATGTTCTTGCTTCTAAAAGCTTAAGGATTGTAAATCCTTTGACAACTCACTCTCATAATGGAAAATTAAATTCCTCTTTTAAAACTAAAAATGGGATTGATGAACTGAAATGTTCCCATTGTGGCGAATCTAAACATACCAAAGACACCTACTTTATAATCCATGGCTACCTTGAATGGTGGCATGAACTACAGTCAAAGAAAAAACATAATAGAGATGGAAATAGTAACACCAGCAAGAGTGAACAAGGAACTAGAGGTCAAAGTTTAGTTGCTATCAGTGATGTGCATCTTTACTTAATTCCAGCTCAAGCTAACAATGTCAACACTACTAAATTTCATAACCTAGTCAAAGGTATGAATTTTTTGAATTTAGTAAAGGTAATGGTCACATCAAATGGATTCTTGATTCACGAGCCATTGACCATATAACCTATGATGAAAATAATTTTTTCCAACAATCCACACCTAAAAGAACCAACATTACAAATGCTAATAAGAGAATTTCCCTAGTAACTGAGGCTGGGATAGTAATGGCGACACCTAAATTACCTTTATTTAATACTCTTCTCATCCCATCCCTTTTTATAAACTAGTATATGTAAGTTAATCTTACCAAAGATCTAAATTATGTTGCAATTATCCATCATAATGCTTTCTTTCTTTAGGATATTATAACCAAGGAGATTGTTGGTCATGGTATTGAGAAGAGGGGGACTCTATTACCTGGTGGATGTCAAAATGGGAATAACCTGCCACACCACTCGTAAAAATAAATCCAAGGAGGAGCAAGTTTGGCTTTGGCATCGGAGGTTAGGTCATCCTTTATTTAGATATTTAAAGCATGTTTTTCCTGCTCTTTTTCCAAACATGATTGCTTCCCAATTTAAGTGTGAAACCTGTATTTTGGCTAAAAGCCATCATGCTACTTATCCTTCGTGTTTTAATAAAAGTGTAATTCCTTTTTCTTTAATTCATACTGATGTGTGAGGTCTATTTTCAAAACCAAATATGCATGGTTATCATTGGTTTGTGATTTTTGTGGATGATTACACAAGGATGATATGGTTGTACCTGTTAAAACATAAGGATGAAGTCTTTAATATCTTCCAATGTTTTTACAAATGGTTTGCACCCAATATTCCAACCAACCAAAGGTTCTTCATTCAGATAATGGCGATGAATATGTCAATACACAATTCAAAGATTTCTTCCATCAATATGGAATGATTCATGAGACATCGTGTTCTTAAACACCTCAGCAAAATGGAGTTATAAAATGAAAAATAGGCATATCCTTGAAACTGCTAGAGCTCTACTTATTGAAGCTACTATGCCTGGGCATTACTAGAAAGAAGCTATCATGCATACCGTTTATGTGATCAACAGAATGACACCAAGAGTTCTTGAGATGCAGACCGCTATTCAAGTGCTATCTAACTATGCAACCATGCCGTCTATAATGATGATGCCACTACGTGTGTTTGGTTGTGTTGTGTTTGTACATGTCCAAACGGATTAATGAACAAAGATTGACCCTCGTGATATGAGATACATTTTCTTAGCATATGGTTTTCACTAAAAGGGTTATCGGTGCTTCGATCCCACTCATAGGCACACATATGTAACCATTGATGCCACTTTCTTTGAATTTGAAATGTTCTTTGCTGCTAAGTCATCCACCTCACCTCGTCAGAAGGAGAATTACAATGAAAAAGTGAGCTGGATGAGATATGAATAGCCAGGATTTAATGAATCTCTGAATGATGGTGACTCCACCAGAAATGAAGAATCAATTACTGCACTAAACAAAGAGGGAAGGCAACTTCTTCTTCAAAGACAACTTTTTCAAATGGTGATGGTGATTATATTCCTCCCTTCTTCAATAACTATTAATCTATCTCCTGAGAATATCACTAAGGTAAGTTCACCTTCTACTCTTGTTGATCATCAATTCTCTAATATTATAGATACTAGTGCTTCTGTTGCTGGCTATAAATTACCTATTAGGTATAATCATGGCTTACCCCCAAACCAATACTCACATAAGATGGAAGAAATAAGATATAAATATCCCATTGCCAATTACATTTCAACCAAAATGCTATTTGAACCATTGAAAAATCTTGCAAATGAGCCCTCATCTCACCATATTCCCATAATTACAGAAGAAGCATTACAAGATCCCAAATGGACTCAGGCCATGAAAGAGGAGATGAAAGCTTTGTTAAAAAATAAAACATGGGTCCTTGTTACTCTACTAGAAGGAAAAAAATAGTAGGGTGTAAATGGGTGTTTTCAGTCAAAAACAAAGCAGATGGATCCATCGAGAGGTATAAAGCCAAAGTGGTTGCCGAAGGTTACACATAAACATATGGGGTAGATTACAAATAAACCTTCTCTCCTGTAGCAAAACTAAACACCATCAGAGTTTTGTTGTCTCTTATATCAAATCTTAACTGGCCTCTACATCAATTTGATGTAAAAAAAAATGCCTTTCTCCATGGTGATCTTGAAGAAGAAATCTACATAGATATTCCTCCTGGATATATGGCAAACTCTAAAGGCAAAGTTGTTTGCAAGCTACAAAGGACGTTGTATAGGTTGAAACTGCCACCTCGAGCTTGGTTTGAAAGATTGAGTTAGACAATGAAGAAGTATGGTTTTAGACAAAGTAACTTTGACCATGCTTTCTTTCTAAAACACCAACAAGGCAGGGTTACAACTTTAATCATTTATGTAGGCGATATGATCATTACAGGAGATGATATGGATGAGATAGCAAGGCTACAGTCACAGTTGGAATCAGAATTTGACATGAAGAATCTAGGAGGACTTAAATATTTTTTTGGGGATTGAAGTTGCTAGATCTGATCAAGGGATTGTTCTCTCTCAATGAAAATATGTGATGGATTTACTTACTAAAGTTGGATTATTGGACTGTAAACCTACTGATGTACCTATAGTCCAGAACCACCATCTTGGAGACTACCCCAAATAAAGTTCCAGCAAATAAAGAAAAGTACCAAAAGTTAGTTGGCAAATTAATTTATCTCTCTTGTACCCGACCCGACATAACCTATGCTGTTAGTGTGGTTATTCAATTCATGCATTCCCCTAGTAAAGACCATATGAATGCAGTTATCCAGATACTTCAATATCTACAGTCATCCCCAAGAAAAGGCATTTTATTTGTAAAGAATGGTCACTTAAATATTAAGGCTATACCGATACAGATTGGGCTGGGAATATCTTGGATAGAAAGTCAACTTTAGGTTATTTCAAATTTGTTGGTGGGAACTTGGTTGTATAGAGAAGAAAGAAACAAAAGGTGGTAGCTTTATCAAGTGCAGAAGCAAAGTTTAGGGGTATGGCAAAAAGGCTATGTGAGCTTCTCCTCCTAAATGTGAGATGGATTTGTTTTGTGATAACAAAGCTGCTATTTATATTTTCCATAACCCCGTTTAGCATGACCAAACCAAGCATGTAGAGGTGGATAGACACTTCATCAAGCTAAATCTTGAGGAAAAGATAATTCGGCTTCCTTATGTAAATTCAAAAGATCAATTAGTAGATATTCTAACTAAAGTTGTACGTAGTAAGAGTTTTTATAACTCACTTAGCAAGTTAGGCACGATAGATATCTATGCACCAACTTAATGGGGAGTGTTGGCATGAAAAGCTCTTATAAATTAAAGAGTAAATTTGGATCAATTTCTTGTAGGATCAAATCTTAATTATAGCAGATTTGTATACCAAAAATAGTAGATATTATACTTGTATAAATACTCTCTGATATGTATTATTTTATAGGAAAAAAATGAACAAAAACAGAGTATTTTCTCTATTGTGAACACTTGATATCGACATTTTTTAATACTTAGAGACTCATACACATTATATTTCATAAGCAACTGAATATGTAAATACATTATCAACAACAATTATCATCCATTTTCAACACTCATAATTTACCATTACTAGAACCATTTCTGGAATTGTTTTCTAGAAATATGGAGTTGTTGATTTATGTTCCTTTTTACCTCTTCAAGAGTATCACTTTGGAAATTTTCATTTCATTTTCTTTCAAATATAGATATTTTTTTCCATTAAAAAATTTGTCACATTTCTGGCGAACTTTAAACACTACAAGAAAAATCTCAAATACCGACGAAAAATTTTCCGTAGGTAATTATCGACGGAAAAAATCTTTCCATAGGAAAAATTGTCGGGAATAATGTACATTGCGACGGAATAACATACCCGTCGTAAATAATGGAGGGAAATTTTCCCGCCCAAATTTACCGACGGAAATTAACGACAGAATTGAAAAAACCATCGTAAAATTGGCTCCAATATTTTGCCAATGAAATTTGCCACGAAATTTACCGACGAAAATCCAATTTCGTAGGTAAATTCCCTACGGAAATCAAATTTCGTAGGTAAATTACCGACGGAAAATGTTTCCGTAGGTAATTTACCTACGGAATTAGATTTTCGTAGGTAAATTTCCTATGGAACTGTGTTTCTGTAGGTAAATTACCGACGAAAAATGTTTTCGTAGGTAAATTCCCTACGGAATATTGTTTTAGTAGATAAATTACCAATGAAAATCTAATTTTGTAGGTAAAATACCGACGGAATGTCATTCCATAGGGAATTTACCTACATAAATCAAATTCCGTAGGTAAATTACCGACGGAAACTTTTTCCGTCGGTAATTTACCTAAAGTTTCCGTCGGTAATTTACCTACAGAATTTGATTTCCGTAGGTATTTCCCTACGGAATCATGTTCCGTAGGTAAATTACCTACGGAAATCGGATTTCGTAGGGAATTTGACAACGAAAATATTTTTCATCAGTTTTGTTCCTATGGAATTGTAATATATATATATATATATATATATATATAATTAAGAGAATAATGATAATAAATTATAAATAAAAAAGTATGTAATATATTATATAATATATATTATATACAAATAAAATATATAATAGGGAATCCTAACATCCCTTCTACCTATTATACTTTATGAAAAAAAAAAAACTTAACAACAGATTTTTTTTCTACACAGAACAGTCCCACGAATTCTTTATTTCCTGAAGATTCAACCGTTAGATTGACCTGAATTTTGGACAGCATCTTTCTTACGTCCTGATCTTGATTATCAACTGTGGAGATCGAATTCTGACATCCAGAGGTCAGTTCGTGACTGGGACAAAATTTAAATTTCTAGGTATTAGCTCTTGCTCTTATTTTTTATTTACTCCATATATCTTGATGTTTATTTCAAGATTATTGTTAAATGCTGATATATATTAGCAGCACATCGATGTGTAGTACGTCAGTAAGTCTAAATCCCTAACATTAAAATGTTTAGGAAAAGCAAAGTGATAGTATGTTTTGGTTAAAATGGATACTTAAAATAAAATTTAAATATCATTAATAAATTATATCTTTTTTAGTATAAATGCAATTATTTTTTGAATTTTTTTAAGACAACTCTAAACACTTGTTCTTATATTATTATTTTGAACATTTTAATATATTTTTTCAAAATTAAAGAAATAATTTAATAAGTATTTTCTATTTTATTATTGTTTTGATATTGTAAATATACTTGTATGTTTATTGTAACGTTTTTATGTATGAAATTTATGATATGCAGTAAGTATACATGCACATTTCTTTCTTTGATCATTGAGTGACACTATAAATAGAGATAATTCCATTTCTAATTTAAATCCTCTCACTAATTTAAATTTGTCTTCAAAATTTGAGAAAAGTTTTCTACTCAATTGGTAACTAATTTAATTTTATTTATGTGAATTTTTTTTTTCACAGAGTTGTCCCGTAATTTCTTTTTTACCAGAGAATCAGCCGTTGGATCGAGGTGAAATTTGGAGAAAAACTTCTTCACACATCGATCTTCTTTCTCAACGGTGAAGATCAGATTCTGAAGTTCATAGATCATTTTGTGGCTGGGACAACAGATTTTTCTTCTGCACAGACCAGTTCCACAAATTCTTCATTTTCCAAAGATTCAACCGTTGGATTGAGCTGCATTTTTGATAGCATCTTTCTTACATCCTGATCTTCATTATCAACGGTGAAGATCGGATTCTGACACCCGGAGGTCAGTTCGTGACTGGGACAGAATTCAAATTTCTGGGAGTTGATATGCTGCTGATGCATGGGCTTTTAGAGAAATTATAGAATATATATATAAATCAATAACAAGAACTTTTAAAATAAATAAGTGTTGTTATATATATAATATATATATATATATATATATATATATATATATATATAAAATAATGAGAAACTGTAACACCCCGAGTCATAAGAACCCGAATTATACCGACCCAAACTTGGAACCGCTTGAGGAAAATTTTTAATACGCAAATGGTACCTTGAAGTTGGTTTGGTTGGGTAAAATTTTGAAGAGTACAATATTATATTGGTGTGTATTATTTTTGAAAACATCTAAATAGCATTAAGAAATTTAAAAATAAATAAGGCCATGTGATAATACTTATAATAGGGACAAAGAGGTCTTGGGCAGTCCCCAGAATTTCGGGACATATAGGAGTGAAAAAAAAAAAAAAAAGAGAGAGAGAAGAAGAAGAAGGGGTGAGGAAAGAGAAAAGGGGAAAAAAGAAGAGGAGGACCAGGCAAGGGACGGCGTCCTCCCTCCGGCTATCCTTGTACCGCCGCTGCCTCCCACTTCCGGTCACAGCCATGTCGTCTTTTCCTACCGCCGGCCAACCGCAACATCGCCTCCTCCTCGCTGCGTTTTCTCTTCTCTCTTCTCCAGTCATTCTGTCCCAGCCACGAAAATATCTATAGCCGTCAGAATCCGATCTCCACCGTTGAGAAAGTAGATCAGTGTGTTAAGAAGATGCTGTTCAAAAATCAGCTCGATCCAACGGTTCAATCTCTAGAAATTGGTAAATTCGTGAGACTGATTTATACAAAGAAATTGCAGATTTTTCTTCTATTTTTGTGTATATAGATTAGTTAATAATTTGTGGGTTTTAGATTATATTTTTACAGTGATTTTCTATGATGAATTAGGAGAAGGATTAGGAGTTGGAGATTCTAAGGATTATATTCTTCTCCCCTGCTAATTCGTGAGACTGATTTATACAAAGAACTCCTCTCTTCGTAAGGGTCTTTTTAAGGTTAGCATCAGTCCTAATAAATTTAAAAGTAGAATTAAATTTATTTGTTTGCTGTTATGAATTTCTACTCTATTAATTTTATTTGTTTGCTATCATGAATTTCCTATTGTAGGGAAAAAAATAAAAGATTTTGAATGAATTTCAGTGTTGGTGAATTAAATTGAAATCACTATTTTTTTTTAGCATTTTGATTATCACTGTCTTCTTAGAGTGTTCCTGTTCTTGGCATGTGCTGATTATGGTGAAGAAAGTGCATATAGTGGAAGCTTGAAAATAATTACCATAAATAATATTAACAAATAGATCTAATGAATGTGGTAAGGTTAGTGATAAAGAGTCCTTGTGAGATCGATGAAAATGAAATATATCATTTCCATTCTTAGATTTTGGTTTACCATTCTTATAATTTTAAATTATATATTTCTTTTCTAAGATCTTCATGAATTTGACATTCTTTCATGATGCAAATGTTGTCAAGGGAATTGGAGTTATAATTATAATTTAAGTAAGAAATGAGTTGTAGTACTTTATAGTAAAAGAATTGAACAATTAGAGGTTATTTTCTCAAAGGTTATTTTGTCAAAGGTTGAATTGAGTAAATGAGGAAAGGTTTTATGAAATTAATAATATAAACAGCTAAAACATATGTCAAATGAACGGTAATATATGTATCTATCTATATAGCTTATTATAGTTAAGTATTAAAAGTGTAAAGTAAATACTTATTCAAGTTATGCCCTTTTATTAGACAATTGGAATGCATTTTATTTTGCTTAAGTGAATGGAGAAATATTTGTTACTGTATACTTACAGGAGCACATTGATGAGAATTAAAGTAGTTGATTAGTTGAATTGTAATTAACATTGATGAGAAATATTTAGTAGTTTTAATTTTAATGCTTAGTTGATTGAATTTTTATTTTAATCTATTTTAGTTTCATTTATATTTGTTAGTTTATTATTTTGATATATTTTTTTTATTTTTAACTGTTGGTGATTAGTTGAATTGTAATTAACTGAAGTAATATTACTTCAGAAGTAACTGAAGTGATTGTAGATCAAATTTCTGAAGTTTTGAAGTGGCTAGCAGCTATAGTATTGTGTGTAACTCAAATTATCTGGTAATTATTAAAAATTTATAATAATTTAAGGACGGAATATTCCGTCGCTAACTTATTTTTTACTAGGACCAAATTTACCGACGGAAAAAACCGTCGCTAATTTGCCTACGGAAAACTTATTCTGTCGGCAAATTTACCTACGGAATTTTAATTCCGTCGGTAAATTTTTCAAATTACGACAATTCCTCGGTCTGTATTTTTCGACGGACTTACCGATGGAAAATATTGTGGTCGCTAAAAATACCGACGGAAAAATTTCGGTCGGCAAATGTACCAACCAACAATACTGCTTCGCCATTTTCCATCGCTAAATTCCGTCAGTATTTTGGTTTCCCTAAGGAAATTCACTCATTTCCGTTGGGAATTTTCGTCGGGAAATCGAATTTTTCTTGTAGTGAAATACATTGTCAATATCACAAAATATCCTGCATAGACAATAATTGTTTATCGTTTCCATTTGATAATTCATGCCATCAATCTTAACGGGTTATGGACATTCATAATCATGGGATTTATAGTACATACTTTCCCTTGAATGTCCATTAATATATATTGTGCCTCATTAAAATCCTAATAGAAAAAATCATGAGGGGTAAAAACCCAATAAAGGGAAAATGAGTACACAATATTTTTAATACACATCATAAATTGCCTCATTAAAAACGTTAAGAGAAAAATCCAATGGAAAAAAAACCTTAATTAAGGAAAAAAGAGTACAACGTGTATTTTTCTTCCCTTATAGTAATATCGGTACACAACTTTAAATTTATACACAAGTTTTGATATGTAATATTATAAATTTTTTTTTCTAAAAATAAGCCATATACCTTCTAAATATGCTTACCATATATCTTTTGAATATATTATGCATGAACTAAGAAATAACAAACAAAACTTATTTTATAAAATTACATATTGTACATTCACAAACATGTACAAATTTATCTATACATCTTTCATTTCTTTAAGATCAGAAATTTTATATATCTAATAATATAGTTATATGTATAACGAATATATGACCAATGTACTTTTATATCATATCATAAATAAGTTATCCATTTTCAAATCATTTTCTTAACCATTTTTTATTTTTTATTTTAATTATCGACCACTTCTGGTGGTGAAAATTAATCATACTATAGTAATAATTATCATTTTTTGAACATACCATTTTTATGGCCATAAATTTATATTGCTTCATTTACTTCAAAAATGAAACACGTAAAATAATTTCATGGCATGTACACAACATAATCATATAATAGTTATAATAAATGAATGCATTTAATAACTTAATTCAAACATTTCTAAACAATTACTTAAAGATGATAAAATTATCCAAATAAAATATATATGATTATATAGAGAACTAAAATATTTAAAACAATATGTAATTTTAAGTAACAAATTGATAATTACCATGTAATGCATGATTACATAATGCATCAATATCAATAATATATGATCATGAAATATGTTATATCTAGTAACTTCACAACAATTAGAGTACTCAATGGAAGATCATATATAAACATATAATCACATTATAATTTTTTTAATCAAATAGTACTCGATATTTAATTCGAGATAAAATCTAGCTTACAAAATTTGTTAAGGTATTTTGAACTCTTTAAGAGATTCAGTAATTAAAATCATAAATAAATTATAATAATAGGTAAACTATAACACTTCAAAATCATATTCATAAAATTCAATGCATATGTTTGTATTAAATAAAAATTTTCAAAAATATTTATATGCTTCAGGCATGAAAAATCTTTCAGGAATTATATGTAATTTTATTATCAAATAGGCAAATAGTATCAATTACTTACATACCAATATATTACCAAATTCATATTGAATGCAATTAATATCTGCGTTTTTCAACAGATTTAACTTTATGATCCTCACTATGTTGAAAATATCAACATCAATATTTTTATGCAAAAATTTTGCCGATAATTTTATCTTTTTCAGTTTCTTTTAATGACATATGACATATTGAGATCTCTTGTTTAATTTGAGGTACCTGAACCACTTCTAGGGTTTAAAAATTATTTATATCATAGGTGTCTTTGATGGGTGTCGAAGCCACCAAAAATAAATACCTAACTTATCCTAACAAATAAATTACAAATAGGGCAAGAAAAGGTCGAATCCACAGAGATTAGTACCGCAGTAACTCTAAACAACCAAATTTTTTTAACAATAAGATTAAATGGGGGAGTTTTTAGATTAAAAATAAAAATAATAAACTAAAACAAATAAATAAATAAGCAGGAAATTAATTAAGAGAAAATCCAATAAATGATAAATTCAAGTTAAAGATATTCGCAGCACAGAATTCATTCAACTGGTCATTGATGAAGAAATAGTTCTAATCTTTCCATATGAATGAATTAATTAAGACTGTAATTAATCACTAGCCAATAAACAACCCTTAACAAGTACAAGAATTTAATATATTGACAATATTAAGAAATAGAAAGACCCGACCTAAGCCAACCGATTTACAAGTGAGACCAATTTAGACTAAATAATGCATTTACTCAACATAACAACCCTTATGAGAAAGCTACACTGATCACTACTTGTTATTGAATTTACCAAACAATTAAGAATTTGATTTCTTCAATTAGCAGTATGTTATTTAATTAAATGAACAACGGCGCCTCATTAAACATGAAACAAATAACAATTGAGATATGGTTTCTCTAAGTTATAGTAAACAACATGAACACCATATGAAATTAAGAATCAAAAGTAAGCACAACGATCTCACAGTAAAATAAATCCTGGCCTTAAATTAATTTTTAACTGAAAATAATAATTTAGCCACTCATGGCTATGAAATTCACAAAATAAAAATTAAGAACTAAGGAGTACTTCCTGTTACAGAATTGAAGTCACAAAAATCGTAGGAGGAAGAAGATGATCCCTAAACCTGAAGATCCTCTTCCTTAAATAATCTCCAAAACAAGAAAGGAAAAAAAAACCTAACCAAACTAGGAAAATCAAAATAAAATTCCTAAAGAAGTTTTAAATTTCTAAAATCACCGCCTTTTTACTCCTAAAATAATGCCTTCTCATCCCTAAATAACAGCTAAGGTTAAAGTGGCGGCTAGGTTAAATTCGCTCAAAAATCAACATAAAAATCGCACTCTAGTGTCAACTTCCCTTGGGCACCGAGATTTTCCCTTGGGCAAGGCAACTTAGGCAAGGCTTGCACTTTAACCTTAGGCAATTGGAACTGTGCCTTGGGCAAAGCAACTTCAATAATTTCCATCCATCAGTTATTTGCTCCAAATTTGCCTAAAAAATTCCTTGCTTCCCCAAATCATCACCAATTAGCCTAAAAATATAACTTTCTCGAAATTCGCTCCTACAGTTAGCAAAATAAATAAACCAATGAAAAATACCTAAAACTGACTTAAAAGAATACAAAATAATAAGCAAAATTCAATCAAATACATGCTCTTTTAGCAACTTAACCGTCTTCAAGAGTTTCTGTCTCCATAATATGACCATATGGATTTATTTGCTCCTTGCCATTTATAGATTTTATTTTTATTTAGAATTGAATAATTTTCCATGCAAGGCAAATTGTCCTACTGGGACGTTATTCTAAATTGGAGCATTTGCAGCTAATACAAATGGGATTTAATAAATCTCTACACACTAACAAATACATTGGCATCATAATTAACTAATCGTTTGAACTTCAAGTTTATAATATGAGGATCTAAATTACACACAATGTATTTATTTTATTTGTTTTTAGCTGCTTTCTTCCCCCAACATTAGGAAAGTTATTAGTCAAAATGCATTTTTCAACTAAAAATTGCAATAAAGAAATTTTATGATTTTTATTGGCATAATGCATTTAAGTATTGCTTATATCAATATTATGTATTCATATATAAAAATAATACTATTGTTCTCATAAAAATGTCCAGCAATTAATTGAAGGCGTTTAATAAAAAATTTTGCTAGACCTTAGAGTATAAACATGTATAAGGGGCTTATAACAATCTTTTACTCATGACATATGATCAGTAGAATTATCAAGAAAAATATCTTGATTGCATAATTTGAAAATTGTACACTTAATTTGAATAATCTCACAAACTACATGTTGTAAGTTGATAATGAACACACATGTGACCATTCTATTAATATATTTTTCAAAAATTATAAATTATTAGAATGGTTCACATGATGGATAGTAGGCCCATATAGATTATCTTTATTCATTCCAGAATGAAGAAAATTCAGTCCCTTTAGTAGCTAGTGATACTTTAGTCATATTTTTTGAGAACAAATATATTATGAGAATTTTTTAAGTTAAATTAAAAAAACTTCCAGTTTTCTAATAAATATATAAATTATCAATAATTTATGCATTATAATTGATCCGAAATGGTCAAACCGGTCATGCCAATTAATCAATTCTTAATTAGTAAACTTCAGGTTTACTATTTTTATTATATCAATATTTATATCAATTGATAAACATTAAATTTCTTAACATTAATATCAAACAGTTAGTAAACTTTAGGTTTACTAATATTTGTGACAGTTAATAAACTAAATATTTATTAGTATGTATATCAATTTTAAAGTTTACTATAATCCATAAATTTTAGGTTTACTAATATTAGTATCAATTAATCAATAAACTACATGTTTACTAATATTTGTATAATTGGTAAACAATAAATTATTAATATTTGTACAACAATTAGTAAAATTTAGGTTACTAATATTTGTATTTATTAGTAAACTTCGAGTTTACTAATATTTGTATCAAAATAAAATTAAATTATCTTTAAAAATATATTACTTATCTTATACAATAATTTTCAAATATGGATCCTCGGTATTTCTCTTTTAGTCTCAAAATAATATTCATTTCAGCAAATATCTCCATAAATAATAAGTTTCTTGAGACATAATAGATAAACATCCATATATAATAAATTATATTTGGATAATAACTTTGCAGCTCTTCCGAAGCCTTTGAATAATTTTGTGTTACCCATTAAAATAATAAATTAATACAATAGTATATATAGCAAATTAAAAATCAAAATATGACTTAAAATATATACTTATGCTATATATATATATATATATATATATATATGGGGACCAAAATATAATAAAAGAAGGATTAATTTGTAATTGCGCTAAAGAGATGAAACAAAATTATGCCACTTGGTCACAACAACAATAAAAAAATCTAATACGGTTTTGGGTTTTTTTTTTGTTATTTTTAAATCATATATTAAATTTTTTTAAATTTTATTATATATGAGTATATTGTCCTGCAACCCATAATTAATCCCATTAACTCATAAGAATTATAATAATTCAAAATTTATGAATTAAATTTACTTACTGTTTAATCTTATAAATTAAAATTTTTGATTGATTCGAGTTGAGTTGTCATAAACCACTGACTTTTACTAATCAATAGATGATATTATACTGATAAAATGTTATAAAATTAATTAAAGTAAAAACATACATAGTATGAATACAAAATTTTCTTTTATTAATCATCAACACTGAATAACCTTATTGGGGTATTTATAGGTATAAAATAAAAGAAATAGACTTTTACTAGAATTGGGAAACACTACAAGAAAAAAGGCCTATAAGGACGGGAAATTTGATCTTTAAAAGTGCCAATTTGGTCCTTAAAATCCAATAAGGACAGAAAAATTCGGTCACTATCCCATCCTTACAGGCTCCGCCGCTAATGACAATTAAAAATGGGGTATATCAACTGGTCCTTAAAACTTTTAGTGACTGAATAAAATTCGGTCCCTAAAAAGTATTAATGACCGGATTTTTCATCCTTAATAATGCAGGTAAAGTGAGAATTACGGTTATTAACATCCAAAAATCTAGTCTTTAAAAATATAATAATGACTGTAAACTTTTAAGGACCAGATTAAAATTCAGTCGCTAAAATCATAATAAGCATGGAAAATCTCGTCCTTAAAAGTAATAGCTATGTGAACATTTATTATATTAAAGGCTATAAAATTAGTCTTTAAAAGCATAATAAGGACCAGAAATATAGTCCCTTAAAGTAATTACCATGGGACCAGTAATTATCATATTTTTTACCCTGTATTTATAAATATAACATCCAATTTATATAATCTATAGTAAATGGATACACAACTAATAAAATTATGCCTTCATATATAATTAATTTGTAATTCATTACAAAGTAAATTTAGCTTCCATTTATACAGTGTCTTTCCAAAAAAAAAAACTAGCAAAATAAGATATAAAACTTCATAACAAAAATTTCTAGCCAATACTTTTTATGTCCCTTCAAATCTTCATAGTCAATTTTAATTCTTCAGTATTTTCTCCATACTAAAATCTGTAAAAAAAATATAAAGAAAAAATAATTATAAGAATGTGTAATATAGTCTAATTTAAAGAATGGGCAAGAATATGCAATTATTCTCGATATCTTCTTAATGAAATTATAGTATAATTTATAGTCTAATTTAAAGAATGGGCAAGAATATGCAATTATTCTCGATATCTTCTTAATGAAATTATAGTATAATTTATAGTCTAATTTAAAGAATGGGCAAGAATAAAAGCAATGAATTGAATGAAATTAAGTAATACAAACCACCAAAGGATGTTGGAGAAAACTCAGGCCTTGAACCTATTCCAGGAATAGGTCTCTGCTTCAGGCCTAATCCCCAAGCCCCATGCAAGGAGTCAGTGAAACAGAAAAAGCTTATCTTTGTATTTCAAAAAAAAAATTGGTCGGTAAACATAGAGGGCAAAGAAACACATATAACATATTCCTCATTTGCTATGATGAACTAAGATTTGATAATCATGCTCCTTAAGTCAATTTAGCAATCCTACAGTCTAACCTCACAAAAGTCAGCTTGCAACTTCTACTCATGGCAAACCTAACAATTCTACAGTGTGTTTCACCCAAAAAAAATATATGAAACCTTCACTTCTAACACAAAAACTTGTACGCTTTCTTAACAAAAGAATACCACCAAAGGATTATGATGGAATGCTGAAAAAGAATCATGTATAAGATGAGAACATAAACCAAATGTGCAGGAACAAAATATCTACAATATCAACAAGGTAAATACATTTAACTTTGGAAAAACCTGTCGTTGATCAACATAAATTTCACTTTTATCTTAATGCAATTAGAGCAATCAGAAAAGTTCCACTGTTCTGATTGCTTATGGCCCTACTTAATGGGTTTATGATCTCTTAGGCTTGGGTTCAAGTCCTTTGGAGCACAGAGGGGATGAGAGATAATGTGATTATTATCATTAGTCCCTAAAGGGTTTGATTACCTATACAGATAATCAAATTCGGTGATCTTTGATTGGCTAGCATGTATAGAGACGTTCAATGGATTTTAAACATCATTTTTTTCCATATTAACTTTCGTGTGACACGTGTTACTCTCAATTCCATTTTCACTTTTGGAGCTTTAAAGAGTTATATCTCTATAAAAGCTTCCCCTCCTCGTTATTTTCTTCCTTTGTTTTTGTTAGGAACTTATACCTTTACCTTTACGTATTGATCTGTGAAGGATGAACAATGGAAAAATGTTCGATTAGATATTCTTAGGCCTTTAATTTGATTAATTGATTAGTGAAGAATGACCAATCAAAGATCGAATAATCGGGCATTCTTGTACCTTTATCTTGATAAGTCAGTGGAGAATGAATGATGGAAGATCAGATGATTAGGCATATTTATGCCTTCATGATGATCGATCGGTCCATGAAAAACAAACAATAGAAGAACAGATTGGGAAGAATGTTTGATTAGTAGTGATGAATGGATAGTGAAATAATAGTCTTTTAGGAATTATTATACCTTTATCTTTATCCATCAGCTTATGATGAATAGACAATAGAAGAACATCCAATTGGCCGGAAGAATATACTATGGAAGAACAATCAATTAAGCATGGATGACGGAAGAATGTTCTTTTAGACATTTTTATGCCTTCATCCCAATTGATTAGTCCATGGAGAATGAATGATAGAAGATTGGGTGATTAGGCATATTTATGCCTTTATCATATCAGTTTTTGAATTACGGACTGGGGAAGAACGTTTGATCAACAGTGATGGGCGGTGAAAGAACATTCTTTTGGACATTATTATGCCTTTATCTCTATCCATCGGCCCATGATGAATAAGCGATAAAAGAACATCCAATCATCTTGAAGAACAAATCGTGGAAGAACGATTGATTGACCATGGATGAACGAAAAATGGAAGAATGTTCTTTTAGGCATTCTTATGCCTTCATCCTAATTAATCAATCTATGGAGAATGAATGGTTGAAGATCGGCTGATCGGACATATTTATGCCTTCATCATGATTGATAGGGTTTGTGAAGAACAGACTATAAAAGAATCGATTGGGAAGAACGTTTGATCAACAGTGATGGAATAGACGGTGAAATAACAGTCTTTTGGGCATTATCTCTATCCATCGGCCTATGATGAACAGATGATAAAAAAAAAATCCAATCAGCCTGGAGAATATATAGACCATGGAAAAATGAATGATAGACCATGCGTGGATGGACAATGGAAGAATGCTCGTTTAGGCATTCTTATGCCTTCATCTTGATTAATCAGTAGTGAAGAACGAAAGATGGGACATCAGATGATCGGATGTATTTATGCCTCAGTTCGTTAAGAATGGACAATAGAAGAATGGATGGGGTAAGAACATTTGATTTGCAAAGATGAATAGACGGTGAAAGAACAGTTTTGTGGGCATTATTATGCCCTCAGCTCTATCCATCAGTCCGTGATGACTCGTCGGTAGAAGAACATCCAATCGGCCTGAAGAATAGACCATGGATGAATGGACGATGGAAGATTCTTTTAGGCATTGTCATGCTTTCATCTTAAGTGATTAGTCTATGGAGAATGAATGATGGAAGATCAGAAGGTCGAGCATATTTATGCCCGTGTCATGATTGATTGATCTATATGGACAATAGAAGAATGGATCGTGGAAGAACGTTTGAATAGCCGTGATGAATGGACAGTGAAAGAACAATCTTTTGAGCATTTTTATGCTCTTATCTCTATCCACCAGCCTGTGATGAGCGGACGATAGAAGAACATCAAATCTACTTTGAATAATAGACGGTGGAAGAACATTCGATTGACCATGGATGAAAGGACAATAGAAGAATGTTATTTTAGGAGGTTAATTTCACCCATGGTAACTAAACTTACGCTTAATAATATAAAAGTAACTGAATTATTTTTTATAATAAAATTATCACTGAACTTTGCATTGTTTTGCGCAAAAGTTATTTTGACCTGTTTTCAGTAATGACCCTTTGTTGGAGTGCTGACATGACATGCCATGTGTGCAAAAGTAGCTGACATGACATACCACGTATGTAAAAGTAGCTGACATCAGCTGATGATGTGGCACACCACGTATGCACAAAGTAGGTGACGTAGCATGCCATGTCAGTATTTCGGCGATGGTTTTCGCCGAAAAAGTTCAATAACAATTTCATTACAAAAAATAATTCAGTTGCTTTTGGGTTATTAGACGTAAATTCAGTGATAATGGGTTATATTAACCCTTATTTTAGGCATTACTATGCTTTATCTCTATCCATCAACCTGTGATGTACAGATGATGGAAGAACATACGATTCGATGTTGATGAATGGACAATGGAAGAACGTCCGTTTAGTCATTTTTATGCATTTATCAATAATCATCGGTCCATAATGAACGGGTGGTGAAAGAATATCCTATCAGTCATGCAAAACAGACTATCAAAAAATGGACTGTTGATCATGAAAACTTGTGGAGGAACGTTCAATCAACTATGGATGAAATTAAAAAAAAAACTTAATTGTCAAATGCCACATCAATTAGTGATTTGATGAACTCTTATTGAATTTATTAATACCCCATCTTTAACTTACAAACATCAAATTCATTATAAAAGGGACAAAAATCCAATAAGCAAACTAGTTAATAATGCAATAACAAAGTGAAGCAAATAAGCAAATCATATTTTTCTTGTGGGAATAAGGAGAAGACGTTGTTTCTCCATAGTTATGCCAAAATTTTCGGACACATCCAAATCAGAAGGACCCATGCCATCAGGAAGAGACCAGAGAAAGAGGCGAATGAAATAAGCCAAAATCAAAGGCAACTGCCTAATTGCCATAGGCCTTCCAGGGCAAATCCTCCTTCCTGAACCAAATGGTATAAATTCAAAATCATGGCCCTTCATATCTACTTTGCAATTCGATTCAAGAAATCTTTCAGGTTTAAATGCTAATGGATCTTCCCAAACTGAGGGATCTCTTCCGATTGCCCAAGCATTTACTAATACTCGAGCATTTTTTGGTATTGTACAGTTCATAACTTCACAGCGCTCCGTAGCTCTGTGTGGAAGAAAAAATAGAGCAGGAGGATGTAATCTTGGTATTTCCTTAATGGTGGCATTTAAATATGGAAGTTGACAAACTTGAGATTCTTGGATTGTGTTTCTTGTGATTTCTCTGTCTAGCTCTTCTTCAAGCTTTTTCATCACTTTTTTGCTCTTCAGAAGCTCGCTCATTCCCCACTTCATTGTTGTGGAAGTAGTGTCCATCCCTGGGACAAACAGTTCCTGCAAACCAATCCATTTGGTAATGGCTGACGTGTACATAGAGTCCTATATTGCAAAATTTTTGCTAAAGTCAAGTCCTTTTTCAACCAACTTTCAAGAAGTTGGTTTTGATAAGTCTTCTTCTAAGTATTAAGCCTTACGTAAATGGAAAGCACCTACCTATATTGTATACATAAATAATTTCAAAAAATAAGCCAATAGGATAATGTCACATGCAGAATAAAATATATATATATATATATATATATATATATATTGAAAAGAGTTTTAAAAGTGGTGAAAATTCAGTTATTAATTCTCTATGTCAATACACTATGTCATGAAAAACTCATAAACACTAGTTTTGTTATGAAAATGTGAGTTCTCTAGTTCAAATCAAAAAGCTAGCGCCTTTGAATAAAAGAAACAAAAAAGAACGATTACTTACCCTAAGAAACCAATTAATTTGATCATCATCAAATCCATTGGCAAGAAATGCATCAAAGAAATCATTTTCCTTAGAAGGCCTTTGTTTTCTTTCCTTGACCTCTTTTTCCCAAATGCTAAACAACTCCTTAAGGATATTGGACATCTTTGTCTTCATGCCTTGAGGATCAAACCACTCTAAAATGGGATAATAATCAGCAATGTTTGGAACAGCTCCTAGCTCCATTATCTTCCACATCAAGCTTTTCAATCTACCAACCAGCCCTTCATTTTCCAAATCTATAAAATCCTCAGAGAATAAAAGATTATACATTATGTTAAACACAGTAGCAAACACAATTTCTAATATATTCACTGCCTGTCCTTGTTTCTTGATCAAGAATTCCATTAAGTCCATCAATTTTTTCTCTCTCAAACAAGCCTACGATTCGATGGCTCTCACTGTGAAAAGTTCTGTCTAGCTCAGTGATCATAGAAACCTCCATTGCTGGGAGCAATGAGGGTTCCAAGTAAGAGCTCTGCGTTGAAGCACATTTGTCTTAAAGGAAAGCATTTTTGGGGAGTCAATTTCATCCATGATCACTGAACTTACGCCTAATCTCTCAAAAGTAACTGACTTACTTTTTGTGACTTAAATATCATTGAACTTATAACATTTTTACTAAAAAGTCACTTTAACTGATTTTCAGCGATAATTCTTGCCGAAATGTTGATGTAGCACGTAATGTCATATATTTGAATACACGTGGCATGACACGCTAGCAGCCACGTCATCAAAAGAGACCATATCACACGTCAGCACGCCACGTCATATTTTTGGACATATATGGCCTCTTTTGGTGATGTGGCTGCTAACGTGTCGTGCCACGTGTATGCAGGCATATGATGTGACGTGCCATGTCAATATTCTGGCAAGAGTAATAGCAGAAAATCGGTCAAGATAACTTTTCTGCAAAAAAATGATAAATTCAGTGACATTTAAGTCATGAAAAATAAGTTAGTTACTTTTGGACGATTAGGCGTAAGTCCAGTAACCATACCTTAATGTTTTCGTTAGTTTAACCGAAAATCGTCAGTTAACCGTTTATGTGGGATGACACGTGGACATCAAATGATACGTTCACATAAACGGTCAACTGACGATTTTCGGTCAAATTGACGGAAATGTTAGGGCAAGGGATACATTGCACATTTTTTGAAACATCCGGGAGAACATTGCACGCAAGTAAATTTTAGAAACAATATTGCTATTTTTGAAAAATTTTAGAGGCAAAATGGCACATTAGGCTCCAACTGAATTTTCTAATTAAATTTATTGGAGTTACATGATTGAGTTGAATGACTATCCTCCTTTGATTGGCTCCAACTGAAAATTTTTAGTTGTGGTCGTGAAGAGTGTCAGGTTGCTCCTCCTTCAAGCAGACAGTTCCTTCTTTTTTTTTTAATTTTTTATAAATCTATCTCAAAATTAATTTGTGTGTCCAAATCGCAAGCAGCTTTTAATTTACAACCATTTTACCAAATTTTATACCAAAAAACAAACATTTCAAGTTTCCAAGAAGAGGGTTAATAGCATGAAAAGAGCCAACATTCTTTCTTCCTGCTATTAGAAAACAATCAAACATTATAAGAATTTTATAATAGGATTACAACAAAAATTTATATTAGGATTAGAACTTTTAAAGAAAAATGATAAGAAAAAGTGTTTTTGAGATAAAATATCTATTCTAGATAAATGAAAAGGATTGAATATGGTTAAAGTCAAATTTTTTGCCATCAAAATCTTACGAAATAGTTAGAAAATGTAACTGATTTTTTAATTTTTTTTCATCCATAAAATTTAGAAAATGGCTATAATCTCCTTAAACTTGAATCGATATGCTCGTTAGCTATTGCTTTATGCAAGATATCCATAGAAATTTTGAAGGAAATTGATAACAGGATCTAGCTAATAGCTCGGACATAGTTCGGACTAAGAGCTAGGTAAGCTGACAGAGTTCGGACTAAGAGCTAGGTAACCTGACAGAGTTCGGACTGGAAGCTAGGTAAGTCAACAGAGTTCGGACTGGAGCTAGGTAAGCTAACAGAGTTTGGATTGAAGCTAGGTAAGTCGACAGAGTTCGGACTGGAGCTAGGTAAGTCGACAGAGTTCGGACTGGAGCTAGGTAAGTCGACAGAGTTTGGACTGGAGCTAGGTAAGCTGTCAGAGTTCGGACTGGAGTTAGATAAGCTAACAAAGTTCGGACTGGAGTTAGGTAAGTCGACAGAGTTCGGACTGGAGCTAGGTAAGTCGACAGAGTTCGGATTGGAGCTAGGTAAACTGATAGAGTTCGGACTGGAGCTAGGTAAGTTGACAGAGTTCGGACTAAGAGCTAGGTAAGCTGACATAGTTCAGATAAACATTTAACAATCAAGAGATCGGATCAACCGAACTCCAAGGAACCCATCTACAGTTCGATTGATCGCTGAAATATAACTGCCATGATAGGATAAGACGGTTATTCTTCCTTCACTTCTCCCCAACAGTAGGAGTAGTGGAAAGAGTGGCCTAGAGAAGTGGAATTTCATTTCACTTCCCACAAATGATGGAAATCACGCCTATAAAAGGTGGAAAATAGGTAAACCGGGGGCTGAAATCTACTTTTTAAAATAATGCTTTCTTATTATAAAAAATTCTGACTTGACCGTCGGAGACTCCCTAGTCAGAAACCTTCCGATCCTTTGTTTCTTTTCTGCAGGTGATTGTGCGGGACTCATTACATTTCTCACTTGTCATCATTTGGTGCGGTGAGCGTGGAACACACCTTCACCGGTTTTCAGTATAATCTCTTGCAAAAAAAAGGCCAAAAAAAACTACATTGTTTTGTTAGGGGACAAAAACTACATTGAAGAGGAAGAAATTCATGCCAAGATGATCATGATTCAAAAATCTACTCTCTCTCTGAAGACTTCACGAAAATTGAAGGAGTTAGGAGCTTAAACCAAGGAACAACTCTTGAGTAGCATGTTGTCGAGGTCTAACACATTGCTCATGACAGAACCAGCCGACGCACTAATCTTTGAAAGCATTAAGAATTTTTCCTCTATATTAGATCAACAGCAAATAAGGCTAAACGCTTTGCAAGCATTTGATGTTGAAAAACTCATCCAGGTAATTTTCAACAATCATTTATCTCTGAGAAGTTTGCTCAACTTGGATTAGTTTTACTTTTTCCTTGAATTGTGCAGTCTTTCTACTCATTTCTATTTATTTTGTGCTGAAATTTGTGATACCATTGCTATGTCACAAGTTCTCATATGACGGGATTATAACTTGAAACAGAATTATCTCTCTGCTTGGTGTTGTGGTAATCAGTGTCATTTAACTCTGTTAATAAACAAATTATAAGAACTAAGAGTTCATGATTTGCAAATGGGACACACAGATCTGTCATGTGTGTATTTCATAGCTAATTTCATGGCAAATTGGGCTTTTAAATATTAATCAAGGGCTGATGTTTGCTCATCCAGTACTCGTAGCATCCTTTTAGTTGATGCAGTTGGCGTTGTTTTTCCCAAGAGCAGTAGCCATTTAATTGCTCTTGTTCTGTTGCCTTTTCCTTTTCACCCGAAATATATATATATATATATATATATATATATATTAAAAGAAAGGAAAACTCATCAAGATTTAAAAAATGATGATGGAAATTGAGAACAAGTTAAAATTGGGAGTCTAACTAATCATGCTCTGCCGCACTGCATCATTTGTCATCACGTGACATTCTCTCTTATATGAGTAAAGAGGCAAAACCCTTTTTGAGTTTATTACTTTAATTTCCCAATATTTGTGGTCAAACGTCCTTTAACTTGGTAAAGCAATTTATTTAATTTGCTTCCTTTTTATGATTGAATAA
The DNA here is from genome assembly GCA_037975025.1 of Excoecaria agallocha. NCBI lineage: Eukaryota > Viridiplantae > Streptophyta > Magnoliopsida > Malpighiales > Euphorbiaceae > Excoecaria > Excoecaria agallocha. Next base: position 3,797,121 of record CM075821.1, on the reverse strand, counting down.
TTCACTACTTGCGGCTTACTTTTATTCATAATTTCTTCTTAATTGAATTTGAAATTTAAGGATCCTCCACTGCATCTTTTAGGCTTGATTCCTCTCTATGCCTTTATTTGCTATTAAAGTATGATATTATGGCAACTTTAGTAGCAGGATTGCTAATGCATAAATTTCAGATATAAACATACAGTCCATGCATATATTACTAAAATACATGACTCATCCATCATTTACTACTTTTTGTCTTATTTTTAAAGCTCCGTGCAGCTAATAATGTTAGACAAGATTTAATTCGTCGGTAAATCTTTTCATTTATGCAAATTTTACAATTTAAAAAATTATTAATTGATAGTACTCTGTCAAAATATACTATTTGAGCCAAAATCTTGGACTCACTCATCTAGACATGTTCATATACCACTTAATTATGCTTTTCAAATATTCACTGCAATAGCCTGGATTTTTATTATTCTTCAGCTTGTCTTTGTTTAATTAACAATTTATCAAACAAAACAATTGGGTTATGAATTTCTAGCAGCTATTTTCCAATAATAGCTTGAAACAATGTAAGTAAAAACAGTAATAACCGAGGCAAAGACTCAAGAGAACAAGCATGGTTCAGGTTTACTACAACTCATATATATACCTTTTGCAAGTATATTTCTCTGTCAAGTATATTTTTATTACACTCTTATATTTGTCTTTCAACTCAGTACACATGATTTTATTATTGTAAAGTCAAGTATATTTATGTCTCACTCAAATTTTGACACATGCAATACAAGCTTACTATAAAGACGGGAAGTAATAGATTATGCAGCTAATCAATTGCCTTGTGCAGATATTTTTGCATATTTATGCTCTATATATGCTAACTTATTCGTCTGAGAGGCAAAAGTCAAATTAAAGCTTTTTGTAGATTTAAAAATTCGCTGTCACCAGCTCAAATAAACCGAGTTCCCACTCAGTTCAGTTTGAGGGGGAAGAGCAAGCATACAGTTTCAAACTTTAAAAAAGATAAGAATTTTCATCTGCTTATATATTTTTCAAGTATAATGCATTACTCATGCTTAATTTTTCAACCAAAAGTTTTAAGCTTTACAGCCAAAGCTCTATGACGAGCAATGCCAACTCTATAGTATTTTGTAGCTCATTCTGGTGCACTCTTAGAACATCTCCAACCTGAAGAAGTGTCATCTAGCTCACTCGGCACATTGCCACGAGCTCGTCTAGCTCACTCGGCACAATCGCCACGAGCTCGTCTAGCTCACTCGGCACATCGCCACGAGCACATCTAGCTCACTCGGCACAATCGCCACGAGCCCGTCTAACTCAATCGGCACATCGCCACGAGCACATCTAGCTCAATCGGCACATCGCCACGAGCACATCTAGCTCACTCGGCACAATCGCCACGAGACCATCTAGCTTACTCGGCGCATCGCCACGAGCACATCTAGCTCACTCGATACAATTGCCACGAGCACGTCTAGCTCGCTTGGCACAATCGCCACACGCTTATCTAGCTCACACGGCATATTGCCACGAGCATGATCTCACTATCTTAAATCGGCACAATGCCATAAGCATATTATAATTTTAAGCTCAAACTCAGCAATTTCACTACGAGCTATGAAGACTTATTTGCTAACTATGGTTGTTCATGACAAAGAACAACCTCTTATGTGTCACCTCAAATGCTGCTGACATAAATGTCGTAGTTCCTCCCATCGTCCAATGACACGGCTCAGTAAAGTAGCTCGGCAGCATCACCTATTTGGTTTTATTATGTTTCACGTGGATCACACAACTCGACAGCCTATCTGGTCTTATTAAGCTTCACCTCAATCACACAGCTCAACAAGCTCAAACGGCACTCTAGCCACGAGCTAGGATCCTAGCTCATGCGGTGCTCTTACCATGAGCTTCTTTCCTAGCTCATACGGTGCTTTTGCCACGAGCTCCTTTCCTAGATCATACAGCACTCTAGTCAAGAGCTCCTTTCCTAGCTCACCAGGCATGTTTTCCATGAGCAATCCGTCTTAAGCTTACCAGGTATGTTCGCCACGAGCAGTTCGTCTTAAGCTCACCAAGCATGTTCGCCATGAGCAGAGGTCAAGAACTCACTAGGCTTGTTCGTCATGACTTTAAACGCCCACTAAGCATATTCGCCATCAGTCCTCTTTAGCTCAGTCAGACATGTTCATCACGAACACCATAGTGAAGCTCACAGGCAATTTCGCCATTCGAGCTATGAAGGCTAATTAAGCCACTTAGATGAATAAATTATCACTGTTGTATGTGTGGCAAAGCAACCCATATAGAAATGCTATCTCCAACGTTGCTGACATAAATGTCGCACACTGGGGGAGGGACTTATGATAACAGGATCTAGCTAATAGCTCGGACATAGGTCGGACTAAGAGCTAGGTAATCTGACAGAGTTCGGACTAAGAGCTAGGTAAGCTGACAGAGTTCGGACTGGGAGTTAGGTAAGTCGACAGAGTTCGGACTGAGAGCTAGGTAAGTCGACAGAGTTCGGATTGGAGTTAGGTAAGTCGACAGAGTTCAGACTGGAGCTAGGTAAGTCGACAGAGTTCGGACTGGAGCTAGATAAGCTGACAGAGTTCGGACTGGAGCTAGGTAAGCCGACAGAGTTTGGACTAAGAGCTAGGTAAGTCGACAGAGTTCGGACTGGAGCTAGGTAAGCTGACAGAGTTCGAACTAGAGCTAGGTAAGCTGTCAGAGTTCGGACTAGAGCTACGTAAGCTAACAGAGTTCGGACTGGAGCTAGGTAAGTTGACAGAGTTCGGATTGGAGCTAGGTAAGCTGACATAGTTCGGATAAACATTTCACAATCAAGAGATCGGATCAACCGAACTCCAAGGAACCCATCTACAGTTCGATTGATCGCTGAAATATAACTGCCACGATAGGATAAGACGGTTATTCTTCCTCCACTTCTCCCCAACAATAGAAGTAGTGGAAAGAGTGGCCTAGAGAAGTGGGATTTCATTTCACTTCCCACAAATGATGGAAATCACGCCTATAAAATGTGAAAAAATAGGTAAATCGGGGGCTAGAATTTACTTTTTAGAATAATGCTTTCTTATTATAAAAAATTCTAACTTGACCGTCGGAGACTCCCTAGTCGGAAACCTCCCGGTCCTTTGTTTCTTTTGTGCAGGTGATTGTGCGGGACTCATTACATTTCTCACTTGTCATCAGAAATAATTAAACATGAAAAGCCAAAATGGGGTGAATTACAATTATGCTTATATATATATATTACAAAAAGACTTCGACTTTTTAAATATTTTACAATTAAAATGATTTTGAATAGAAAAACCATAAATCTAATGCCAAAGTGTTGATATTGCATTGATATTCAGTAACATGATGAAATATTTGAAATTAATATGGTTTGCTACATCAATACTCTATACTAAATTTATAATATCGTGGTCAAAGTAATTTTATGTACAATATTTATAAAAATGAGATATTTTTGTGAAAAAAGTTTTTTATGACTAGCCAAATTGTTGATGGAGAATAAATTTAATTAGCTCGAATGAAATTGATTTAAAGGCAAGTACTTCAAGTAGCTAAAAAGAATGAACAGAAACTCATATTCTAATTTAATAAACAGTTTAAAAAATAGAAATCTTTTTTGACAAGATTATTTATAGGCGTTTTCTACATAGCTGGTGTTTTCTACAGGAAAGGAGGCAACATAGCCCATTGACGTGAATACTTTGGTCTTCCCTCCTTGCCATAAAAAAGCTGGAAGAAAACAGTAAGAAAACAGAAAAAGAAATTAGATATGAATGAATAGCAAAATGAGATGTTAAATAAAAAAAAATGAAAAATTAATAGAAAAAACTACTAATCTTATGCAGGAATTAACTATTGAAATTATGCAAGAATTTTCCAACTCCTTATCAATCAAGTCAACAATGATTAATTGCACATTAACACATTTAAATTAATCTAAGTCCGGTCGATATAAATGTTATTGTAACGCTTTCTGTTCACAAATAAGTGTTTATTTTCTTTTTTTACAAAAATAAAAAAAAAAATCATCGATATTGATTTGACACAACCCTTTCACGTAAGCAGAAAACGCAATAATACAAATTAGTTAAAGATTAAAAGCCTTAACATTACCTTCTCCAGTCGGCGATGCCTTGCAAGGGCGGCAGGGGTCATGACCACAGCTCCAACCATGACCCACAAATACCCAGCCACAGTTTGTGTTGCGATGCTGAAACCCAGCCATTGATAAAACTCTGTGGTGTAGTTTGCACAAGTTACATAATTGAATAGAAACCCTATTGGGATTTGATACCCTCCATTCCCGTCTTTACTCCGCAGATTTCTGAGTAAGATGTGGCAATACAAATTGCTAATTTGACAAACAATACTAATCCCAAATCCAATCTTCATTTGAGCGTCACTTGTTGGAGTATAAAGCGGGTGGTTCACAGAGTACCCAATGCAGCAGCTGAAGAAGTAATAAGCAGCACAATTGCGAACCAAATTGGGGAAAATTGGTGCTGTTGCGTGGCTAAATGGATACACGAAAAGAGTTTCCATAATTCGTTTGATGAAATGCACGCACCAACAACGCAAAGCGTAAGTCTTCACAGGGAGAATTACAGGCTCTGTTCTGTAGCCATAGTAGAAGAGAGGATACAATAGCAAAGGGCCCAAGTATTCCAAGAAATAAAGCATTTTGTATGAGATTTGGGGACCAAGATCCTTTAGAACTACTGTTAGTTTGTGATTTGAGATATTGCCATCAGAATAATCCTTGAGAAGTTTGTTGGAGTTGAGCACAATTGGCTTCTGATCTTTTGATGAATGTGGTGGAAGAGGAAGAGTTAGGCGCTGTCTTGGAGGGTAGAGTTTTTTGTTTCGGCTATGAATTGCGTGTTGCAGATTAGCCACTGTTGCCGTTTCAGTAAGATCAAGGCCTCCTTTGATGACCTCTAAACCACTGCGAGATACTACAGTGACCTTCATTTTGGAGATCGAATGAGAGAGAGAGAGAGAGTGTGTGTGTTCACCAAATTAATGGTGAATTGAGAGAGAACGGAACTGGGAAATTGAACGAGGTCTCCCAAAAAGAAGTTTCCAATTAGACCAATTAAGTAGCTTTTAGGGACAATTAGAGACACAGTCCTAATATATTTGTCGACCAACAATTAGGTCCCATCTGGTCTGATTAATTCAAATTTTAGCAGTATCTTTTCGAGTATTTAAAAATATTTTCGAGTATTAACATATTGAGTTCTCGAGTTCGAGTATTACGGATGGCAAAAATTAATATTGTAATAGTTTTACCTTCATAATGGATTATCTTGGCTCAAACTGAATAATACTAGTAATTATATAAATAATATATATATTTTATAATGAGAACTCAATATGTTAATGGAGAAGAAATTGATGCCATTCCATCTCATTAATTTTTTTTAATTACATTTAACTAATTGCGTCCAATTTAACTAAGTGTTATCGGTATTGATGTATATGATTTCCTAAACTAAGACAACAGAACAGAGAGACATAGAGATGGAAGAGAAGAATGGAAAAACAGGGCACGCACTAGTAATTCCATTTCCAGGGCAAGGCCACCTAAACCCAATGTTCCAATTTTCAAAAGTTTTGATCTCAAAAGGCATAACAGTCACCTTTTTAGTAACAAATTTCATTGCCAAGTACAACCACCACCAACTACTTTCCTCATCTCTTCCTCATCATCTCCAATTCGACACCATATCCGACGGCTGCGACGAAGCTGGATTCAAGCAAGCTGGTTCCTTGGAAGCCTATATTTCAACACTCAATATCACTGCTCCACAATCTTTAGCAGGCCTCATCAAGAAATATCAAGTTTCTTCAAATCCTATTGATTTTGTAGTTTATGATTCTTTCTGTGGTTGGGCTGTTGATATTGCCAAACAATTTGGCCTCAAATCTGCCGCTTTTTTCACTCATACTTGTGCTGTTGATTATATTTTCTACAACTATTTTCACCGGAAGATTATGTCGCGGGAGACTCCGGTGACAATCAAAGGATAGCCAGTGTTAGAGATTCAAGATTTGCCATCCTTCATTGCTTTCCCTGAATCATATCCGGTCAGCTTTGAGATGATAACGAGTCAATTTTGTAATTTGGACAAGGCTGATTTCATCCTCACCAACACTTTCTACGAGCTGGAGTCTGAGGTAGGCTTCCTATGATACTTTTTCCAATTACCATAGATGTTCCTTTTTTATTTTTTATTTTTTAATATTCCCTGTATATATGTATATATTTTCAGGTTGTGGATACAATGTCTGAAGGAGGTCCAAATTTGTTGGCAATTGAGCTGACAGTTCCGTCATTTTACTTAGATAAAAGCATTGAGAATGATAAGGATTATTGTCTAGATCTGCCCAAAGCAAACCCATCTGATGATTCAATGGCTTGGCTTAGCACTAAAGCCGCTGGATCAGTTGTATATGTGGCCTTTGGAAGCCCAGGCAACATAAACACTGAGCAATTAGAAGAAATAGCATGGGGCTTGCTCAATTCGAACTTCCACTTTCTATGGATGGTAAGGAATACTGAGAAAGCAAATCTCCGAAAAGATTTCTTGGAAAAAGTAGGAGAAAAAGGGCTATTAGTGAATTGGTGTAGTCAAGTGAAAGTGCTATCAAATGAAGCAATTGGGTGTTTTGTAAGCCATTGTGGTTGGAACTCAACAATTGAGGCATTAAGTTTGGGTGTACCAATGGTGGCATTGCCTCAATGATCAGACCACTAATTCTAAGTTTGTTGAAGATGTATGGAGAGTAGGAGTTAGAGCTAAGGTGAGTGATGATGATAGTGGGATTGTTAAAAGAGAAGAGATTGAGCTTCGTATAAAACAAGCAATGGTTGGGGTCAGAGGGAAAGAAATCAAAAACAATTCTAAGAAATGGAAGGAGTTGGCCATTGAAGCTGTTACTGAAGGTGGGTCTTCTCATACAAATGTTAGCCGACTGGTTTCCATGATTTTGGATTCCAAAACATAAATTTGTCTATGTTTGATGAAAAATCTGATGTTTTAATAATCTTTTATACGTTGTTGAAACTGCTTTGTCAACAAGTTGTCGCGGATTAAAGAAGAAAATTTTGGTTTAGACAGTTCAATTATATATGTGTGTGCACACTGAGAGTTGAGAGATTGTCCAAAGGCCAAAAATATATGGCCCATACATAAATTCTACCCGTCGTGGTTAATGTTGAAGCAAGAGCAAGCACTAGGATACATAAAAACTTAACCAAAATTATAATAACAAAAATCTCACTCACATTAATCATGGAAACACTATCGTAATTGATTGAAGAAATCAAAATACTAAAATGGATGAAAAAAAAAAATTCCACCCTTCAATATAGTATACCAAGGTATACCCTTCAATACATGTACTAATTTCAACAGATACAATTAATAGTATTTTGAGGGTAAGCCTTGACTAAATCCAGTCTATGAAAAATTCATGAACCAATTAAATTAATAGTAAAAAAATTTATGTGCAAATTTTTTATTGAAAAAAAAATGGAGTGATGATTATATATTTACTCAATTCAGTGTAGGAAAAAATTTTTCATATTTTAATTATGTAACTCCCTTTTCAGCCCTTCATTTTGTTGTGATAAAAAAAAAGTACATATGTTTGCTTACGTATTTATATAAAATTATTTGTTGGTTACGTCCCTGTATATTCTCCTCATGTATGGACTTAAAAAAAATCCATGTGTGTATATTTAGCAGAGGTGAGCAAAAAAAATCAACACTGTAAAACTAATTTAAAATTAAACTAATTTTTTCAATTAACCAATCCAATAAACTCGATTATAATTTTTTATTTTTATATTTTTAATTTTTAATTATGATTTAAATTTTTGAATACGATTAACCGGTTTATATATAATATATATTATATTTTTATTTTTATACTTTAAAAATTTTTCATTTTTCTTTTATTTTTTTAAAATTTATATAAAATAATATTTTAAAATATATTTAAATTATGTTTTTATTTTTATACGTTTATTTTTTTTTATATTTTCCGTTTTTATTTTATCAGAGATGATATATACCCTGCTTGCCAACAAAATTAACCTCTTCCCCACGCCTTTCGTTTTGCATGATGCCATTAAGTTCTTTCTTTTCCTTTCCCTCAGACAAGACAGCTCCATTTGTAACTAAATCATTGCATCAGATTCTACTTGCTCGCTCATACACCAGATTCTTATTTTGTCAAACTTGAATTTAGGTAGAGTGTTCAGTCGGTTTATAAGAAAAAAAAATTTAAATACAATATATTTAAACTGATTAGTCAGTTAATGGTTATCCATTAAAATTAATTAGATTAAGAGAGCATGCTGACTAAGTTAGAGAAAAAAATAAATTTTAATACTAAATTTAGGTTATCTGTATCAATAGCTGTAGGCTACATATATACAATTGGACAACTATAGAATAGTCCAACTGTACTTCAATCATTGGATATCTATGACTTAAAATAATAACGAAATATATGAAATTTCATTAAATATAAATTATATGACATGGACAACGACCAAAAGAAAATAACATATATAATATAAACAAATTTTTCAATTTTGGTTGACAGAATTTGAGTATGTCTATAATTCGAAATATAAAAAAATCCATATGAAATTAAATCTGACTAGATGTGAAAACAGTTTCATATAAGTCTTATTTGATTAGATTAATTTTTATTTAAAAAAGATGTACATATTTTTTTTATTAATTACCTATTACGAAAAAATATGTGCATTTTTATTTGATTAACTTCCTATTTATAAGTTTAAAGATACAAGAAATAGGGGATGAAAAATCAGATTAAGGGGTTGGTATACCTTAAAGAGACCATGAGAATTTTATTCTTCCTCTCAAAAATTCTATATCTCCAAGGGAATTTTAGTCTATAGAACAATCGTTGTTATCTCGCACTGTTATCAGTAGATAAAAATTTTGGCTGTAACGTAGACCAGATTTTTTGTAACGAAAATCAAATCTTTCGTTTAATTTACTGCGCTTCGACGATATAATACGTTATATCTTATTTTATATTTGTGATGCTGCATGATTTTCAACGTGGAGTAAATTAAATTAATCCTATTAGTTTTTGAAAGATTAATGGCTTGGCTATTACACAGTGTAATGTGATGTGACTATAAACATGATTAAAATTTTAAATGAATATATATTTAAAATATAAATAAAAAAAAAATCTATATATAATATATAAGGGTGGATCAAGGAGAATTTTTGGATGTTGATGTGGCATCATCTTAACTAGGTATTTTTTTAACTAAAATGCTAACATGACAATTTTTGTGTAGTTTCTAATCAATGTAAAACATGTTCAGAGTTTATGGAAAAAAAAAAAGTCTATGTTAAAAATTATTTTTCCTATTATAATAATTAACTGTGAATTAATTTCATATTATTTAAGTGAATGAATTTAGATGCATGAAGAGTTTTTAAAAAGTGAGGAGTTGTTATTATTTATTTTATTTTATTTTATTTTTTTTTTGAAATTTGAGATGGCTTAAATTAACCATAAATGCACATAAGTGTAAATTGTAAATATCATATATAAAGGTATTCACTTGACCAAAAAGTTCATGACATTATGATTTTTATTTAAAAAATATACACCATTAATTGACAAAATAGCAATAGTTGAAGATTGAATTGACCAATCACAATAATATAGTTGTCACAAAATGGAGGTCGAATTGACCAACTCTTCTTCTTGGATTTGTCATTCTCTCTACAGAAATTTTAGAAAACATTAATGCTGACATCATCTCTTGGTTGATTTACATTTTTATGATTGAAAATAACATGAAAAAAGAAATGGACATAGGAGTTCTGTTTGATTCCATGCGTGGGAAAGGATTATCAGGCAGAAGGAAGCGATCTTCAATTTCAAGTAGATACAAAGAGCCAAATTTCTCGTATTTGTTTTAATTTAGTAAGACACCTACCATTAAATTTGATTATTCGGAATAAGACATAAATATATAGAATTGTACACTATTCTATTGAAATAAAGCATAATATTCATCATTAAACTAGTATTAGTGAAATTATTTTTTAATGAAATTTGAGCTTATTTGAAATAAACTTCATATTGATTTTCATATTAGTGTCGCATTGAGCTAATTCTACAATTCAAAATGATCAAATGATCAAACTTTATTCTTCGTCTCGACTTATTGAATAAAATATATTATATATTCCATTATAAACTAATTAAAAAAATTATTCTTAGGTAATAAATTCACTTTACATATCAAGTTGACTTGACCTTAGGTGGGCCCGAGACTACCCCATTTCGATCTGGTTTGAGTCCTATTCTATCTCCTGCATAAGTCGGCTCGAGCCCTTCCTATCCAACCATTGCTTGGCCTCGACTAGTCCATGGCTCGAGCCCAACTCTACCCCTGATCCCTGCTCATACTCGGCTCCCGACTTGGCCTCGCTTTACCCAACTTGTGCCTAGACCCGGCTTCAGCTTAATGCTACTCGGGCCCTACTCTACCCCTCTGTCCAAACTTGGCCCCCAACCCAGTCCGAGCCTTACCCCTTTGCTAAGACCAGACCTCCAGCCCAGTCCAAGCCTTACCCCTATTTTACTCCTTTTGCCCAGACTTGGACTCCGCCCTGGCCTAAGCTCCTGTCCAAACCAGGCCTCCGGCTCGGCCCAAGAGCTACTCTACCCCTCTACCCACTTGGCCCCTGGCCCGGCTCGAGCCCTATTCTATCCCTTGCCTAAATCCTCTGCCCTACCCTACCCTTAACCTCTACCTCTAAAACCTAAACCCTAGACCTTACAACCTAGACCTGAACCTTAAACTAATCCTAAACACTATACCTAAACCTAAACTCTAAACTTAATCCTTAACGCTAAAACCTCTAAATAGTAACCTAGATCTAAACTCCAAATCCTTGACTAAATCTAAATTCAATACATAATTTTTGTATTATAAAATAAAACTAACTGTAAAATCAATAAAAATCGAATACAAACAACCAAGTAGTAGCTGCCTCCACTTTCATATGAAGCTTTGGTTTGTTGATGCATGCAGCAGGAGTTGAATCTTGATATTTCAATCATGCAAATTATATCTACGCCTTTAATCCATCCTCGTTGCTCGCATCAAAATTGCATATGGTCGAAGTTCTGCTTCTTTAGACTTGATCATCTTCCCCCAAGCCAAAATCCTCCTTAGACGCAACACTCTATTCAACTAGGGTCGATGATTTGCTTGTTTAAAAAAAAAAACTAGCATAAGGAACACAAATTTGATAAATCAATGTTCTATATTATTTTCACTTTCCTTAGATGGATCAAAGATTAATTGTAAATTAAAAGAACTACCAGGTAACATGTTCCCACTCTACTTGTGTCACTATGTTGTTTGTAAAAAGTCGAGTATGTCGTCGTTTCTGTACAATGACAAAGGTCACTGGAGGTAGGTAATTATGTTTCAATGATGCACAAGCCTGGACAATAGAACTAAACTAAAAGCACAAGAAACACAAATTTGATAAAATCAAGAATGCCATAATATCAAGTATGGTAGAACACAAATTTACAATCGGTTCGTATAACAGAACTTGGCAGAACTGGCCTTCACTCACACCATCTCTGTAGTAAATACATAGATCAGATCATTAAAATTCAAGATTATTTTGGTATATCCAGTTTGATTTGGCAAATCATTTAACGTTAATGAATTTTATTTTTCAGTCTTGATAGAAAATCCTGCTACTACAAAATTATTAAAAGAACCCCCTAAAACTTTCAGAAAACTATAATTTCAAAATGGAAAACAGAGTCCAACAAAATTGGGAACTGTTGCATCGAATTCAACGCTATTTTGGTAAAAATTAATTTCCAAATCAACCTTTGCTTCTAAATTAACCGCAGATTTAGAAAAATTTCTACCCAAACAAGCAATTAACTTGCAGTCGATAAAACTACAGAAATAAAATAAACAAAAAGGTACATCTAATAAAGTTTTCTACATTTTCTTAAAGTTTCTTTGCAACCAAACAGATTTGAAAACTAGAAATCTAACCTAAAAGAAAGATGAAGCAAAATCAACGGAAACATACAAGTTATGAGATAAACCAGTCGACACAAAGCTTGCGTAGCCATTCACCGACAAGAAACCAGAGGTTGTGATGAAAACAGAAACAAACAACTAAAATTGAAATTCATAGAGAAATTAAAGAAGAATGAGAATGGAGAGGAGAATGAAGAATATACGAAATGACAATTTTATTCTAGAGTTTGAAAAAAAATGACCGTTTTGTTTTGTAATTAAATGACCGTTTTTTTTTTTCTTTTGAATTGTTCTCCAGTACCTTCTTGGCCGCTCTAGGGAATGAAGAAAGAAAGAAAAATCATATGAAAAATGAGCTTCGTCTTTTACATTTAAAAAAGCCCATTCTATTATGCAACTCTTTTCCAAAATACGTGGACGATGACGTTGTTTATCATATGTCATATATCCTCATATTGCTTTGTACATTTACTTTAGATTTTTTAATCACATCTAAATCCTCTTCAATTTCTCTATAAATGGTCGAATTTAGATTTGTAATAGTTGATGAGTTCTTCTATTTCTTCTTTGATTTCACAATCCACGTTGAGCTAGTTGATAAACTGAGAGTTTTGGATTAAATGAAAAGGGTTATAGTCATAGTTATAGTTATAGTTACAGTTATAATCAAGGAATGGAATGCCTCTTCTTTAACCGGTTCTCTAAAACTGCTGTCATTTTATCTTCTTCTTTTTTCTCTATTCAAAAGTTTATTCTTTTCTCCCCCCACCTCGCGCTTCTTTTTTGCTTTTTATTTTTCTTAGGGTTACCATTTTAAATGAATGAAACACATATTTGGTAACTGTTTTGGGGATGGGTCCTTCAAGCAGTTTCAGGTGGTGCTTGTTTTTCAAATAGTAGTTGTTTATTTTTCTTCTATTTGAGCAATTGCAGAGTTTTCCAAACAGTGTGATTTCAGATATTAGTTGTTTATTTTTCTTCCTACACTGTCTTGATCACTGATTTTTCTAAAATATATACTTCTTTTCTGTGTTTGCAGTTTATTAGCTCCTTGAAAGACAATTTGAATGCGGAGTTGGAATTGGGTACTATAATAACCAATGCGCTTGGGTATACCTATATTTTCACAAGGATGAGGCAGAATCCCTTGGCATATGGTATTGGGTGGGACGATGTACCATATAATTTGTGGATTTTTGTGACTTATTGCTTTAAGCTAATTCATACGGAGAGTTCCTAATTTTTTATGCCTAATCTTATTTCAGATTAAAATCTGAAGTTGATGAAATCTGATGAAAGCAGGGCAATTAGCATTGGGGTCTCTGCAGCAATGGCCATGAGAGAGCGATTTTAGTGGAGAAGAAGAGGAGAGACAGAGAAGAGAAAGAAAGGAAGGGGGAGATTCTTCAATTATAAACGTTGCACTGTGTTTAGTTCTAGTCGATACTCTATTTTTACTAATTATTTGGAACCTCAAGAGTTAATACGTTTGGTTGATTCGGTGTAGTTACTTAGTTTTCATTGTTGTGATTTTTGCAGTATAGGAGGCTGCTCGATAATTTCTTGGATACGCCACTAGGAAGGGGTTTCTCCGTGACGTGAGTATACTGTCCCTGTACTTATGAGTTTACGTACTTATAAGTTCACTAATGTGAAATATATGAATCCTTCCACGTAGCGATAGTTTCATATGTATAATTCATGTGTTCTAGAAGTGGAACTTGTGCGGAAGTGGTGCAAAAGATAATGGACAAATAGAGGTTTTTATTTGAGAATATAAAAAAAAGTATAAAAGCCCTATAAATATGCTTTTAATGTTGAAAATGATAAGCTATAAATGGTTACTGTCTTGCAACTTTAAATAAACTAAGTGCTCAAAAGTTTAAGAAAGTTGGATAGATATATTGCCTGTGCTGCAGCTTGTAATTCTTAATGTTCTCAAAGATACTGGAGGTTTAAGATAGTCAGAATTTGTGATGAAGAGATGTTCTACACACATATCTTGCTTACAATTCCATGTGGTATTTATAGTGAAATAAATGATGAAGATATTAACTTGAAGAGTTGGCAGCACATGTGAGAGGAAGTGGCAGCACATGTGAGAGGAAGTGGCAGCACGATGGAAAGGAGGTGGCAGCATGTGTATGAGGAGCTGGTTCTCCATGTGCTGATTATGGTTCTCCATGTGCGACAGCAGGTGGTTCTCCATGTGCAACAGCAGATGATCATGTTATCTTCAATACCCCCGCTCAAGCTGATGGTGAAATTCTGTGTAACCGAAGCTTGTTGAAGATGAAGTTAAAGGATTGCTTGGCAAGAGGTTTTGTAAGTATATCCGCTAGTTTATCCTTAGAAGAGATGGAGCTGACTTGAAGACGTTTGGCTTGAACTAATTCTCGAATGAAATGAAAGTCACATTCTATATGTCTTGTGCGTGCACTGAAAACAGAGTTAGTGGAGAGAAATACAGCTCCAAGATTATCACACCAGATTTGCGAAATGCGGGAAGATTGAATACCAAGATCAGAAAGAAGAGCTTGCAGCCATTTGATATCTGATGCAGCATTTGCAACAGCTCTAAATTCAGATTCCGTTGAAGACCTGGCAACTGTGTTTTGTTTTTTTGAAGACCAACTGATGAGATTTGGACCAACAAAAATAAGTGATCCACCAGTGGACCTCCGATCATCAAGACTACCTGCCCAATCAGCATCAGTAAAGATAGATAAATCAAAGGAGGTAGACCGAGATATAAATAGACCGTAATCAATGGTGCCTTGAATAAATCTGAGCACTCTTTTTAGAGCTTGAAGATGAACGGTAGTTGGACAATGCATGAATTGAGTTAATCTGTTAACTGCAAAAATAATATCGGGTCTGGTCATGGTGACATATTGAAGGGACCCACAGCATTGACGAAATTTTGTGGCATCAGAAAGTGAGAGCAAGTCCCCATCGCCTTTCTTTAGAATGAGATCAGTCTGCATAGGAGTTGAAAGCGGGCGACTATGCTGCATACCCATAAGCTGGAGAATAGAGTTGATGTAGGAACGTTGATGTAATGTTAACCCACCAAAACTGTGAACAGCTTCAAGCCCCAAGAAGTATTTCAATTGGCCAAGATCACGAAGAGCAAAAGTTGATGCCAACTGATTTTTGATAGAGCACAAAAAATTGGAATCACTTCCTGTTAAAATAATGTCATCTACATACACCAATAAAAAAGAAGTAATGGAGTTGTCAGAATAAATAAACAGGGAGGAATCTGCCCTTGAACCACGGAAACCAATTGTGTGAAGAAAATGAGTTAATTTCTGAAACCATGATCGTGGCGCTTGTTTCAAACCATAAAGTGATTTGCGTAACTTGCAAACATAGTGAGGATAGAGTTTGTTAACAAAGCCCTGGGGTTGTTTCATAAACACTTCCTCGTTTAAATCACCATGCAAGAAAGCATTACTAACATCCAATTGACAAATTGGCCAACCTTTGGAGACAGCAATAGAGAGAACTGTGCGAATTGTCAATGGTTTAATGACAGGGCTAAAGGTGTCAGTGTAATCAATGCCATATTCCTGAGTGTAGCCTTTAGCAACCAAACGTGCCTTATATCTCTCAACAGCACCATTCGCATGGCGTTTGATCTTGTACACCCAACGATTGCCAACAATATTAGCATGAGATGGAGGAGGAACAAGGTCCCATGTATGTGTCTGGTAAAGGGCATTCATCTCATTTTGCATTGCTTCTTTCCATTGAGGTAAGAGAATGGCTTTGGAAAAGGAAGATGGTTCGGATTCAAGAGTAGAGGAAGATAGAGCAAGATGGGCAAATTTAGAAGATTTGGCAATGGTAGATGGTCGTAGTTGCATGTTATGAGTACGTAGGGGTTGGGCGGTTGCAGAACCAGAAGTATTTGGGCGTGAAAGATCAACAATTAAATCTAATCCATCAGGATTAAACAAAGTGACATTAGTGGGGAGGGGTGAAGTAGTAGGTGTTGGGGTAGATTGGGATTGGTGAGATAGTGTATGAAATGAGGGAGAATGAGAGGAGGTTAGAGGAGAAGAAATGTTACTTGACTGAGGAGGAACCGTAGATGATGAATAGGACAGCTGCAGCCAAGGTATTTGAGACTGTGCAGAGGATGAGGAAACTACTGATGTAGGAACTATTTGAAAAGGAAATTTATTTTCATCAAATGTAACATGTCGTGCAAAAATAATTTTCCCAGATTCAGGATCAAGGCAGCGATAACCTAGGTAGTGAGGTGAATAACCAAGAAAAATACACTCTTTACTACGATAGGAAAATTTATGCTTGTTGAAAGGTCTTAACAGAGGAAACACAGCACAACCAAAAATTTTAAAAAAAGAATAATTCGGTGGTTGATGAAATAAAAGTTGAAAAGGAATGGCTTTAGACAGAGACTGTGTAGGCATGCGATTGATGATAAAAATGGCTGTTTCAAAGGCAAAATGCCAATACTTAAAGGGTGTACTACTATGCCCAAGTATAGATAATCCAATGTCTACTATATGTCTTATTTTCCTTTCAGATGTGCCATTTTGTTCATGTGTATGAGGGCAAGTAATGCGATGATTAATACCAATTTGCTTAAAATAAGTATGTAGAGATCTATATTCACCACCCCAATCAGAATTAAAGGTTTTGATAGTGGTATTAAATTGGCGTTCAACCAAGGATTGGAATTGCTTAAACACATGAAGAACATCACTTTTAGCTTTTAGAGGAAAAAACCATGTAAATAGAGAATAGTCATCAATAAAAATAACAAAGTACTTATGACCAGATGAAGACATTATAGGAGCCGGCCCCCAAACATCAGAATGAATTAAATCAAGGGGAGCAGAACTCCGATGATGCGTCATAGGTAAGGATAAGCGATGCAATTTACCTAAACAACATGCCTTACAATTATTCGAAGAATGAGAAAAAGGAGAACATGGTAATTGAAATTGTCTAATGAGATGTTTAACCGATGGAAAATTATGATGACCCAAACGAGCATGCCATTGATGAAGAGTAGCAAGGTAAGCTTGAAAAGGAAAAGAATTGAAAGACTGCAGCTTGTACAATCCATGATCAGTGGTTCCTCGTAGGTGTATTTTCTTGGTGGCTTTGTCCTTCACAAGACAAGATTTATCATCAAATTCAAAGGTACAATTGTTATCTTCGCAAAATTTTTTAACTGAGAGCAATGGTTTGGTAATAGAAGGGACGTGCAAAACATTATTTAAAACAAAGGATTGAGTGCAATTTGAGATGTTACCCTTGCCGACATGTGAAATTGGGAGACCTTGTCCACTGCCAACTATAAGCTGATCATTACCTGTATACTCATCATGAATGGATAAGGATGCAAGATCAGGTGTAATGTGATGACTAGCTCCAGTGTCAGGATACCAATCAAAGGCGGAACCCAAAGATGAATTATGATCAATCTGACTAACATTAGCTTGAGGAGTGGACTGATGAGAGAAGACAGGACGAGCTGGTCGATATGTAGACTGATTGAAACGAGGAGGTCGAGTAAAATTTTGATCAAAACATCTCCTGCAATCAATGGCAACATGATTGTTATAACCACAAATTTGACACTGAACAGAGTTAGACCTTGAAAAGTTAGGTCGGCGATTTTTCTGAAAATTGGTTGAATTCTTGCGACTGAAAGTTGCAGATGCAGGAGTTGAGGATCGTTGTGCCATATTAGCAATCGAGAATGATGATTGTTGAGCCTTCAAGAGCAGTTCATACGATACTAATTGTCCATGTAAATCATGGAATGAAGGCGGATCAATGCGTTGTTGCAAACCACCAATTACACCATTGAAATCTGAACCAAGATTTCTGAAGATAATAGCATTGAACTCCGCTGCAGAGATTGGTTGTCCGGCCAAGGCTAAATTGTCTGCAATATTTTTGGCCTTGAAGAGATAATCAGAAACTGTCATATCATTCTTAGAGAGGTTATGAAGCTCAATGTAGAGTTGTGTTCTTTGTGCATTGTTTACCATACCATAAGCAGAAGAGAGTGCATGCCAAACTGCAGAGGCTGAATTCAGACCAATTAAATGAGGATAAACTTCTTCTGAAATAGATGAGAGGAGCCAAGAGAATAAAATTTGATCTTTATTAAACCAGGTTGTGTAGGCTGGATTTTGCTCTTCTTCTTGTGTTGTCGGATTGACAATTGTTTTCGATGGAATTGGTTCGGTTCCATACAAGATATCATGCAAGTTATAAAAGTTTAATAATGGCTGGAATTGTAGTTTCCAAGGAATAAAATTTTTGGAGTTTAATTTGATAGAAAATGTCTGTTGAATGTTTGTGGGAATTGAAGGAGAAATAAGTGTGGGTAAGGAAAGGGCAGAAGAAGAAATTGCAGAAGAGGAAGAAGAAGAGGTAGAAGACGATATAGTGCCAGCCATGAAGGAGGTTGCTTGTAAGGGAGTTGAGGGAAGCAACGGAAGAAGTTAAGCAAAGTAACAGGCTTTAGAAGAAGCTCTGATACCAAGTCAGAATTTGTGATGAAGAGATGTTCTACACACATATCTTGCTTACAATTCCATGTGGTATTTATAGTGAAATAAATGATGAAGATATTAACTTGAAGAGTTGGCAGCACATGTGAGAGGAAGTGGCAGCACATGTGAGAGGAAGTGGCAGCACGATGGAAAGGAGGTGGCAGCATGTGTATGAGGAGCTGGTTCTCCATGTGCTGATTATGGTTCTCCATGTGCGACAGCAGGTGGTTCTCCATGTGCAACAGCAGATGATCATGTTATCTTCAATAAAGATAAACCAATCTGGTCTCAAAGATGAAATGATAAGAGGAGTATTTTGTACATTTTAGAAGCCAATTAGTTATTTTCCACAAGTTGTGGAATGAAAATTTCAAGCTGCCTTGTTGGGTTTTCTTTTGTCCACTCTTGGAAGTTTCGTTTTTCTCTTATTCATTTTACTTCACTTCATGTTGTTTGAATGATTATTGATTTTCTTTGTCATGTCTGCAGACTATTTTCTCTTCATGGTTTGCATTATCTGGATGGTTATTTTGATTCTTGATATTTGCTACATGGGTTCTGCCATTCACTGCACCTCCTCATTGGGACTGTGGCAAACAATCTTATCATTAGGGTATAACTTTTTATTGGCATTTAGAATTTAATCTTTTCTACCTTATTTTGCTTTTGTTGGTATTTCGTTTACATTGTACTTCAGGTGTCTGATAACCTCTTTTTTTTGCGTAAATAAATTAAGGAGTAATCCCTCTCTCTTTCTCACTCTCAAAGTGCAAGAAAGCAAACACGGGAGCTGATTTTTGTGTTTTTTCTATTTCTTTTTCATGGAAAGTCAGTTTCTATGGATTTTTCATGCTTATGAATCATGTTATATGATGGAGAAGCTGCTACTCATGCAGGGCCGGACTCACTTGGGCCTGGGAAGCTGCTGGCTTATGCTCGTAGGAAGAAGAAGAAAGGGCAGCTGGAAGTTAAGGCAATGAGGGGGTTTGGTTGAAATAAATCGGTTAGGGGCAGGAGAGAGAAAAAGGTGCCAACCTCGTGTCCAGCTGGGCACCTAGGGGGAAAAACGTTTTAATCTTTTGCTATGTTTGGTTATAAAAGCTAGGAAGAGAGGGAGGGGGAATAATCTTGAAAATCATTTGTATTTTGCTGCTATTTTAGCAGGGCTCCATTGTTTGGAGAGGGAAGTATTTTCTTCCTGGGGGATTGTAATTTTGTATTACAGTCTTTATATCAATGAAATTGTTCTCTTCCTTCATTTCATTCTCTTCTTAATTCATTATTTGGTTATCTTAATTTCTGTTCTTTATCAATTGGTTCGGTTGCCGGGAAACGAAATGATTGAACCATCCAAAACCTGTTTGCAATCCATGAACGAATTACAGAAGCGAGTTGATGGCCATGAGGAAATCCTGGGTGCAATGCAATAATCCATGGGTGCATTGCAACAATCCATAGCTGCACTCCACAAGCGTGTCGAAGAACAGTTTGCACATCTGCATCCTAAGCTCCGGAAAAAGAAAATTATTAAAGAGCAACCCTTAACAGGAGGAACAGAAACACGACATAGGACACAAAACCCCTGTGAGAAGTTGCGCTTCCTCTCCCAAAATGGTACGGTAGACGAGTATATCGAAGAGTTCGAAGCAACCATTGGGTCCATACCGAAAACATCTGAGGCTCAATACTTGGGGTACTTCATGGGAGGATTGCAGGGACAAGTAGGGCGATGGGTTAGATTTCTGAAACCTCAAAACTGTGAGAAGGCTATGGCATTAGCTAGAGATGTCAAGCTCGCTTTCAGGCCCCCAGGGAGCCAAGCGGCGGTTGCAAGGGAGAGAGGAGGAGGAGACTGGGACAGATCTGAAGCACCACTCGTCTCCTCGCTGGTCGTCCGACCACCTATTCCCAAGAACGAGAGTCACCACGATTCTCCAACGTCGTGCAATGCAGAACTCACCTTTAGACCCTCAGAGAGCAGATCGGCGACAAGGGAGAAAGGGATTTGCGTGGATTTTCCCCAACCAAATCCTCAAATCTCGTGGCCCCTTTACCACTAGAGATGAGGTTCAGCTCGACCCAAGATTCAAGAGTAAAAGCGCTGGCCCATTAGCATTAAACCCAGTAGACAATCCATTACCAAGACCAATTCCTTCTCCCACCCGAGATCAGTAAGCTTCACGAGAGAGGGGACCACGTCGTTTGGCGCCTCGGGAGATATCTGATCGTCGTCGGTTAGGGATTTGCTTCAAAGGCGTCCAACCGTATAGTCCACAACATTGCAGCACTGGGGACTTAAGAAATTGCGATCTTGGAGAATAATTTATTTGTGGCTTGGGATGAGCAAGAGGATGAACCAGCCAGAGACGATGATCAGGGTGAGGATGATGAAGCGGGGGAGTTCGACCATGGGGAGGAAGGCGAGTGTACCGCCATGGAGGTTTTCCTCAGAGCAAGGGGAGAAATTCAAGCTCGGAGCAATTTAAAGCTGAAAGGATTCCTACGTGGGACACCAATGGTTTTGCTTGTTGATTTTGGAGCAGCCCACAATTTCGTTTCTCGGCCACTAGATGCTGCAAAAGGAGTAGGCCACATAACTTCTCGTTTGACATCTGTCCTCCCTGAAGAAGTATCGTCATCCGTTTTGGAGCTATTTTCACCAAGAGAAGGTGATGGTACATGGCATGGAGCTTGCCAAGCATTGGCTGAGCTGGCACGCAGAGGATTGCTTCTGCCTGTCAGTCTTGCCAAAGTTGTGCCTTTCATTGCGAAGGCACTGCATTATGATGTTCGAAGAGGTCCTCATAGCATTGGATCTCATGTACGTGGTGCTGCTGTATATGTCTGTTGGACATTTGGTCGTGTATATTATCACACAGATATGAGAAATGTATTAGAACAGCTTGCTCCACACATTAACAATGGCCTTCTATGACCGTGAGGTTAATTGCAGAAGAGCAGCATCAGCTATTTTTCAAGAGAATGTTGGAAGACAAGGGAATTACCCACATGGAATCGACATAGTGAATATAGCTGACTATTTGTCACTTTCTCCACGAGTAAACTCTTATCTCCATGTTGCTGTTTCTGTTGCTCAGTACGAAGGATACTTATATCCGTTAGCAGAAGAAATGTTTTTTAACAAGATTATCCACTGGGATAAGAGCTTGAGAGAATTTGCTGCAGAGGCCCTTGTTGTGCTTGTCAAATATGATCCTGAATACTTTGCAGCTTTTGTCCACCTATCATTGTGTCATCTGATCAAGAAAGAAGTGGCGCCAAGCTTATTTAAAGCTATGGATGACTATTCTGTTGATAACAGAGGTGATGTTGGTTCTTGGGTTCGTGAGGCTGCTTTGGAAGGCCTTGAGACATGTACATATATCCTCAGTGTTCTGGATTCCCTTGCTGTTGAGTTAAAAGGATCCAAGGACTTCTCAAAGTTATATGCTGGCGTTGCAATTCTTGGATATATTGCTTCAATTTTGGATCCTGTAAATTGTCGAGCTTTCACCGATCTTCTTGCTTCCCTTGCCCATCGATATCCTAAGATTAGGAAAGCTTCTGCTGAACAAGTTTACCTTGTACTCCTGCAAAAGGGGTATCTTGCGCCCGAGGACAAGAAAGAAAAAGCACTAGAGATTATATCAGAAACATGCTGGGATGGTGACACTGAGACTGCAAAATATCGAAGATTGGAGTGCTGTGATATTGCTGGACTGGCTTTGGGATTAACTGAAAGAAGGGATACAGTAACGAAGAAGGCCAAAAGCATATTCCAATGGCTGGTGCCATGGTGGACAAAAAGCATTGATGATGCAACATGGGAAGATGAATTTGTTATGACAAGTGAGAACCCGCAGCTAAGTCTTGGGGACAAGACTTTATTCGAAGAGGGTGGCATTGATAGAGAAGCTGCTACTCATGCAGGGCCGGACTCACTTGGGCCTGGGAAGCTGCTGGCTTATGCTCGTAGGAAGAAGAAGAAAGGGCAGCTGGAAGTTAAGGCAATGAGGGGGTTTGGTTGAAATAAATCGGTTAGGGGCAGGAGAGAGAAAAAGGTGCCAACCTCGTGTCCAGCTGGGCACCTAGGGAGAAAAAACGTTTTAATCTTTTGCTATGTTTGGTTATAAAAGCTAGGAAGAGAGGGAGGGTGAATAATCTTGGAAATCATTTGTATTTTGCTGCTATTTTAGCAGGGCTCCATTGTTTGGAGAGGGAAGTATTTTCTTCCTAGGGGATTGTAATTTTGTATTACAGTCTTTATATCAATGAAATTGTTCTCTTCCTTCATTTCATTCTCTTCTTAATTCATTATTTGGTTATCTTAATTTCTGTTCTTTATCATTATATGATTTTGTCCAATGAGTTCTTCCTCATGTACTGCAACAGAATATTCATTTTCCTTGAATGATACAATGTGTCCAAAATTGAAACTAACGTGAAGGTCACGTGGATTTGTTTTTGTTTTATTAATTACATTTATCTTTGGGTCCTCAGCGGATGATAGGCAAACTAGTTGTTCTTGATTTTCTCTTAGGAGGCACCTCCCAAGGTGTATGTCAGGAATCAGATGAGCTTGATGATTAGAATATCTCAGAATGAAAGTTTAAGTTGAACCCTTTGTTCTTTAGTTGCAAGGATGGGATGTTTTGAGTTGAATATATGATATGGCAAGGGACTTTCTTTTTGGTTAAGATGCATGCAACATTTGTAGAGGAAAGAGCTAAATAAGATACCTTGACCAAAAATTTCGGGCCAGTCTGTCCTACTCAGTGGGGGGCGGGGGGGCATATGGTCTTATATTAATTTCCTTTATGATATGCCCCTCAAATTGAACAACTGATAAGAATTATGCTAAGGGAAGGACTATGGCATTGCACATTTGAAGATACTCTGATTCTGGTTCTGTTAAGAGGCCACCTAATAATTAATGTACTTGCCACCAATATTTTCTTATTTTTTAGTAAATTGCCAGAAGTTCTATACCATATCTTTTGGAAATATTCACTTAGCTCTTGCATCTTAATAAAATGGTTTAGTACAATGTGTATGTTGTTATTTGCTAATATTGCTGGTAGTCTAACTATCCTGACTGAACTTATGCTTCAATCTACAATTATATTCTATTGGGCTGTTTTTTCTTGAAAAAGCAATTACCGTAAGTTGCAGGATACAAGAATCAAGTAATTCGCTGCACAGGCTTATGTGGCAGCCAGAAGGAGACTTATTTTCAAGGGGTGGTGGTAGAGGTAAAGGAACTTCTTCGGCTAAGTCTGATCTTGATTGATGTTGAATTTTTACGAGAAATGACAGAAGATACTTGATGTTTTCAACTAATTATTCCCTTGTGTAATGTGCATGGCATCTCAAATATATAGGAAATTTGGAGAACTATATTTCTGTATGCAAGTTTTAGGCTATTGAGTTTTGTGATCAGTAGCAAACTGCTTGTCTTCTGAGTGTGTAGGAATAGTTCAAGATTTTTACATGCAGGTGAGGAACAAAATATTACAGACCCTGCAAATGTACCATATATTTTGTTCATAAATATCACAGAATAATTCTCCTCAAATGGTGAAATGGTTTGGTGAATTAGCAGAGAATAATCTTTGGTGATTGATAGGATGTGTCTGCAGGCAGAGAAGTCTTGAAGTTTCCGGATTTGTTAACAACTATGAAAGTTGTATTTTGTACCTTTTTTCCTGATACTTCAATGCCGAAGCAAAATATATATGTTGTTGATTTTAGTTTTTCTAATAATTAAGATGATTTTTTTTCTTTTTTTTTTTAAATAATTATGTTAAGGACACATCCAAAGAAACGACTTGTATTCCCTAGAAAGACATCGACAATGAATAAAGAGAAAAAGAAAGTCCTTTCGAAATTAGATAAGCTTTCCAAGGATGAAAAGTCAGCTGAACAGTCCACTGCCACTGAAAATTGTGATGTGCCTGATGATGTTGAAGGCGGCAGAATAGTACGGAAATCTACAAGAACTTCAGTTATTCTTAGGCAAGGCAACAACGAAGGTCAGTTCTTGGTTACAGAGTCTTCAAGTTTAGTTCCAAAAGCTTGATTCTGGAATTTCTATGTTGTGAGCTGTAGAGAGTATGGAAAAGTAAATGATTGCAGTCATTCTTACCGCGTAACTAGAATTATGCTTTCCTAGCATTCGATCTTCTAGAAGTCTATCAAAGGAGTAGGATTGCCGGACTCTTTTCACACATACACCTGTCCCTAAAATCTAGCCCATATGCATAAATTCTCAGCTGACATCATCACACCCATTTTTCTACCAGGTTTTGTTTGTTTTGCATCTGTGGTATGTTTAATTTATCAAAAGATTCAGATTGATGACTTACAGGGATCTATTATGTTATTCATAACTTACAAGTACAGGTCTCATTTGGAGATATGAATTGTTTCCATGATCTTAGACTAGGAGCTTGTTTGTGTCACAACATAGATGTGTTATGGCTGAAGTGATGGTTTTAGGTTTGACTTAAGGTGGGGCATCAATCTGTTGAATGGCGGAGGAGATCTCCACCAGTCTTTTACATTACTTGATCTGTTGGAAATAAACAATTTTTGGTGCATAGAATGTATGGAGCCATTTGGTGAAAAACAAGCATCATAAAAAATAAAAAAAAAATAAAAAAAAAAAGAATTCAATTGCTTCTGATGTTCACTCATATCTGAACCTTGTTATGTCATATGATCTGACATTTTGTTCTGGTCAAGGGAAAAAAGAATCAAATAAGGTTTTAGGCTAACAACGCTATTTGGACTTTTTTTTTTAATCCTTTTTATTGTTATAAATATGTTTTTGTAAAGTTGTTAAATGTATTTTATAAAAAATGGAATAACCTGAGACATGCATGAAACCAATGGTCAGCATTGGTTTTGTTTATGTATAAAACATCAATTCTCAGAATACTTATTAAATTAACATTGTTTATTTTTAAAAAAAATCCCAATAATCAGCATGGAATTGAGTGATTTCTTGCAGGGCTTTCACCTTTGACATTTCTTTGCAGGCACGTTAATGAATTGTAGGCACTGAAATGCCAATCAATTGTTGCATGTTGTGGGCCTTAGTGTTTGTTGCTAATTGAATCTGACACAGCATGTTGAATTGGGTGCCATTGTGTTGCTAATTATGTCTACTGCACAATTCGTGCAAAAGTCTTCGGCTCTGCATTTTGGCCTCTACCTAGGAATTCAAACGAGCATGCTTGCTTATTTGAGTGCTAGGAGTTGTGCAATGATTTGTTGAATCCATGTCAACGTCAAAATGAGATTCCTTTCTCGTTGGTCTTTCCTCAGCTAGAAGCAGAAAGAAGTAACAGTAGAGCTCGGGGGATATTCATTAATAGGTTGCCACCTGATACTTCAACACTGTCTCATCAATCTCATTAGATTTTCTGGGGCATATTAGTTTAATGAGAAGAACCATCCTCACTCAAGTATCTGATAGACCTAGATATACCATGCGCTGAACTGTGGTATTCGAATTCTTTATGCATATTGGACATTATGTGGTCAGATTCTTCTTGTTGCAATAGCTTATATAATGCTTTAGGAGGAGAATGAGTTGGCTCATCGATTGTTATTAAACATCGTGTTTTATTGGAAGTATAGCTATAGGTTAGATGTGACATGTATGAATATCGCATTGTATTTTTGTTCTTAGATTTGTCATTCTCTTCAAAGAAACTTTGGCTCATTTACAATTTTATGATTGAAAATAATATGAAAAATGATTTTTTGAGTGGGAAAGGATTCTTGAGCAGAAGAAGCGAAATCCAATTTTAAGTAGATAAAAATACCAAATTTCTTGCCTGTGTCTCAATTTGGCAAGACATGTACGATTGAAATTGATTTTTTTGGAATAAAATATAAATACTATAGCCTTTGTACACCATTCTATTTTATATTCATTATTAAATTAGTATTATACTAGTGAAATTATTTTTGATGTAATTTGAGTTTATCTAAAATAAACTTCATATATATTAATTTTCATATTGGTGTCTTTTTTTTTTATAGATTAAACTATATTAAATTATGGCAATTTATTTTAAATCATTTGATAATAATTATTTAATGAAGAATAAATTTCACTCAAGTTGGCACCATAATTATAAACTAATTAAAAATAAATTATCCTTTAGTGGTAAATTCACTTTACATATCAAGTTGGCTTGACCCCAGCCTAGCCCGAGCCCTTCTTTACCCCCTTGCTTGAGTCAAGCCCCAGTCCGACCAGAGCCCTACTCTATCCCCCTTGCTTGGGCCAGGCCCCCTGTCCGACCCTAACCCTATTCTACCCCCCTGCCCAGCCAGGCCCTCAGTCCGGCCCAAGCCAAGCACCCGACTCGACTTGAGCCTCACTCTACCCCCTGCTCAGACTCACCTCGAGCCCTACACTAGCCCCCTGCCCAGGCTAGGCCCTCGGTCCGACTCGAGCCCTACTCTACCTCCTTGGCAACGCCGGGCTCAAGCCCTATTCTACCCCCTACCCAAAGTAGGCCTTCAGCCCGAACCTAAATCTTAAACCTAAACCTTAAACTAGTATCCTTAAACCCTGGACCTAAACCCTAAACTAATCCTAAGCCCTATACCTAAACCTAAACTCTAAAATTCTAAAACTCTAAACATAATTCTTAACATTAAAACCTAAAGTAACCTAGACATAAATTTAAACTCCAAATCCTAAACTAAATCTAAATTCTATACATAATTTTTGGATTATAAAATAAAACTAACTGTAAAAAAATCAACAAAAATTGAATATAAACAGCCCAGATGGTCGAAGTTCTGCTTCTCCAGACTTGATCATCTCCCCCTAACCCAAAATCCTCTTTGGACGCAACACTATTCAATTGGGATCTATGATTTGCTTGTTCAAAAAAAAAAAATCAATGTTATATGTTATTTTCACTTTCCTTAGACGCATCAAAGATTAATTAGAAATTAAAAGAATTACCACGTTAATGAAATTGTTTAACAAATTACCAAGTCAACGTTAATGAAATTGTTTTTTCACTCTTGATAGAAAATCCTGCTACTAAATATTATTCACAGAGCCCCCTAAAACTTTCAGAAAACCATACTTTCAAAATGGAAAACAGAGTTCAACAGAATTGGAAACTGTTGCATCGAATTCAACACTATTTTGGTAAAAATTGATTTCAAAATCAACCTCCACTTCGAAATTAACAGCAGATTTAGAAAAATTTCTACCCAAACAAGCAATTAACCTGCAGTCGACAAAACTACAAAAATAAAATAAACAAAAAGGTACATCTAATAAAGTTTTCTACATTTTCTTGAAGTTTCTCTGCAACCAAATAGATTTGAAAACTATAATTTTAACCTAAAAGAAAGATGAAGCAAAATCAACGGAAACATACAAGTTATGAGATAAATCAGTTGACACAAAGCTTGCGTAGCCATTCACCGGCAAGAAACCGGAGGTTGTGATAAAAACAGAAACAGACCACTAAAATTGAAATTCATAGAGAAATTAAAGAAGAATGAGAATGGAATGGCAATTTTATATTAGAGTTTGAAAAAAAATGACCCTTTTTCTTTTTTTCTTTTGAATTGTTCTCCAGTACCTTCTCTTAGTCTGGGAAATTTTCTAGCTGATACTTTCTCGGCCTATCCAGGAAATAAAGAAAGAAAAATTATATGAAAAATGGGCTTCATCTGGCTGATGGACTATTAACATTCTTTATCATATGGTTATAATCCAAAAATGAAATGCCTCTTCTTCAAGCAAGCTCTCTAGAACTGCTATCATTCCAACTTTTCCTTCTTTTTCTGTTTAAAAGTTCATGCTTTTCGCCCCTACTCGCACTTTCTTTTTTCTTTTTATTTTTCTTGTGGTCAGTGTTTTGAATGAATAAAACGCAGATTTGGCAGCCGTCTTGGGGATGGGTCCTTCAAATATTTGTACCTGAGATGAGTCATTTTGTTGTTTGAAACATACAAACAATAATTTTGTTGGTACGGGTAATTCAAATATTTTTATTTTTATTTTTATTTTCGATATGCTATATATTCTTAAGAGACGTGTAGCACTAGCGCTCTCGCTATATACTGGTCACACGGTCTATTTGCATGTATGAGTGGAAAATATTGACTTGAAAACATTTCGTCATATGCGAATGAGAGATGATAGAGTTTGGATGTATCCATAACTCTGTCAATATTTATTCTAATCAGTTTAGGATAATTAATTTGAAATTCAAAAAGGAAGAAAAATTCTATTAGGGTTGACTTTGGAAAACCTCTATATAAAGGGGATTAGAAAATCTAATTAACGTTACAAAAACTATTGTAACATTTTAATTCACGTACAAAAATACACTTCTCCCATTTTGTTTTAGACTGTGGATTCATTGTTTTTTTTTTTTTGGCACAACTACTTGTGGTTAAAGACCTTACCAATGATATAAAAGCAAGAGATCCCGTGCTTCAGTTTTTTTCAACGGTTTTTGAGCTACGAGAGGTAAATATATTTACTCTCGATTATTAAGTTTATTTATATTTATGTGCATGAAAGCTTTCGTGTAGTAAAGTGGACATTTTTAGTGTGGTTTTAGGAGTCTCTATATGTTAAAAAAATATATTTATCTTTTTTTTTCATTAATTTAACAATAAAATTTTCTATTAATTAATTAATTTATCTTTTTTAATTAGATTAAAAGTTTAATTGTAATAAAAATCTATATAATTTTAAATTTAATTATTGTTTATCACTTTATCTTAAACAATATTATTTGATTGATAAGATAGTTTAATTTAAACTACTGGAAGATGAAATATTGTAGAATTATTATCTTTAGTGACAACTGCAATTAATTTATGATTATCTAATTAAAGGCATTTAATAACTATGTACTTCTAATAAAACCAACATTACATTTATGTTAGAAATCTGAGAGAAAATGGACAAGACATTTGAGAATAATGAACTAGAATACGAAAGAGCGTCAAAATTACCCAATTCTCTTGCGAAACGTCATATTTTCCTTTGGGGTTCGTTTCAAAATTTCAACATTGCTATTTTCTATACTTATTTTCTATAGAAGTAGCAAAAACAGTGAAACTTTTTTTTGGAAAAAAAAAACTTTTACAGATAAAAATAAATTATTTATTTTATATTACTAATAAAATTAAAATTGTTTAACTCTGTTTGGATTTTAGTGGAAGAATAAAAGTAACATGACACTAGATTAAGAAAATAAAAAGACAAAAATAACCATGTTACCCTTATTGTTGATTTGTTTCCGTGTGAAAAAGTTTAGAGATATTTTTTAATAATTTTATTAAATTCATACATTTTGTGCACTGCTATAGAGATATTTTTGGCACTACTATTAAAAATTTAATTGCTTTAAAAAATGCAAAATATATAGTGTATATTTAGATAATTGTATTGTATTAATTTGTATAGTATTAACATTTATAGCAGTAGCTTGTATAATATAATATTGGTTTGTATTGTTTAATTTATATTATTATATATCGTATTTGTTGCAAAACTGTATTCACTTGTAATATTTTATATTATGCTTGGTAAAATATGATACTATATAAATTTTGTAAAAAAGTTAAAAATAAACAAAATTAAGTTATTTGCGTTGTTATTAATTTTGACAAAAAATTATAAGTATAAAATACAATTTTTGATGCATGTATTAATTTTTAATTAGAAAATCTAAATAAATTCTGCTTTGAAAACAAAAAATAGAAAGAAAAACAAAAAGATATTACAAAAAAATAATAATAAATTTAAGATTTAATGAACTGAAATAATAATTATAAAATGAAAAAGACTGCAGTTGCTTAGTAAGGTAAACCACCGGTCTCGTATTTTTTTCTCCTTCTTTATTTCCTAACCCCAAAATGAAAAGAAAAATCAAGAAAAAATTGATATGAAAAAATGTTGAATATAAAGGCAACACAGGAAATAATAATATACTAAAAGTTTGACTCTTTATTTTATAATACAGTGTTTACTGTATTTAGAAACAAGTATGGACTGGTTAACTGATTTATAATAAAAAAAATAACAAATTCATTAATATTGGATTTTTAAAATCACTAACAATTAATCGGTCTATTATATTCAATTAACTATTCCATCAGTTTTGATTTTTCGGTTTGATTAACCAATATATTTCGGTTAACTATTAAAATTTATAACATAAAATTATATAAAAAATAGACAAAATTCAATTTAATGTTAAATGTGCAAAGTAATTAAAAATAAAAATTACAAAATAACATAATTTACTAGTTAAAATTCATGTTCAACAAATTAATAGCTAATATTATAAAATAAATTTGATATTTGTTGGAAATTAACATGTTCGGCTCTAAGTTATATAAAATTTTGGATAATATTAAAATATAAACTCTAAAATATAAAAAAATATAATTAAATGCTATTAAGTAAAATATGAACACCAATATATGATAAAAATATATATATATATAAAGTTAATCGATTACTATATATAAATATTACTATATAATTAAAAACAATGACATAACATAAATTTAGTTTAAAGTATTATATATATTTTATAAAAATATAAAAAAATTAAGATATAAAAATAAATATATAATTTAAATATATTTTAAAGTATTATTTTAGGAAATTTTTAGAGAGAAATAAAAAAAAAGAAAAATTTTTAAGGCATATATTAGAGTTAAACACTAAAATAAACTGCTAAAATACATATTCTAACTTTTCAAAATTTATAATAAAAATTTTTAAGGTATTATAAAAAAGATCAAATTAAGCATTTACCAAAGGCAGCTTAATTAAGTTAGTGCAAGGAAAATGATTAAAAAATATTTATTAATTTTTATTTATTTTTTTGAATTATATTTAATAAGAATTCAACTATAATTGTAATTATATGCATATTCAAACATGAATAACTATCAATTATTAATTATATAAACTAAAAAAAAATCATTAAAATGATGATATAAACTAACTAAATTTTGATTAAATATTTAAATGAAAGATAACTGTCATAAATTACTAAATTTTATAAATTCAATACTAATATAATTGAAGGAGAATGAATACACTTATAATTCTAAATTCAGGAAATAAATCAAATATATTTGATACCGAAGATGTCGGTTACATAAATTAATTCTTATACTAAATACGTCAATTATAAAAATTAATTCTTATATTGAATGTGTCATTTACAGAAATTAATTTCTATATTAAATATGTTTGTTACAGAATTTACTTTTTGCATTAATTACCACTACAAGAAAATTATAAAATAACAACGGAAATTAGCAACCGAATTTGTTGAATTTTCGTTGCTAATAGAAATTAGGAACGAAAAATTCGGTTGCTATTTTTAGCAACATAATTTTTTTTCTGTTGCTAAATTTAGCAACGGTATATTTTTTCCGTTGGTAAATTTAGCAACGAAATTTAAATCTGACTAAGGTAATTTCGGTGAATTGGTCAAAATTAACAAAGGAATATATTTTCCATTGCTATTTTTAGCAACCGAATATAATTCCATTGCTAAATCTAACCAGGATAATTTCGGTGAATTGGTCAAAATTAACAACGGAATATAATTTGCATTGTTATTTTAGCAACCGAATCAATTTCCGTTGCTAAATCTAACCAAGGTAATTTCGGTGAATTGGTCAAAATTAGCAACGGAATATAATTTTTGTTACTATTTTTAGTAACCGAATCATTTTTCGTTGCTAAAAATAGCAACGGAAAATTATTTCGTTGCTATTTTTTACATAAAAATTATGATAACTTGGCATAATATTTTAGTTTCAATCAAATTTTTTATGTATAAATAAATATAATTCAAACTCATAATAAAAGTTATGAAAATATTCTTATTGATAATATAATATAAAAATTGTAATACAAGACACTTAAAATTCTAAAAATATATTATGTTACTGTAAAGTAATAATCCATTAAAACCATGACAAAAATAACATAAAGTCATGTATCAATAACTAAAAATTACAAATCTAAATTAAGTAGGTGGGAAAGGTGAAGGAGGACGATCCAGCTACTGAGCACCCCTAGTTTTCAAATCCTCAATCCGATTCTTTAATTGGGTTATAGTATCCATTAACATGGTGAGTGCGGTCTCAAACCGAATGACTTTCTAAGAAGATTCACATCGCTTATTACAAGCAGCTATAGATGATGTAGAGATATTCGAATGGGAAGTGTTTGCAATTGAACCTAAACCAAAAATCCTTCCACGATTATTCTTACCACCAACTGCTTCAAGAAATATTTAACTCTCATCAACACTTTCAGAGCTCTGCAGCCATTGAGTGAGAGTCTCTTGTATTTACTCCTATCATTACAATAGTTACAATTAATTAGCCAAGTTTTCATAAAATAATTAATATTGATGTATAATATTTACATATATTGAGTTATCTGCAGCGGATATTAACGAATGTCTAACCATTATGCCTCTTTGTGTGGGTGTGCATAAATAATTTAGGATATATAGGCTTCCTACCCATAGACATTTCCTGCATAACTAATTAAACTCAATTTCATAAAAAAATTCAGCAGAGTTTCCTCTATTTTTATGATATTTACCTCCTGTACAGTAAAAAATTTATCTCAACAACGCAGCAATCCATGGACTCAAACATATATTAAACTATTATTATCCATAATAATCATACTTTTTTAGTCTATATGAAACCAAGTTACACAAACAATTCAGTAGATTTTCCTCGAATTATTTCATTTAAATTTACTCCCATCTAGCTAACGCCCTTTTATCGGATTAACATTTGACAATAATATGATTTTGAGGCGTCGCTAAGTTACTATTTATTTGGCAAAAATTTCAACAATATAACGGCTTATAAATCTTGCTATCTAAACTTTCAATTGATCGAAATTACACTCCCAATTGTGTTCCTCCACCTCCAATACTTCGTTCACAACCATAACACTTCTAAAAATCACATCACATCACAATAACAATCAAACATAACATCAACATTTTTTTGTGATATTTGACTCTTTTAAAGTAATAAATTTATCTCATTAACGCAACCATAAATTGAAGTATAATCAAAATACTTACCAGTTTATCTGCATGCTCGTGATGACTCAAAGTTCCTCCAGTGTGCACAGCTAAATTGTTTCCATTTGAGCCTCCCCGTCTGTTTGAAGAATTTCTCTCTGAAATGGCAACTACTTCGGGTGATGTCCAGTATTACTGCTAATGATCCCATATTGCTTGAGAAATAAAAGAAGGTCATTTACCTCTCTTGTGTAATTTAGCAACAAATTATTTATATCGTTGACGGGTACACTTTTTCCAAACTTGATAAATGATATCATTATATTTTGGATGCCAAAAAAATTCTTTCTGATAAAAAAAAATACATAATATAAGTACTGTAAAATATAATAGGTATCTCATTAATGTATGAAATTAGATTTTTTGAAACCAATAATGTAATTTATTTTTTGTACCTCAAACTCCTGATAATAAAAATTCCTTGTCTGCAGAGAGAGATTCTTCCAAATATAACCCTCCATTTCTATCCTCTCATTGAACTTAGACCTAATCTTTCTTGAGCAACTACCAGATGGAATAAAATTGTTAATATCTAATTACAAAAACCATAATTAACACCCATTAATTACAAGACTGCTCTGGCATGCAACTATAACTTAACAACAAAGCAAGTTATATTGTAGTGTAGATGACAATGTAATAAATAGATGTGAAATTGTCTCTACATAATATTTTCTTAGCAACACCAAGTTTTCATTATAATTTATAACTAAAAAGATCCCAACATGGTTTGACACAACTATAACTTATTTCTTATAATAGCTGAAAAATTACGTGCTAAGGTACCTATTAGACTTCAAACACAACATTTCAATCATAAGTAATGCTAGATTCTCTATTAAGCATAATGAATTAATTGAACTTTTCTGTCAAGTTTTTGTAAAGTTATCTCCAAACTAATTTCTTAGCAATCTAACTTAATACGTATATAACCACACCTGAGAGCAACCTCTTGTTGAACACTGTATCTAACTTTCTTATCAAAGCATCGCTCTTTCCTCTTCTATCGGCACCTATTTAATGAGGTAGCTTTCTGCGGTTGAGTACAACATCCAAGATAGTCTAACACAGCCCCCTAGAAAGAACAAAATTAGATGATGAATAAAAGGAGAATTAATAAATTAATACCATCATTTAAACAAATCAATACCATGTAATAGAAAAATCATTCTATTTATTTAACTGATTATCTACTTCTATTTGATGCAGATTTGACAATCCAAAGCTTGAACATGAACTTAGAATGATGAATAATTACAAGTATACTAAGGTGTTCGAAAAGAATCGAAGCAGAAGATCGAAAGACAATACACCCACGAATATTTGAAAAATAATTTACCAAGGTGTTCAAAAAGAAAAAAAACAGAGAGAATAGCCACATAAAACAGATCTGAGACAAATACTAACTGAAAGTAGGGGTTAAATGCAGAGGTGGTGGCACTGTGGCTGGGAGACGCGGTGGCGGTATGGCTAGGAGATTTGGTCGTCGCCGTTTACTGTGCTGCTCTCACGAAGGACGTTGCTGTGCACAATGACCAATTTGCCAGAGATGAGCTGTGAGGGGCACGAGAAGAAAAGGAGAACGAAGAAGAAGAAGAGGAAATGATCGGTTTGAAAAGAGCATAAGCCTTTGTTTGGATCAAGGGAAGTGGGAGTAATTGGGTAGAAAGTAGATTGAAATTACCTTACTTTTCCTTGTTTGGATTGTAAAATCCTAAAATTGAGAGCAGAATCTAATGAAAATCAGATTTCTCAATTAACCCTTTGTTAAGGATTTTATTTCCTTTCAATTTGGAGAGAAAGCGAGGTAAATGGATGGGTGATGAAAATAATTTTCTGAAATTACCAAATTATCCCTTTCTTTATAAATATCTCCTCACGTCTCTACTTTTCTCTCAGCTTGTTGATTTTTTTGTAATATTTACATGTCATGTTATGTAAATGTAAATGTAGTAATTGGAAAATGGTTGGCTAGTTTTTCTGTTTATTTTTATTAGGTGAAAAAGATGTAAAGAAAAAAGAAAACATGAGTGTTTAGATATTGCTTTTATTCTTTTACCCGCAAGCGGGTTAATGTGTTTTTTTCTGTTTATATTTATTATTTGAAAAATGTTTAAAAAGAAAAGAGAAGAGTGTTTAGATATTGTGTTTATTCTTTTACCTACAAGCGGGTTAATGTGTTTTTTCTATTTATTTTAATAGTTGAATAAGGTTTAAAAAGAAAAGAAAAGAGTGTTTAGATATTGTTTTTATTATTTTACCCGTTTGCGCGTTAATTTGTTTTTTCTGTTTATTGTTTTATGTATTAGGATATAACTGTCAAAGATACTTATGAAAATCTAATTCACTCTCTGTACTTGTTAAGTTATCCAAACAATAGAATAAAAATAACTAGAAATACAAATTTCATTACTTCCATTTCCACTCATTTCCACTCATTAAAGTAAATTAAATTTACTCACATCCAAATAAAGGCTAAAAGAAGGGGTTTTTACTAGCTCCCATTATGGAATAATATAATATAAGGGGACCTTAAACATTTTCACTAGGGAAAATAGCAACGAAAAATGATTATGTTGCTAAAATAGCAATGAAATTCATTTTCCGTTACTATTTTAGCAACAAAATTGTTTTCTGTTGCTATTTTCCTAAGTGAAAATTTTAAAGTACTTAAAATAGCAATAAACTATTTTTTTGTTGCTATTTTAGCAACGAAATTCTTATTCAGTTACTATTTAGGGGACCACAAAAATTATCAGAAGCGAAAATAGCAACGAAAATTGATTTTGTTGCTAAAATAGCAATGGAAAAAGAATGTCGTTGCTATTTTAACAACGGAATCAGTTTTCGTTGCTATTTTGGCTAGTGAAAATTTTGAAGCTCCTAAAATAGCAACGAAAAATGATCTCCGTTGCTATTTTAGCAATAGAATTAATTTTCATTGCTATTTTTGTTAGTGAAAATTTTAACGTTCCTTAATAGCAATCAAATTTATTTTCGTTGCTAATAGAACAGGTTTCCATTGCTATTTTTGCTACTAAAAATTTTTATGGTCCCCTAAATAACAATAAAAATGACAACAGAAAAAAATTCGGTTGCTATTTAGGTGACATGAAAATTTTCGCTAGGGAAAATAGCAACGAAATTCAATTTTCATCGCTAAAATAGCAATGGAGTTCATTTTTCGTTGCTATTTTAGCAATGGAATCAATTTTGTTGCTATTTTCCTTAGTGAAATTTTTCAAGGTCCCCTAAATACAACCGAAACCTCTTCTGTTGCTAAAATAGCAACAAAAATTGAACTATGTTGCTATTTTAGCAACGGAATTCATTTTTCGTTGCTATTTTTGCCAATGAAAATTTTACAAGTTCCTAAAATAGCAATCGAATCTATTTTCGTTGCTATTTTAGCAGCGGACTAAATTTTCGTTGCTAATTCGGAACTAAAAATTTTTAAGGTTAATAAAATAGCAACGGAATTCTTTTTCCGCTGCTAAAATAGCAACGAAGTTCATTTTCCATTGCTATTTTCGCTACTAAAAATTTTTGCGCCATCTGCTGGCGCCTTATTTAGTAACGGAATAAGCATTCCATTGCAAAATTTCGTTGCTATATTTTGGCGCTAAAACTTTCCTCCAAATTTAGTAACGGAAAATAACCATTTTTATTTTCTTTGTTAAATTGAAAAATTTTAACGAATTTTAGCAACGAAATTAGATTTCTATTGCTAAATTAGCAAGAAAAATTATTCCGTTGCTATTTTAACATTTCCTTGTAGTGTACCTTCCTAATTAAGAAATGTAAAAATCTCTATAATTAGAGTTTATGGATTTAGATTTAGAGGTTGATTTGCTAGTTTTTCATAAGAAATTCTTTAGAGAATTCCTTTTCTCCTAACTCGTTCCTTTGTTTCTTCAAAAGGTATTTAGATCATGGAATTGTTGCCGTTATTTCATCTAACGGTTTGTGAATAATAGCCGTGCTAGTAATGCAAAAGAACATCCTTCGCTTTTGCTTCTCCTTCTCAAAAGATTCCGTGCTGCAAGAGGTAAATAGATTTTTCTCTTTATATATATATATATTTTTTTCCAATATTGGTATCAAAGCCTTTGCTTAAACATTCTCGCATGATATTAAAATTAAATCTAAAGTTTTATATGTAAAATTGGTAGATCTAATTAGGTTGTATGAAATCCAATGTTAAATATGTAACACCCTTGTACCCCCTAGATGGAATATAAAAGCGCTGCTAGACTCAATGAACTCATCCTGTTATATTATCTTTTTCCTTAATTACAAGTTCATTATACCTTTATAATCATGCTTCTTCATGTGTTGTATTATCCTACTCAGTTACATACAAGTTCTTATTTTGAGACCTATACATACATACATATATTGACTTATGATGTTATTAACTATTCACAACACTTGTTCACTACATACATTACATACATATCATTTATGTTTAAAATACAAAATGATTATATACCAAAATAATCTTCAAGTTTTACTCCTAGTGGCCTGCAGATGTTGCCTCAAAACCGACACTTCTAATCTATACCTGTAAACCAACATGGGAAAAGCACTCGTGCTGATGATAGCTCAGTGGGGAGTAAAACAATACGATTGACTTCTGGACAAAGTCTGAAATATAAATAATATAATATGCTAATGTGCATAAAATAATAGCATGTCTCACTACAAGAAAAAGTTAAAATAGCAACGGAAGTTTTTCTGTTGCTAATTTAGCAACGAAATTCAAATTCCGTTGCTAAATAGCAACGAAAAAATTAATCAATTGCTAACTTTCGTTAAAATTTTTCTATTTAGCCACGGAAAAATAATTGGTTATTTTTCGTTGCTAAATATGGAGGTAAGTTTTAGCGGCAAAGTGTAGCAATGGAAATCCTATTCTGTTGCTAAATAAGGCAGGAGTACATGGCGCTAAAATTTTCGGTAGCGAGAATAGCAACGGAGTACTATTTCCGTTGCTATTTTAGCAACGGATATAATTTTCGTTGCTATTTTAGCAATGGAAATTGTACTCCGTTGCTATTTGTGGGACTTGACAATTTTCCATGGCTATCTAGCAACGGAAGCCTATTCCGTTGCTATCATAAGCTCTGTTGCTATTCTCTCAAGTAAAATTGTCAAGGTCCCACAAATAGCAACGGAATATTTTTCGTTGCTATAGTAGCAACGGAAATATACTCCGTTGCTATTCTCTAAAGTGAAATTTTTTACGATCCCCTAAATAACAACGGAAACTTTTTTCGTTGCTATTTTCGCAACCTTCAACATTTTAATTGGTGAAAATAGCAATGGAATATATTTTCGTTGCTATATAGCAACGGAAAATAAATGCCGTTACTATTTTCTCAAGTAAAATTATTTAGGTCCCACAAATAGCAATGGAAAATATTTTCCGTTGCTAAAATAGCAACGAAAATAGATTCCGTTGCTAATATAGCAACAGAAAAAGCACTCCGTTGCTATTCTCTCAAGTGAAATTTTTTACGGTCCCTTAAATAGCAATGGAAACTTTTTCCGTTGCTATATAGGGGACCTTGATAATTTTACTTATGAAAATAGCAACAGAATACTATCCGTTGCTATTTCCATAACCTTTAACATTTTAATTAGTGAAAATAGCAACGGAATATATTTCCGTTGGTATTTAGCAACGGAATTTTTTTCCGTTGCTATTATTCCTAATGAAAATTTGTACGGTCCTCTAAATAGCAATGGAAAATGTATAAATAGCAACGGATTGTGATTTCCGTTGCTATTTTAGCAACGGAGTTATATTCCGTTGCTATTTTATTTTGTGCCCTAAGTATAAATAGTCCATTTTCATTTCCCCTGCTGCCTCTCTTCTCTTCTCTTTGTCTTTCCTTCTCCTGCCGCCATCTCTTCTCTCACCGTCTCTCTCTATCCTCTGCCGTCTGGTGCCCTCATCTCCCTCTTTCATTTGCTTCAACAGGTATGTGATGTGTGTTTGTTTAGATCTGTGTTTCTTTCTCTTTTTTTTCGATGTCTCTAGATTTCACACTTGTTTTGTTGATCTTTGCCCGATCTGTGTTCCAATGCTCCTGTGTTTCTTTTTTCCGATATCTCATCGGCGTTTTTTGCCTTCGGATTTTTACCAAGAATTTGCATTGGACAGAATTTTGCGATGCTTGAAGCTAAATTAGCTTTGGTTATGATACTGCAACATTTCTCTTTTGAGCTTTCTCCTACTTATAGACATGAACCTCATGTTTTTCTCACTCTTCAACCTCAGTTTGGTGCCGAAATGATCCTACACAAGATTTGAAATTTTTTTTTGATTTATTATAAGTATTTTTCTTTATCATTATAAATTGCATTAATTATTAATGTCTTTTGTCTAATATAAATGTTATTTTCCGAAGCAGTGTTGGTAGGCTCATGAGATTTGAATAATTAATAGTTATTTTTCAAAGAACTCACCGTTAGAATATAATTTTTTGACTAGAGAATGAATTTTAAGTTGGTGAATAAATAAAATAAGAGTGGAATTTAACTAGAAATTGTTTATTCCGTTAAAAATTTTATTTTCCATTTTCCGCAATTAACGGCTAATTTGATTTCTAAAGTCAGATTAGGGAGTTGACACCAAAAGCTATGAAGAACAAACAACTGGCAATTAATAAAGTTAATTGGTTAATTTAAACATGAACAAAAAATAAAATCCATAGATTATATAGACGGTTACTGCCAAAAGCATCCATAAAGTAGATTACAATATTATTATTTAATGAAAAATTTGTCCACCTCATTTTTGAATATATATATATATATATATGAATTCTGTTATCATCACAATTAAATATCAACTTAATTTCCTGCATTTTCTGTATATGTACTCTCATGATCATATTATTCGATTGATTGTTAATCTCACCACAAGTTTGTTGTTGTTACCATTTATTTTTACCTAAAGTACGTGAGCTGCATATTTACTTGTGCATTAAACAAGAAAATACATAATCTAACTGTAATTTTAAAGTGGAGTTTGCAAAAACTGCATATACAAAAAGATAAATGATGAGGATTTTGATAGCTATTCAGTGTGTAGTATCCATTTTGATAGACATTTCCAGTCTAGGGTTGCTAATGGCTTGCTAGTTTGCAACCTTTTTTTAAGAAAAAAAAAATTAGAATCTTAATCTTTTTTAAATTTGTACCTTAGTCTGATCATTAGAGCTTAACTACTTCTAAATCTCTTTACTTCATATTCCTCTCATGGTTGATTTTTACTATGGCTTTGTTATTGTGATAGCTTTTTCTCTTTTATTTCCGTAAATATATATGCCATAGTTATTTGTACGTAGTAGATGTTCTTGTTAGCATTTATTTGTATATTTTAATTTCTTGCCCATGAGACCTTATAGAGTCGGAAAATGAACAGAAAGTTTATCCCGATTTGATTTGACTGTGACAATATCCAAGACACTTCTGAGAATGTAATGATTATTGTGAATTCGCTCTTCTTCCTAATTATTCTTGGAATGCTTCTTACTATTCTGTTGTCAAAAAGTAATCTCAGCAATTTTTACAATTTTTGATGATGTTATCAGTAATTTGTATTCATCTC
Organism: Excoecaria agallocha; assembly: GCA_037975025.1. Classification (NCBI taxonomy): domain Eukaryota; kingdom Viridiplantae; phylum Streptophyta; class Magnoliopsida; order Malpighiales; family Euphorbiaceae; genus Excoecaria; species Excoecaria agallocha. Next base: position 3,755,661 of record CM075821.1, on the reverse strand, counting down.
GGATCAGAATTGCTGGTCTTTGAAGGAAAACATTTCTGTAAATAATGCAGTTACTGGTTGGGCCTTACTCTAGATCTGTTCAAGCCAGATTGGTGCGTCCTTACTGTTAAACTAAACTGTGATCTCTATTTGTCCTTGAAGAATGAATAAAAACAAACTATATATGACATGAGTCTATGTTTTAGATGATAAACTTTACATATTTGATTCTCTTACTAATCTATCTTTTATATTTGCTAACTCATAATATCTTCTATGGAAAATTAAGCCCATACAAGTTTCTCTTTAAAATCTTATTCTTTTTGTATGGCATTCAACTTACAAATCTGAATGTGGCTGCCCTATCGTCATTTTTTGAATTTCCCTTATTTGTTTGTAATTCTTTAGGTGTTGCAAAACCTTGATATAATGGAATTGTGGTCAAAGGTCTCAGAATCTCAATCAGACCCTAGGTTTTTTATATTCTAATTTTTTGCAGTAGTTATTGGCACTTGTGGATATTTGTTTCTTTTTCTTATTTCTCTTTTTCTTTTTGGTTAAAAGCAGTCATTACTTTTGGTATGACTAGAGTTCCAAATCTAAACTATCTAAGCTCAAATGAATGCATGCCCACTGTTTTGTAATTAAACAGTATGTTGTACCTAGAGAAGACGTCATTTAATTAAACAGTCTAATAAATGCAGTGGATTGCTCTTTTGCATGCTGCTCTAATTGAATATGTCTCTGTACACACTTTGGTTTTGTGTTGTGGGCTACCTCTTGATGTCTGAGTAAAATATGTAATGATTCTGTTCGAGCTTGAAATTCTATTTTGACATCCTTTTGCATAATATTATCATTCTTTGTAAAAATTGTAGACTGCATTTTTGTTATGAAGTAACGATTGTAATAATATCATTCTTTGTAGGCACCAAAGTGTAAATAATTAGTGCCAGTTTGAGGTTTAGAGGTTAGACCTCACGTACTGTATAGTTGACCATTTTATTCTAATCTCATGCTTGGAATAGGGATTTGGATCTGAGTCTCCTTCTTTATTTCCATTTTGTTAGCTGCGACACTTGCTTTGTTGTTGAAGCTTGGTTCTTTGAGGTCTGTTCTACCCTGCTGAATATTGCCTTCGAGATTTGTAAGTCCTATTGAATAAATGATTTATTTTGGGCATTATTATGTATGTAATATACTTTGTGAATTAATTCGACTAAAACTTGAAATACTATACGAATTGTATTGATCTCTAAGCTATCTTTGCTTTAGTTTTAGAAGAATTGTTGTAAGTTTGCTTAAAAAAATTTTTGATGCAATTAGCAAGCAAGGATTTCGACAATGGCGAGTAAGTTTGCTTTTCATAATTAAGAAAGGAATAGAAAAGTTCCAGGTTTGTTGCTCAACTGATTACTGTGATTTGTTGATTATATACTTTGTATTGCATTAGTCACTTCAGCTTGCCTTTTACTTGTGTCACTGTTGTATTCCAGATGGTTATGTTTCGAACTTGGCAAGGTGTGTTGATATGAGAAAGTACAAATCATTTGGAATGAAGAGTCATGATTGTCATGTATTTATGAAGAGGCTAATTCCAATTGCATTTCGGGAGCTCCTACCGAATAATGTTTGGGAAGCCATAACAGAATTAAGTTTGTTTTTCAAAAGCTTAACATCATCTGAAATACAATTATCTGACATGGAAAGACTAGAAAGGGACATTTCGATAATATTGTGCAAATTAGAGGGTATTTTTCCTCCTAGCTTCTTTGATTGTATGGAGCATCTACCTATACATTTAATTCACGAGCCTAAACTTGCTGGTCCAGTTCAATACCGATGGATGTATCCATTTGAGAGGTAATTAAATACCCTTTTTACCTAACGCTTATATATATATATACCAAATTAGTAAATATAGTTATCCTAATTGTAACATAGGAATTTGCATCACTTGAAGAAAAATGTTAAAAATAAGGCTAGAGTTAAAGGCTCTATATGCAATGCGTATTTAGTAGAGGAAGCAAGTACTTTTTGTTCACATTATTTTGAGCCGCATGTGATAACTTGACAAAGGAAAGTTCCTCGTAATGATGATGAGGATGAGCGGATTGATGATGATAACATGTCTATTTTCACATATCCTGGCCGAACACATGGGCGCTCAACAAGAAGAATGTTAACATACAAAGAAATGAAGGCTACCTATGGTTACATTTTATTGAATTGCCAAGAAATTCAACCTTTTGTGCGGTAAGTTTAAGTTATATTTCAAATTGGGTGTGTTCTTATTCTCGGGGATTGGAGAATTATAGCTAATATAATTTACAATCTCTTTAGCCAATACGAGGAGTTGTTAAGTGAGCTCATGCTAGAAAAACAACAGGATGACATCAATAAAGAGGTAGAAAAAAACTTCCCACGTTGGTTTGCAAATTATGTAAGTTTTTAACTTGCAATATGAGGTACTTTTCAATAAATTACTGTTAAACTTACAATATATTATATTTATTGATTTAATTTCATTTTTTTTATTATGTAGGCTTATGAAAATAAAATAGAAAACAATCTTATATGTGATCTTGCAAAAGGACCTTTGCGAACTGTTAAATCATATCCAGTCTATTTCGTTAATAAATATAAATTTCATACAGAAAATTATGGGCATAGCATGGCAATAATAAATAGTGGGGTTTGCATACAAGGGGAACTGATGGATTATTTCGGGAAAATTATTGAGATAGTTGAAATTGAATACCCTGCATTGCCGATAAAACGGTGTGTACTTTTTAAGTGTGAATGGTTTGATCCTACTGTTAACATTGGAACAAAAGTACATAACCGATATAATCTCATTGAAATCAACCAGCGGAGAAGATTTAAACAATTTAAACCATTCGTGTTGGCAATGCAAGCTATCCAGGTGTATTATGTCCCTTATCCCAGCTTAAGACAGGATAAGTTAGATTGATTGGCAGTCTGTAAAGTCAAACCAAGAGGTGTTTTTGAACCCCATGCAAAAGGAGAAAGCAAGAGAAATAAAAATGAAGCATTTCAGGAAGAAGACATAGATGTACATGAAATAAATGCATCTTTTGAGAATGAACCTTTAAATGATCCAAATAATGAATTTGTGGAAATCTCCTCAGGAGAGGATGGTGATTCCATAGATGGGCAGAATTCTGAAGATGAGCTCGACTTTAGTTTTAAATGTTCAGAAACAGATGATGATTTTGATGTGCAATTAAGTGATGATAGCGATTAATTTGAGTACACTACATTTTGTCCTTTAAGTAATCCAAATATGTGTATTATTGCCATCGGTATAATATTGTTATATATGCTTTAATCATATTGTTCTATTACAAGAAGCATAATCCATTTCTTTATTTTTCAGGTACAAAATATGCGACCCAAAAAAAAGAAGGGAATGTTACCGCCTAGGCTCAGATTATTCTCAGATGAAGAAAGTAGTTCACAGGTGACCCCTTAGCAACCATATCAAGCATCACCTTCACCAACACCAAATGCCGATGGCTCTCCTCATTTACCAAGTGATTCGGCATCCAACAATCCAAATATATCAGTACCACCTATAAATACATCTACTCCCGCACCAAAATCTGATTCTATAGTAGATGCTGGAGATGAAGGAGAAGTCCCTCCGCTTGGTTCGAAGGGAGCTGATGGAAGAATTTACATCAAGATTATCAATGATATGTGAGTGTTGATATTATTTTGTATTAGAAGCTAACGTAAGTTTATGTCTACTGCTATGAATATGTAATTTGAAACTGATCTAAATTTGTTCATATTAACAGTTTTATTCCATCTGGTATATGCTCAAGAAAGATTAGGTCCAAGTTCAAAGAGAGGATAGAAATAGAGGGTTATGTTTGGAAGAATCTCTCTCTGCAGACAAGAGATTTTTATTTTCAGGAGTTTAAGGTACAAAAAATAAATTACAATATTGGTTTCAGAAAATCTAATTTCATACATTAATTAGATGCCTAACATATTTTACAATACTTATATTATGTTTTCTTTTTTATCAGAAAGAATTTTTTTGGCATCCAAAATATAATGATACCATTTATCAAGTTTGGGAAAAGCGTGCCCATCAATGATATAAAGAATTTGTTGCTAAATTACACAAGGGAGGTGAACGGCCTTCTTTTATTTCTCAAGCAATATAGGATCGTTGGTAGCAATACTAGGCATCACCTGAAGTAGTTGCCATTTCAGAGAGAAATTCTTCAAACAAACGGGGAGGCTTAGATGGAGATAGTTTAGCCGTGCACACTGGAGGAACTTTTACTCATCACGAGCATACTGATAAACTGGTAAGTATTTCGATTACACTTCAATTGATGGTTGTGTTAATAACATAAATTTATTACTTCACAAATTGGAAATATCAAAAAAACATGTTGATGTTATGTTTGATTGTGATTGTGATGTGATGTGATGTGATTTTTAGAAGTACTATGGTTGTGAACGAAGTATTGGAGGTGGAGGAACATAATTGGGAGTGTAATTTCGATCAATTGTAGGTTTGGATAGCAAGATTTATAAGCCGTTATACTGTCGAAATTTTTGCCAAATAAATAGTAACTTAGCGACACATAAAAATGATATTATTGTCAAATGTTAATCCCATAAAAGGACTAAAAAATATGATTATTATGGATATTGATAGTTTAATATATGTCTGATTCCATAGACTGTTGCATTGTTGAGATAAATTTTTTACTGTACAAGAGGTAAATATCATAAAAAAAGGGAATTGCTGAATTTTTTATGAAATTGAGTTTAATTGGTTATGCAGGAAACGTCTATGGGTAGGAAGCCTACATATCCTGAATTATTCATGCACACCCACACAAAGAGGCATGATGGTCAGACATTCGTTAATACCCGCTGCAGACAACTCAATGTATGTAAAATTTATACATTAATATTAATTATTTAATGAAAACTTGGCTAAATAATTGTAATTATTGTAATGATAGGAGAAAATACAAGATACTCTCAGTGAACGACGGCAGAGCTCTGAAAGTGTTGATGAGAGTCAGATATTTCTTGAAGCAGTTAGTGGTAAGAATAATCGTGGAAGGATTTTTGGTTTAAGTTCAATTGCAAACACTTCCCGTTCGAATACCTCTGCATCATCTATAGCTGCTTGTAGTAAGCGGTGTGAATCTTCTCAGAAAGTCATTCAGCTTGAGACCGCAGTCACCCTGTTGATGGATACTGTAACCCAGTTAAAGAATCGGGTTAAAGATTTGGAAACCAGGGGTGCTCAGCAGCCGGATCATCCTCCTTCACCTTCACCACCTACTTAACTTAGATTTGTAATTTTCATGTATTGATAAATGACTTTATGTTATTTTCGTCATGGTTTTAATAGATTATTACTTTACAGTTGTACAATATCTTTTCAGGATTTTAATTATCATGTATTATAATTTTTTTTGTTATATTATCAATTTTTAAACTATCATTACGAGTTTTGAATTATATTTATTTATACGTACAAATTTGGATTGAAACTAAAATATTATGCCAAGCTATTAGAAGCTACTTGGATGTAAAAAATAGCAACGAAAATGGTCTTACTAGGCTAAATTTAGCAACGAAATAATTATTTCGTTGCTAAATTTGACCAGTTTACTGAAGTAATCTTGGTTGGATTCAGCAACGGAATTTTTTCCGTTGCTAAATTATATATTCCGTTACTAATTTTGAACAATTCACCAAATTGCCTTGGTTAGTTTTAGCAACGGTATAGTATTTTCGTTGCTAAAATTTAGCAACGAAAAAACTTCTGTTGCTGAATTAGCAACAGAATAGTTATTCCGTTGCTGATTTTGACCAATTCACCAAAATTGCTTGGGTTAGTTTTAGCAACGGAATTTCATATCCGTTGCTAAATTCCGTTGCTAAGAAATAGCAACCGTCAATATTGCAACCGAATTTTTCGTTGCTATTTTTCGTTGTTAATTTTTATTAGCAACAGAAATTGGACAAATTCAGTTGCTAATTTTCGTTGTTACTTTATAATTTTCTTGTAGTGTCTTCTCGTGTCACCATGCATATACTTATAATAACAGTTTATGCATTAAAAATATTGTATTTACCATTTATCAATCACACTAATAATATCACTAAAAGACACTAGTATTACACCGAAATTCCAAAGCATTACCACTATTATTCACTTTTCAATAATAATTAGTTAATCATTTCCATTTGCCTGAATTCCCATTGATGGTGGATAACGGGTACACAACACTAGATACTAACAGCTACAATCATTATCCCCTTATAGGCATGCTTATCTATCCACTACTATGCGACATTCAGGCTCAATAAGTCTTTGATAGCTCAAAATTATCATATTCAATACATTCAAGGTCATAAAGTTTATACATAATAGAACATACAAACAATATTCCCATATAATACTTGAAGAATTTCTAAATCTGAATTCTTATTTTTTGCATTTAGGAATATAGGTATTAATTTATACAGATTTTAAGTTACAAATTCAAACAAATTATCAAATAATACTGCTAACTATTGTCAAATAATTATGCTAATTAAATCAAAAAATTGGAAAATCTTCTCCTAAAATTAGTTACTAACAGCTATCAACAACTATAATGATCAACACAAAATTCATAGCTGTACAGAAAAAAAATGTTCTAGATTTTCAACACTCCCCCTCAATATGGTGAATAGATATTTTTCATTCCCGTCTTGCTTGTAACGTCTTTAAAGTTGGAAGTAGGCATTCCCTTAGTTAAGACATCTGCCAATTGATTATTTGATGCTATATATGGAGTGCAAATCATGCCGTTGTCCAGCTTTTCTTTAATAAAATGTCTATCTACTTCGATGTGCTTTGTACGATCATGTTGCAATGGATTGTGTGCAATATTGATGGTAGAATTGTTATCACAATAGAGCTTCATAGGTCCTTCCCACTTGATTTAAGGTCATCAAGTATTATTTTAAGCCATAGCAATTCACAAACTCCATGAGCCATAGCTCTAAACTCTGCTTCAGCACTTGATCTTGCAATAATTGATTGCTTCTTACTCCTCCATGTCACTAGGTTCCCACTAAGAAATGTACAATATCCTGAAGTCGATCTACGATCTACAACAAAACCTGCATAATCAGCATCAGTATATGCCTTTATAAACAATTCTTCATTTTTCTTGGACAGAATTCCTCTACTTGGTGTCCCTTTGAGATAGGATAGAATTCTATTGATAGCCTGCAAGTTTTTCTCTCTTAGATTATGCATAAATTGTCTTACACACTTATGGAAAATGCTATTTTTGGCCTTGTCTGGGACAAGTATATCAGTTTCCCAACCAGCCGTTGATATCTTCCCTTATCTACTGTGCTATCATCCTTCCTTTTACTCAATCTCAAGTTAGGCTCAATGGGTGTGCTTGTTGCCTTGCATCTAAGATTGCCTCTTTCTTTAAGCAAGTCTAAGACATACTTTTGTTGGGAAACAAAGATGCCTTTATTTGAGTATGCCACCTCAATGCCTAAAAAATACTTCAGCCTTTTTAGTTCTTTAATTTCAAACTCCTTTGTTAAGCACTTTTGGAGTGTTTTTCTTTCAATTTGATCATTCCTGGTGATGATGATGTCGTCTACATATACAAGAAGAGCTGTAACTCCTCATTTTGAATGTTTTATGAACAAGATATGATCTCCTTGATTTTGTTTGTATTGCATTGCTAGCATTACTTTAGTAAATCTTCCAAACCAAGCTCTTGGCGATTGTTTTAATCCATATAAAGCTTTCTTTAACCTGCACACTTTCTTTTAAAAAAACATTTTATTGAAACCGATGGAGGTTCTATGTACACCTCGTCTTCTAAATCTCTATGTAAGAGCACATTCTTAACATCAAATTGCTGTAAACACCAACCAAAGTTAGCAGCTAAAGACAAAAGGACACGTACAATATTCATTTTTGCTACGGGTGCAAAGGTCTTTTGGCAATCTACCCTATATATCTATGTATATCCTTTTACAACCAACTGAGCTTTATGCCTTTCTAATGAACTATCAGCTCTATATTTCAAAGTAAACACCTACTTACACCCCACTATTTTCTTTCCTTTGGGCAGCTTTACAATTTTCCAAGTCTTATTTCTCTCTAGGGCATTCATTTCCTCTTTCATAGCTTGTAACTAGTTCTTATTTTTAAAATGCCTCTTATAGTGTTTGTGGGATTGAAATGGAGTTGATGCTGGTAAGAAAAGTTTTATTTTGTAGAGAGAGTCTATGGAAAGATACAAAATTTGAGATTGGATGTTTAGTGCATTCACGTGTTCCTTTTCGAACAGCAATAGGAAGGTCTAAATCATTAAATTCACAAGAAGCAGAGTCAGATTGAATACACAAAGGAGCAAAATTTTCAATACCTAATTGTGGTTTAGATTTTTGGACTTGCACAGGTTCAGAAATATGAACTTTCTTCCTTAAGTAGACCTTGAGTGGTGTAGTAGGATTTAAATCAAATTTTCTATCAGTTCTAAGATTAGGTTCAATTTCTTTACTAGCATGTTCACCTTTAAATTCAAATTCAGGTTCAGGTTCACTGCTAGTATGTTCTCCTTTGGATTTAGGTGTATAGTTAGGTTTGAAAGACTCAAGTTTAGTGTGGGACTTTAAAAATCAAGGAGAAATTCCTTATCTTCCTAAGAACTCTCCCCCTAGAGATAAGGATTGTTACTTTGAAAGTAAGGTTCATTTTCAACAAATGTGACATCTATAGAGGTAAAAAAAATTTTTAAAGGTGGATGATAACACTTGTATCCTTTCTTTGTGTTTAAGTATCCCATAAAAATACATTTTAAAGCTTTTGGATCAAGTTGTCCTATTTGGTGTGCATGAACATGTACAAAAGCAACACAACTAAACACTTTTGGTGACAAATTGCAAGAGACACTAAATTCTAGGTAAAAAATAGAAAGAACAGCAATGGGACTCTGATTATTTAGCACTTTGAAAGGTACTCTATTTATCAAATGTGCAGCAGTTAAAACAACCTCGCCCCAAAAGGTTTTTGGAACTTTATGTTGAAATAGAATTGCATGTGTCACATTGAGTAAATGTCTATTTTTTCATTCAACAATCCCATTTTGTTGAGGTGTGTCAACACAAGCTGACTCATGTATTATACCCTCTGTTTGGAAAAAGATGAGAGAACTTGATTAAAATAGTCTCTTTCATTGACTGATCTTACTTTTTTAATCAAACTTCCAAATTGTGTACAAATCATTTTATGAAACATTGGAAAAATACTGCTTACTTCTGATTTTTCTTTCATAAGAAATAACCAAGTAGTTCTAGTACAATCATCAATGAAAGTGGCGAACCATTTTGCTCCAGAAATACTAGAAACTCTACAAAGCCCCCAAATATCAGTATGTATCAAAAAGAAAGGTCTAATAGATCTTGTATTACTCAATGGAAATGATAGTCTATGATGTTTAGCAATTTTGCATGTATCACAATGAAAACTACTAACATCTTCATTCTTAAAAAGTGAAGAAAACATGCTTTTAAGTAAAATAAAAGATGGATGACCAAGACATAAATGATGAAGCTAAATTTCAGATTTATTAAGAGACAGATTACTTGAGGAGCAGGTAAGGGATAACTAATTATTGTTTTTATTGTTGCCACTCATTTCCTCAAGGTAATAAAGCCCATATTTCACCTTAGCAAGTCCAATTGTCCTCCCCGTAACCAAATCCTAAAAAACACAGTGAGTAAAATACAAAATTACTTTACAGTTTAGATCTTCGGTAACTTGATGGATGGATATGAGATTGGAGGACAATTTTGGGACATGCAACACATTATTTAGGGACAAAGAAGAATTTGATAGATTTATTGTTTCTTGGCCTGCAACAGTTATAGGAGATCCATCCGCAATAGTAATTTTTCTATTTCTAGGACATGGATTGTATGTTCTAAATTTGATTGGACTATGAGTTATGTGGTCAGTAGCTCCTGAGTCAATGACCCAAGAGCCTAGAGAAGACATACTTGAGGCACTTAAAGCATAGAATTAAGGTACTTACATGATTGAGCCAATGAACATGTACTAGAGGACTTTTCAAGGGAATTTAAGAGATTTCTTAGCTTTTTGATTTCTTCTTTCTTGAATTCTCCTACACCATCTTGGATGGATTTTTCTTGGGTTTGGTCTTCTCCATCAGTTAAGTGGGCTTTTCCTCCTTTGAATCCTCCTTTATGACCAAAGACTTGTTCCTTTCCATGGAGTTTGAAGCAATCCTCTCGTGTACGACATGGTTTTTTGCAGTATATGCACCAAATTGTGTCTTTATTTGACTCTGTACACCCATTACCTATTCTTACTTTCTTATTGTTTGACTTTGTAGAAATTATTATTGACCTTTCTAACGTTTTAGGCTCCAACATGACTTTTTGCCTATTCTCTTCAGCTCGGATCAATGATATTGTCTCATTCAGATATGATAATATTTCCTTCCCTAATATTTGTACTCTAACCTGATCATATTTCACGTTTAAACCTGTAAGGAAGTCATAAACTCTATCTTTTTCGATAAAGCTTTTCAAGGTGGCTGCATCTTCATTATATAACATCTCAACACACTGATATTGATCTATTTCCTACCATAGATTTTGCAAAAGATTGGCATATTGAGTAACAGAAAGGTTGCCTTGTTTGGTGGATGAGATCTTTATTTTGATCTCATAGATTAGGGTAACATCTCCTGCCTTTGAATAGGTCTGTTGAATAGTAGTCCATATGTCTTTAGCTGTTGGTAGGAACACGCAACTATCGCTTATTTCAGGTACCATGGAGTTCCACAGCCATGATATGACCAAAGAATCAATTTTATCCCAAGCAACAAATTTTGGATCACCATTTTTTGGTTCAGTTCCAAGTAAGTGGCTGATTTTGCCCTTTCCTTTGAGAAATGTTTGAACAAATTGTGACCACTTCAAATAGTTTTTTTCGTTGAGCCTATAGGCTACCTGGATATTCTACAAATCACCTGTGTGTGGAACATTTGAGGTCTCTTCCAATTTGGTATTGGAGTTTATTTCTGATGTTTCAATATTAGGCATGTTGGAGGTTTGAAAAAAATTTGGCAATAAAGGCTTAGTGAAAAATTCAGCAATGAAGGCTGATAAGAAGAGGTCCTAAAAGAAAAGCTCTGATACCATGAAGAATTTCTAAATCTGAATTCTTATTTTTGCATTTAGGAATACAGGTATTTATATAGATTTCAAGTTACAAATTTAAACAAATTGTCAAATAATACTGCTAACTATTGTCAAATAATTTTGCTAACTAAGTCAAAAAATTTGAAATTTTTCTCCTACAAATTTGGTCCTAAAATTAGTTACTAACAACTATCAACAACTATAATGATCAACAAAAAATTCATAGCTGTACAGAAAAAATTGTTCTAGATTTTCAACAATACCTAATTAACTTCATTTAAAATATACTTATAACATAGTTACCACTTTATATGACATGTAACGTCAGGCATATCATTAATTATATTCATTACATTACATAACTATACACTTAAAGGATCATATATGTATCTATTCTCTTAATTTCATACTTAATATGGCCTCATTAGGCTCAAAAGTGTCTTAAAGGGTTGTGGTAATGTTTGGAACAATTAAATGTCACATTGGCTTCAAATAGGGCATTTTTTAGTAGAGATGGGCATGTTCTGTTGTGAGCATGATAGGGGTCACGACCGCAACAGAGGGCTTATCCCCCTACTCATGAAATCCTATAGATTGCTTTTAATGTCTAATTTGCACATCAATTTAGACATAATAAACAACATTTTTAGGAAATGTGTTCTTCTAAAAAGTTATTTCTATATGTTTTTAGTTTTTAAAATATTAAAAATAACTCAATTATGACTTTTAAATCTCATGATATTACTAAAATAGTATGGACTGCTTTAGATAATAGGGCAGCAGACATCACTCAACTTTACTACAACAAAATCTGAAAATAGCAACGGAAAAATAGCAACGAAAATGATTCTGTTGCTAAATTAGCAACGGAAAACCAATTCCATTGCTATTTAGCAACAGAAAATAATTTTCGTTGCTAAAATTGGTTAAACTTTGTAGATTTAGCAACGGAAAAATATTTGTTTATCTTCTGTTGCTAAAAATGGAGGGAATTTTTGGCGCCTATATTTAGCAACGAAAATTAGCAAAGGAATCTCTATTTCGTTGCTAATTAAGGCGCCAATAGATGGCGAAAAAAATTTGGAACGAAAAGTAGCAACGGAATATAATTTTCGTTGCTAATTTAGCAACGAAATTTCCTTTCCGTTGCTATTTTAGCAACAGAAAATAATTCGGTTGCTAAATAGCAACAAAATTTATTTTCGGTTGTTAAAATAGCAACCGACATATATTTCCGTTGCTATTTAGCAGCCGAATCAATTTTCGGTTGCTAAAATAGCAACGGAATTCTAAATTGCAACCGAAATAGAATTTCGTTGCTATTTTAGCAACCGAAATAAATTTGGTTGCTATTTTCTTTTTTGCCCTATTGCCCTAGGTATAAATAGATCTTTTTGCTGTTCATTCATTTTTTCATGAGCCGCAATCACTTGCCCATTTTCTTTTCTATTCTCCTCTATTTCTCTCTTTTCTATTCTCCTCTAAGTGGCCTCTCATTTCATCTCCTCCGTCTTCATCATCCAAAAGATCTAAGGTTTGTATGCATTATTGTTGACCTTTTTTGTTGTTTTGTTTTATTCATAATGGTTTCAGTTTTATGGGGTTTTGATTTAACTATATACATGTTGGTAGGATGCAGCTTTCTTGGACCCAGGACCCTCTCAGTTCTTTTTCCTTAATCGGTGTCTTTTCTTGCTGTTCATTAAGGAAATTTCGTTGTTTATTTTGATGGGTAACGGTTTGAGGGTTCCATTTTTGTAGAGCGAACTTTTATTGTGCTTGATAAGGATTTGGTAGAGGGAGATTTTGCTCATGGAAATCCCCGTGTGGAAGGTAAGTTCTATTTTACTTAATTTTTATTTTGTATCTTTGTTGGCAGCATGACTTTTGCTTTCAATAATTGAAATATATTTCTTTCAATTGATATTTTTGTTGCTTCTTTCATAAAGTTAGGAACTTGATCTTTGTTATGGTGGAATTAATGGTTTTGCAGATCTTTAAAGGACGGTTTTTTCTGGATCTATTAGGGTTTTTCAGATAACCCTTTTTTCTATCTCGTTTTGTTTTGAAAATGTCCACTCCGTATCCCATTCCTGTCACTGCTGCTCAGGTCTTCTACACTTTTTTTCTCGTCTTTATTTTACATTTTTTCCTTTATTTTTTTAATTTTGGTAGTGTTTGAATTTTGTGTTGTTAGGTTGGGACGTACTTTGTTGGGCAGTACTATCAGTTACTACAGAATCAGCCAAATGTGTTTACCAGTTCTACAGTGATGCCAGCACCATGCTTCATATTGATGGCTTTAACAGAGAAAACGCCACTACAATGCTCGTATCTCTCTCTTTTTTTTATACATATACTCATATATCCTTGTTTCTATGTATTAACTATGTTTCTAATTTTAATCCGTTATGATAGATGTCGAGAGATTAAATAATGCATTGCTGTTTCTTTTTTCCTTTTTAACTTTAGTTTGAGTTGGTTTTGTGGAAAATTGCAGTGCAAAAATGGCCTCTAGTGGGTTGTTATTTAAGAAAATCTATGGGTTGGCTTCGGATTTTTAATTTTGAGAATTATTTATTCTGTTTTGCTATTACCTAATTTGTGTGATCAATTCTTTTTGCAAACAAAGCATGCATCGTTAAAAAAAATTAGATTAGGAAGTGGTCATGAATGTTGTGTTACTCACTTTTATTGGTTGTGTTCATGCATTAAGAAGCACCGCTTGCTAAAATGTCCTTTCTGCCTTTTTCATCATTGCCAGCACATTCATGCACTTGTTATGTCACTCAATTATGTTGGAATCGAAATGCCTTGATAGCATGGTTAATTTCCTACTGCCTTGATAGCATCCTTTTTATTAATTGTGCAGGATCCCAGGTATGGTTCACTCTCTTTCCTTTCATTTATCAAAATGGAACTGGTCTGATGCTTTTCTTCTAACTTTAATTAAAAATGATGGATAATTTATATGCTCTTTAGTTTTGCAACCAATTATTATTATTATTATTATTATTATTATTATTATTATTATTATTATTATTATTATTATTGGTGGGTGCATCAATGAACTTTTTTGACTTCTCTCATGCCTATGTGGTTTTTATTTGATGGGTCCTAGTGATGCATATGAAGCAAAACAATGGCTGCCTATTAGCGAAGCTTTTGCTTGATAAAAATCACATATTTGTCATTGTTTTATAGATTATAGGTGAATATCTTCCCTGCTAAAGTTGGCTGTTGATGGAGAGGGTATGGTTTCAAATTTCGGCTTATGAAAATGGCAATGAAGCATCTAAATTTTCCGATTGTGGTTGATAGTTGTCCTCTTAAAACTTATTGATGCTAAAATTGATATAGCTGGTATATCATTACCTAATGCTAAAATTAAATGACATGCTTTTAGCCGACAGATTTTAGTGGTGACAAAATCATTAAATAATGAATCCCATCAACTATATAATTCAACTATTCAGAGTACATGTAGATTAAATTAAGAATACACATTGGATGTTTCAATTTTCTAATTCTTTTTAGGTATAAGTTTTGGGAAGAAATTTATGACAGATTATCCAATCGGTATTAGCTTCATTTCAAGTATAATAATTTTGTATTGCATGATTTCTTTTATCCATTTCATTATATAAATGAAGGCCAATCAAGTGTAAAATTATGTCTTATAACTATAAAAATTAACTTTGTGCAGGCTACGAAATACACTATAATTGTTGCCCTAATCCAATTTATTAGATTAATTTTATTAAGTTTAGTTTGGTGGTAAGTCTAACTTGTTATATCTATACGACATTTTAGTTTGTTTGAAATATATTTATACTACATATAAAGTATTAATGGAGAAAAAAATTATGGACTAAAATGGCTTCATTTTTAATCTAATATAAAATAATCATTAATAAAATTTGAGTAAATCTGGCAATTAGACAAATTACAAGTTTTTATGGAAATGTTTTATTATTATGTTTGATAGTTGCACCAAATTTAAATAGGATATTTTCAATATACCAATTTTGTAAAGTTGAATACCTTGATTTGAAAATAATTATGAAAATTAAGCTAATTTAATTTGTTTATTCTCTATATATTTATCATGGTAGTTTTTATATTGATATAATAAAACTTGTAAATTAATATTCTTTTTTTAAAAAATAATTCACCAGCGCAACAAGCTAGATTTTCTAAATATCAACCCATAGCTAAGTGGATGAGAAGTGAAACTTTAAACTGGATACACTATTCACTTTATTGACTAATATATTTTTTGTCCTACAAATCACGGAAGTTTATACTTATTCTTGATTTTAGTAATTTGCATTAGAAGCCTTTGCTGAGTTCCGTAGTTTTCAAAGATCATGTGCAATCTTATTTAATATTCATCGTTGTTTTTCATAATTGCAATTCTATCTCCAAGTAGAAAAGCAATGTGATCTATGAACCTAGAGAATTTAGAGGCAACTTGTTGAATTTAATTGCTAACGTTATCCTATTATAGTTGGGTAGATTTTTGCTTGATTTTATTACCATGTGCACAGTGAAAGTATTCTATTTTGATGATTTTGGGGTTCATCTCTTAAATTATTTGGCTCTACTACTAATTTGATTGAGTTGCATCCGGTGTTCATTTTTTGTTTGTTTTGTTTTTGTTTTTGTTGTTATTATTATTATTTGGTAATATGGTATTTAGTACAATCTATTTAATCTCTATAAAGTTTTAATTTTTCCTCAAATCAAATTCCAAGCCGTTGATTGTGCAGAGAGAATTGACTTTGCAAAATTTGTTTTCTTCTTTGAAATTCCAAGTCGTTGATTGTGCAGAGAGAATTAACTGGGTATTTTATATCATTTTATGACATACTGCAGGATGTTGCAGCTTGGCTTGAGTACTTTAAGTCCAAGGCATTTGAACAGTAAGAAGCTGCACGGAATGGTATTAGAAAGCCTGATGCATCCATAGCTACCAAAGGCCTGAGGTGAATTAACTTAACATTTTCCTTGATAATTAATTATTGTACTTTGTTTCTCTGCTGCTTCTTTAGATAATTAATTATCATACCATGGAAAATTTGCTGCTATATACTGCAGTTTCTTTTGTGCCTACCACTCCTTATGATACTATGTGTTGGCTATACTTGCAAATCTTAGTTTGTTTGCTAGATACTTATGTTTCACTTTACCAGGACTTTCCTAATATTTGGTTGCTCCCCTAAAGATTTTCAGGTCATGATCCAACCATTTTGAAATGTCATAAATAATTTTTTGTTTATGATGCTCTTCAGTCTATTTTCTGGCTGGGATACTATTGCATTTCTGTCTAAATTTGGCAAACTATCATGACATGCCTTCACATACTTATAATAATAATCCAAAGCTTGTTTGTAAATTTAAGAATCATTTACTATGGTTTTCACTTATATCAGGCCTCAAGAGTATTGAAGATGCATAGAAATATATGTTTACACACACACTTAATTAAGGTTTTTTTTAGATTAAGACCAAGATAAATAAAATTACTTACTTAATGCCTTAGATTGTTTATTTAAGTTTCAATATTTTATGTATTTTGTGAGATTAATTATTAGTAATCATAGTAGTGATGGAATAGCGACGAAAAAACCGTCACAAATTTTTTATACTAGTTGCTGAATTTAGCAATGGAATTCAACTTCGGTTGCTAATTTAGCAACGGAATTTGAATTCGGTTGCTAAATTTAGCAACGGAAAAACAATTTTCGTTGCTAAATTAGCAACGAAAATTGAATTCGGTTGCTAATTTTGACCAATTCACCAAATGTTAGTGGTTATATTTTGCAACGGAATTTAATTTTCGTTGCTAAATTTGGCAACGGTATGAACTTTCCGTTGCTAAAAATACCAACTGTCGAATTAGCAACCGAAATTTCCGTTGCTATTTTTCATTAGCAACGGAAATTTGACATTTTTCGTTGCTAATTTTCGTTGCTAAATTGTAATTTTCTTATAGTGCTTCAAGCCGTATTTAATGGACTTTAGAGGCCGAATTAAGTTTTGATTTCTTCTACAAAGTTGTAGATATATGTGTTATATTTCATTTCCAATTAAAATCACTTCATTTAGGCATCTAGATAAGGAGTTATGCTCTTTACACTAAAACTAGCTCAAGTGAACCTTAAATAGATTTTCACTATGCATCTTTTAAGATACAAATCACTCTTTTCATGAATTTATTCCACATCTAAGAACTCTAACATCAAATATGGTTCTCTTAAAATGAATTTATAATCCTAGAACACTTTAATGCATGCAAGTGAAGTAGAGAGTCCCATACCTTTAAAATTGATCTAAGTTCACTCTTCTAGAATTTCTCTTTCTCTTTTCCTTTGTTTTTGCTATTTTCTCTAACTAAAATACATCCAAAATTATATATAAATGAAGTTAAATCCTTATCTTTGCATCTTCTCTTATAGCACAAAGAAAGGTAGAAAAGAATACATAAATCCCATAAGACTCACCTAGGATGCTTAACACTTCTTTTGGTTTTTCCCTTAAACCTTTGGCATACCTTTTAGTGTGTAGCTTGAGAGAAGAAGGAGGAAAGAATTTTTATAGTTTAGCCAACAATAGGGCCTACCAAACCAATTAAAAAGGCTGATTTCTTTTTTTTTCTTTTTTTTTGTTTCTTTTTTACCTTTCTAAAGTTGCTAAATGTCTTAATTTCATTGGCCCATTGTTTGACCAAAGTAGACTTACTCTCGACTCCCTCCTTGTTTTTAAGGTCACACATTTGGCATGCAATTTTAGTTCGAATATCAATCAAGCCCTTATTTCTTCCCTAACAATGCACATTTACCCAAAATGACAATTTATGAAATTGCTCTTTATTTTTACATTAATACCAATTATGTACTAATAACATGATTAATAGTTCTTTCACATTGAAACTCTTTTAACCTCTCTTTCCACTACATACTAACGCTATTAGGGTATGCTTTGGGGCCTCACAAAATATATATGAACATATATATATTTTTTGTGTGTATGAGTAAACCAAAAATTATAAGAAAAACTCCGTAACCATAATTTAAAAATCTATATTTTTGAATTTTAACTTCTCCATTGTGTTCGGAGACCCCAAACCCCCCCCCCCCATCAATTGAAGTCGGATAGCCAAAATCTATCTCTAGGGTAATGCATAGAGTGTATGCCCCACCTATGCAAGGCGCGTGCTAGAGGGCACGTGTCACTCATGTATAAGCTAGCTATCAGAGTGATAAGATAACTTGTTAGATCGACACATAAACCAATGGGATGTTGTGGTGCTGCCACATGTTAGAGCTAACACGTGATCCAGTCAAGGTCCGCCAAGTGGTAGACTATAGTCATGCCAAATGACACTTGTGGGTCCACTCATTTGCCATGTGGCAGACTATGTCAGGCCATGTGGCACCTGTCAGTCTACTTGGATGCCATGTGGCATCCACATGGGCCAATGAGTGACCGCCACATGTCAAATAGGGATATGACATGGTGACATATGGCCATGTAGGGTCACGCCATGTGGCTCTATAACCCAGCTGGCATATGGTGTGCCTATCGCACGTGAGGCGTATGAGGCCCACCCTTACCGATGCATGAACCCTTCTTCGACAACCAAATTAGCTCAAATTTTTTTAAAATAGATTTTCTCAAATTTTTTTATTTTTTGGTTATTTTTTGAAAATTTTTTGAGGACCAGAAAAATATTTTTGGATTTGTTTCAAATAAAATTGTTTTGAAAATTAGAGAAAAATATTTTTCTACCTTTTTAAATTTTCAAATTTGTTTGAAAATTATATTTTATGGATATCGACTTATTTTTTATTGAAATGAGTTTCAATCATATATGTTTGTACATAAATGTAGTTACTATTTATTTTTGTTATGTGTAACAAAAATGGTGATGATAAGGACTTTCAGTTGTCCACGGACTCCTCAGGGTATTGCTGAAGCCAATGCAAAAGTACTAAAGGTTTGCAATATAAGGATGGTAAAGAAAGATTGAGCTGATGATAGAGATGCAATAGTACATTGGGCCGCTTGGTTGGATAGAGGACATAATGATAAGACCTTAATTAAAGTGATAAAGAAGTCTTTTGGTCACCATCTAGATTTGAGGAACTTGATGGTTGAATCTTGGACTGCAAAATTATAAAAATTTGATTATCCACTTTTTGTTCAAGGTAACCAAAAGAGGAGTGTTGAGGAGCAACACTAAATCTGATATGGTAATTCGCAGTGGATGTACTATGTATCATCCATGGCTTTATGATTGATTTCATGAGATTTCTTATGAGTTGTATAGAATGGTTAAAGATTATTTTTCGATGATAAGACTAGTTTTGAGACATACTAGTTCTCCTAAGTAGTTAGCATGAGTGTCATATTTTTTGTTAGTTAGCGGATTTTAAGATAGGATTTATGTTTTCTATTATTATAATTTTAGACAAGTGTGTCTTATCTTATTTTGTTTACTTTTAGGGATTGTTGGATGATCATTAATGATTAAATAAATGTGTTTATTTATTTTTGGAAATCATATTAGCATTTAACATTTATTATAAATGTGTTTATTTTATTGTTAATTGCTTAATAATATTTTATGAGTAAAATAACTATATAATAATTAAGTTAAGACTTAAATTATATATCTAGTGTATAATATCCTTTAATTAAGTTTAAGAACTTAATATTCAACAATTAAGATTTACTATGCATAAAATTTTAACCTGTAAGGTTAGACATTAGGACTTAGAGGGTAATTGGATACTATAAGTAGCCTTTTCAAATTTAGGCCTAATAGATAGCTTTATTAATTTATTTTTCAAATGCATAGTAAATAGCACATATTGCTTGTTTTCCTTTAATATTGTGCAATGATTATTCAATTAGTGAACAGAGGATTCAAATGGATACTACTTTCAAATTTGGAGTATGAAAATCTAGTATGTGCTAGAAGAGCAAAAGGCTCTATAAACCTTAAGTTCAGTTATGGCTGATCTGATACATGCCAAGCCCCGTAGGCATCCGATTTGCTCTCGAAAGCCTGCTTTTAGGGCTCGAGACCTGTTTATACCTTGGGTTAATGTTATATAAACCAGTTTTAGTGATTAATATATTTCATCTCTTTTTTTCACATGAGTTATTATGCTAGAAAAATAAAGGCGTACTCAAACACAATAATTAAATACAATAATTGAATGGATAAAATAAATTGATAACTTAAGTGAATATAATAATATATATGAAATAGTGATAACAATAATAAAAGCATTAATAATAATAATAATAATAATAATAATAATAATAATAATAATAATCATCATCATTATCATCGTCATCATTATTATAATATTATTATTATTATAATATTATTATTAATAATATTATCATAATAATAATAATAATAATAATAATAATAATAATATTATTATTATTAAAGATAAGAATAAAAAATATGATTTGAATTAAGTAAATTAAATATTGCACAAATATGCAAATAAGCTATTTGACCATTAAATTATAAATGCCAATAAATTAGATTAATAAAATAGACATAATAAAATAATGTTAGCAAAATAAGGAATATTAAGAACATATTATAAATAAAAAGCAAAAGGTTAAATTAATATAATCAATTTATCACACATATTAATTAATTAAGGTAATTAACAAATGAAAATATAAAATTTAATATTAATAAAACTTGTTGAAATTAAATAACAAATTAACAAATATGCCACCAAATTCATTAACACCTTAAATAAATAACTAACAATCCAATAATAAATTAGAGCAATTAATGAACTAAAAGATATCAGATATATTATTACACAAACTAATAAAAAGCCAAAAAAGAAAAGTACACGGGTAATGAAAACGGAGAAACCAACAATTCATTTGTGCGTGTTTAGGCCAAAGCACAAAAAGACAAAAAGGGTGGGTTTAGCGACGGGATAATCTTTTAGCGACGGGATAACGTCGTGGCTAAAGGGACTGCAAAAACTACTCACACACGACACAACAAAAAAATTCTATTTGGCCCGAATAAACTAAAATAGTCTGCTGTTATGCAAATACCAAAAAAAAACATCAATTAACACAAAATAAAATACTAATTAAAAAGTATAATAAATGATATAAAAATAACAAATAATCAAACAATTCAATTAAGCTAATTATATTAACATATTATATACACAAATAACTAGAACAATTAAATAATCTAATATGTTAGATTAACTAACAATCAATAACCTAACAAATTAATATATCAATAATGCAAAAATAATGATAATAATGGTAATATTAACAATAACACCAATTAATTAATTGAAATTGATAAAAGATAATTAAACATTAAATTAGAAATAATTCATCTCAAAATATATAATAAACATGTTAACAATAATATTAAACAAACAATTTGTAAATTAATAATAAAAAAATTACTATAATAAAATTAAATTAGTAGAAGAAATTAGTAAAATTAACATAGATCTAAAAAATTTATTAAGCACAGAGTTAAAAAAAACTTATTTATAATAATTCATTAAAACTAAACATTTAAATTTACGGGCTTTGGGCTCGAGAATATTACTTTCAGTGTTAGTTTTGTCATAGGATAAAAATTCGGTGCTCCACGGATTTTTCACAATTTTTGGAGATTTTTTGGAATTTTTTATGGCATTTTTTGGTTAAGAAAAAGAAGAAGAAGAAGAGAGAGAATGGGAGAGTGGAGAGAGAGAGAGACCAAGATCCGTTTCTTTTTTCTTAAATATCTCCCAAAGCCATCATTTACTTTGGATTAAGATGAAATGAAAATATCTCCTAAAGCCATCATGTACACTATTCTAACTCAAGAGTCAGTGAAAATTGTGTATCTAGTTTTGTACTTTTTATTGAATTTGATCCTTTATGGGTGATAGATTCAAGAGTGATGGATCAAGTGACAAAGAATCGAGATGCTTTTATCTAGTTAGCTTCTATTTTGCTTTGATGAAACTTGGTTTCATTTACACTTTAAGAATAACAATACATGCTTATTTTTAGATGATGCTTAATATGGTTCTAGTTTTATTTCAAACGATTTCATTATTATGCATATTGATCATGATTATTTGAATAATACTAGTTTTTCCTTAATTTCTTCTTCTGCTTCATATAGTTATGAGAATAATATGAAATTATGGCATGCTAGGTTAAATCACATTGGGCAAGACCAAATGAGTTGGTTAGCTAAAGTAGGTTTATTATGTAACCTTAATAAAATGAATTTACTTACTTGTGAACATTGCCTAAAAGGAAAACTAGTTAGGAAATTATTCAGAAAAGGAACTAGGGCTGAATTTCCATTGCATTTGATCCATTCAGATGTTTGTAGTCCAATGAATGTGAGGGCAAGGCATAGGGCCTGCTATTTTATCACATTTATAGATGACTATACGATATATGGTCATATCTACTTGATTTCTCACAAATCAGAAGCATTAAGTTGCTTCAAAAGTTATATAAACTTAGTTAAAAATCAATTAGATAAAACGATTAAAGCTTGAAAAACTGATATAGGTCAGGAATATCTTTCTGATGAAATTAAAGCTTTATGTGATGAAAAAAGAATTGAGCATCAGTTGTCAATTCCTAAAACTCCACAACAAAGTAGTGTTACGAAAAGGAGAAATAGGACACTCCTAAATATGGTAAGATCTATGATGGATGAGGCAAATTTGTCTATCTCCTATTGGAGAGATGCTTTATTAACACCCATAAATTTTCTAAATCGAGTGCCCTTTAAGTCTGTCACATCCACTCCTTATGAGTTATGGATTGGTCGAGAACCTGACTTAAGCCATTTATGACCTTAGGATTGTGCTGCTTATGTCTATAATATCTCAAGAAAATTTGATAAATTTGGACCAAGAGGTAAAAAGAGTATATTTGTGAGATATTTTAAAGTATCAAAAGGATACGCATTCATAGGTGAGCAAGAAAATAGCATAGTGACAGAATTTGAATCACGAGATGTCATTTTCTTAGAAAATGAATTTTCAAAGTTAGGCAAAGTGAGTCAAGACTTCACTTTCTATGAAACACAAGAAGAAGAACCATCAGAATCACTCTATCTGAATGGGAGGGAATCTGAAGAAGAAGGTCAAGACCATTTTCCTTATGATTCAAATGTTCGAGATCCTTACTCTAGTGGGAGTATTTATGACTCTAGTGGAAGCATGAAAATTTAGGACTTTTACTTGAGTGAGAGTATTCTTGGTTTTAATAGGAGCATAGATCTCAATCTTAGTGGGAACATTCTGAACTATGATGAATATATGAGATATGTTTATCAAGAATAAAAATTACGAAAATCTAAAAGGAAACATATTTCACGTTGACGATTTGAGATCGAAGGCTCAAACGAAGCCCTTTTAATTATTCCACAAGATAAAGAAGAGCCTAAAAATATTTGAAAAGCTCTTTCATGCCCAGCTAAAAATAAATGGATTAAGATTATGGAAGAAGAAATGACATCTATAAGATTAAACAATGTTTGGGAACTGGTTAATCTACCTAAAGGATGGAAACCAATTGGGAATAAGTGGATTCTCAAGGTAAAGTAAAAAGCCAATGGAAGCATTGAAAGATATAAAGCTCAGCTACTCACTAAGTGTTTTACCCAATAAGAAGGGATTGACTATGAGTAGACTTTCTTACCTGTTATAAGATTTACATATATAATGTTAATTCTGGTCTTAGTGGCTAGTTTAGATCTATAGCTACATCAAATAGATGTAAAGATCGTTTTCCTCAATAAAGGATTAGATAAAGAGATCTGTATGGAACAACTTGTAGGTTTCATTCACTACAAGAAATATCCAGTTTCCCGACGAAAATTTCCGACCGAAATGAGTGAATTTTCGTAGGAAAACCAAAATACCGACGGAATTTAGCGACGAAAAATGGCGAAGCAGTATTGGTGGTTGGTACATTTGCCGAAGAAAAATATTTTCGTCGGTAATTTACCGAAGAAAATGTTTTCATCGGTAAATTTACCTACGAAAAGTGCCTTCCGTCGGTAAATTCATCGAAAAGTACAGACCGACAAATTGTCGTAATTTAAAAAAATTACCAACGAAATTAAAATTCCATAAGCAAATTTGCCGATGAAAAAAAGTACTCCGTAGGCAATTTTGCCGATGGATTTGAAAATCCGTAAGTAAATTTACCGACGGAAATAACCACACCGTAGGCAAAATTGCCTACAGTATATTGTATTCCATAGGCAAAATTAGCGACGAAATTATTTCTGTTGTTAAATGTCGTCTATATTTTTAGCGACAGTTTGCTGAATTTCCATCGAAAAATATTAAATATCAATTTTTTTCTTTTTTTTTGTATATAGTGTAATCATCATCAATAATATGATATAAAATATATAATTTACAGTAATAAATTAATAAATAACTAATTCATATTATAATATAAAATTTATAATATTCAATAACACATCAAATCATTTTCTTAAGTCTAAATGTAATTTATTTTACTTGTTGAAATCATTAGAGAGAAATATATCTTTAAGATCTTCACTTTAAACCAAAATAGAAGTTAATATTACTTATCTAAGAATAACCATTGCGGGCAACTTACGTAGCATACTAGAGAATTTATACTAATTATAATACGTTGGAGCAAATTCAGTAAATAAGGCAAGAATCTCAAATTTTCGTAACAAAGCAAAGGTGACTTGGCTGCGATAGGGTTTGGCTCAGTCGAGTTATAAGTTTTTTGACAGAAGCTAACAAAATGACACAGTTGATCTGGACTTTGTCTCAACTAGTTGATTAGAGATGATCACGGGGTGGAGAATCCCCGAATTTTCCCCCCGCGGGGGCGGGGACGGGGGAAAAAATCCCCGTTATAAAATCGGGGACGGGAACGGAAAATGGGGTATCCGCCCCGTGGGGATCCCCGCCCCGCAAATTTTTTTTTTAATTTTAAAATATAATATTTTATAAATAATTATAATTAAAATTAAAATATAACTTAATTTTATTACTTAATTTTAAATTTATGAATGATTAAAATTTATATTATGATTAATTTTAAATTTTTTATTTATTAAATGTTATATTTTAATTTTAATTATTTATAAAATATTATATTTTAAAATTAAAAAATAAAAAATTCGGGGATGGAGATCCCCGCGGGGGACGGGGATCCCCGCGGGGCGGGGGACGGGAGGGATTTTCCCCCCCGTTCTAGATTCGGGGGCGGGGAATCCCCGACCCCGCGCGGGGCAGGGAGTGGGGATGCAATCCCCGGCCCCGCCCCGTGAGTATCCCTATAGTTGATCCTTTCTATATTGGTGGAGTACTGGTGACCTGTTTGAGCTAGTGGGTGTCCCCGTTGGGTTAATTGAAGTTTTCGTGTTCCTATAAATTGTTTTCAAGCTTCATTTGCAGAAATTTCATCCCACGTTCAGTACATTTTATGACACCCAACTCATTAGCCTAACTTCCTAGTATGGCTCTAATTCTAAATTCATAGTTCTATCTATTCTCAATTATTTACCACATGACAATTTCTAAAAATTACATTAGATAACCAACGGAATATCATGATAACTGGGGCAAATAGCTAGGAATGTATCACTACTCAATATTTCAAAATTTGTCTTCTTCAAAGTACTCAAAAATCATATAATTGAAAATCACGACATCAACATCCACAATGACAACACAAGATTTCATCCAAAATTACCTAGAAGCTAAAGAAAGCCCATACACGAGTATGTGCACTTA
This sequence comes from Excoecaria agallocha, assembly GCA_037975025.1. Lineage (NCBI taxonomy): Eukaryota > Viridiplantae > Streptophyta > Magnoliopsida > Malpighiales > Euphorbiaceae > Excoecaria > Excoecaria agallocha. Next base: position 3,729,592 of record CM075821.1, on the reverse strand, counting down.
AAGATGATAATAAAATACTTGAAAAATCATTTCTTCTTTCCACCCTTGCCAGCTTCACTTGCCTTTGCCTGCGAAAAACAAAAATCGAAAGGCAAATGATTAACCTCATAATGTGCAATTCGAAAGACAATCAAGAAGGATAAGATAAGAGGAAATGAACTGATGTAATGAAGACACCACATAAGAAATGAACTAGCTAACCTTCTTTACTCCGCGGACCTTCTTCGCCCCGTTCTTTCTTTCCTTCAGTTGCTTCATGGACTTTTCTACTGTTGCATCAAAATCTAACAACAATGACAATATAAATTTGAGAAATTAGCCTAGTTTTTCACATGGGCTTTCAATATAAAACAGAACTCCAAGCTTTTATTTCATTTTAAAATGTAATGAAAACAACTGAAAAGCATTCCAGTGAGAGTGTATAAATACTTTAGCCTATATAGCTAGAAAACAAAACATGACAGTTCGGGGGCAAGGTGCACAGAAGCCAAGGCACCGAAAAATAGCTAAAAGAGCTTTCTCTCTAAGCTATCTAAAATGGAAATAAAGTTCTCATTCTGAAGGAGGGTTGAAACTTACCCTGATGAGTCTGTATTTAGGCTCATACTTTTTTGCATTCTCAACTGAATCATAAATCAACCCAAATCCAGTGGATTTCCCACCTCCAAAATGAGTCCTGAACTTAAATACAAAAATTGTGTTGGGATCCTTCACCTCGTACAATTAAACAAGCTTCTCCTTCAGCTCTGCCTTCATAATAGGAAATGCACCCAAATAAAAGGAAAATTAACAAAAAGACCAAGACAAAAACTAAGAATAACTACCAATCCCAATCAGATGCACACCCAAGAAATTTAAATCAGATATATTGATTTTTTTCATTTATTGGAACTATAATACAAGCACTACAATGAAGTAACATCAATTCAGTTCAACACAGGTACCCACACTAGCGTACCTCTTGGACAATATTCTTCAACACAGAATGAGTTTCGGACAGAAATCCTAGATGAAGAAGCTTTTGTATCTTCTCAGCAAAACCAGAGATATCTCCAATTAATGCATAAGCATCAACCACCTACCAAGCATTAAATATAATCTATTATTAAAATTAGGAAACAATACAGATTATAGCACCAGGAAGCCAAAATTACAACACATCATGATAGTTTTCTATCTGGACTGACCACAAATATTTCAATGGTACATGTATATTTGTAGACTGCTAAGAAGGAACACAAAAAAAATCATAAATATTGGGAAAAAGGCCAAGAAGAGATTATATTCTTCGTACCTAATTCCACATATATATAGTATATCATTTACAAACACATAACAACAAAAGCTTTACAAATTTAACATGGAGGTGCAAATCTCATTACAACTTACTGGTTTTAAGTTTAAAAAGGCCTAGCAATTTTCAGAATGCTTAATGGCAGTAATGGAATTTCATTCTGGCAAATTATTTAATGATATATACGCATAGACTATCCAAAAATATCTTAGTATTTATCAAAAATGATGACACTTCCTAATAGCTCTCTACACAAAGTCAATTACCAAATAAAATAAATTAAAAGTTGAAAAATTTTGAAGCTTTTGTGAACATTATTAAAGTTGAAAGTGAAACAGTACAGAGAATGCCTAAGTTTTTGGTTTAAATGAGCAAACAAAATCAAAGAATAAAAGACTTGCCGCCTCCTGTAATTATCAGATATAAGACCCCAGAAATACGCTTCAAGTAGCATGCTAGCAAAAACAACACTTGTTAGAAAGCTCTCTTGAGTTCAGGAGAGTCCCTACTCAACCTTTATAGCCAATCCCACGAAGGCAAGAATCATAACTTCAAATGCATCAGCAAGTGAACCAAATCTAGCATCAGGTGCCTTATCCAAGCTGTACCTTTCCAGCAACCAAAACCACTGCGATAACCATTGCCAATGAATCCATCTTTGCAGCGACAACAATGTCTAGGACCACAACAAGTAGAAAGTGGGTCACAAACAGCATCATGAGAACAATGGGTGCAGTTTCGTAATTATATTTATATATAATATGCCTTTGAGTTTGACTAACCAAATCCCTAATTATAAAGCTTACAAGTTGTCATTGCGACCAGTTGTCAACCAAAAAATGCAATATGCAACAATGCTTAAACACAACAAACTTTTTGAGCATATGAAATTTAAAACATGTTATGGTCCTATAGCTTGCAACTCATGGGTAAAATGAATTTGCGTACACCATCATCAGAACGGAATTATAATTCTCATCAAGGTTCTTTTTTTAAATAAAACTCAGCCATTAATTAATTAGCCACAATATATATTTATAAATCAGAAAGTTTATGAATTAATTGTAAGTCTTATTTGTTTGTAAGTTTAGGAAATTGTTATTGCACCTAACAACAGTTATATCAAGGTCCTAAGTTACAATGTCAAGTCCTTGAATAACTCCTGTGGTCTTCATATTCCTCTATTTTTTTTATCAGCTAGAAGATTTTTATTGCATACTGCTAGTAGCCAGAGGCTGATAAGATTACAAAAGCACGATTGTCAAAAAACTCGAAATAAACCAACAAAACCCAAAGCAACCCTAAAAAAGAGAGTTAAAGGCCTAATATAATAACACCAGAGGCCTGACATTCACAACATATAAAGGCATGAATCAGCATATTTCATAAACACCCAGTGCAGAGGGCAGTCCACTTATCCCTTAATGAATAACAGTGATCAACAGCCATAGTCCAGAATCAGGCACATCGTCATAACCAGAATCGCAAATATCAGTTATCGTCCCAACCTGAAAATGAAAATTGAAGAAGGAAGCAAGCATGAAAGTACACTTGATGCTAAATCTTACAAGGATCAGCAAATCAAGGTCTGCAGAGGGGGAACAGAACCTTGCTGCAAGCCGGTTAATTACAATCGAACCTCAATAGAAAATCATTAATGAAACAGAGCTGGGCACCAAAATATCTACACCAGTAAATGAGAGATGACAGAATTTGTAGCCGAGCAAGCCCAGAGAAAACAGAGAGAGAGTACTCAAAACTACTTCTTCATATTCCTCTATGAACTCGTCATTGAAGTACATATATTTTAAGACATGCATATGGTTAAGAACAGAACCATTTACCTTCAGTGAAATTGCAGATGACATTTCTGTAGCTGTTGAAAGCATCTGTCATCATCCTTGCTCTTCTTCTCAGCGATTTAAGGATTCCTTTACTGCATATTTTGATAACCACACAAAATTGTCATAAGATTCTCCAAGTGACCATGCCTTATAAACTTCAGAATAGATAGTAGCATCCAGAAGTCAAACATGATTGTATTTATCTATTCTTTTTTAGTTATAATTGATACACATATAAGTTTTATGATAGAAATACCTTTGTAACAGCAGTGCAAAATCAAAATTAAGCTTATTTTATAAATTAAAAATTAAAAAATATCAAAAATTAATCTTAAATAATATATTGTAATACTACTTTTAGTAATGAAAAAATCAAGCTTAGTCAAGCTTGAGACCTCAAGTATCTCTTTAAGTTGCTTAGCATTCTAAGGTGTATGTATAATCTATATAGGCTCAGTATAGCAAAGTATAATTATCCGCACAGAATAGGAGGAAACACCAAAAAGAGAGTGCAGAAATGGTTCTTTTGCCTACCAAAATAAATAAAACTGTGCACTTAGAAAATATGGGATAATTGCAAAACAGAGAATTTTCACAGCACAAGAAGTCAAACGTGTAGGAAAAGACATACAAAGATACAAAAACTTATCAGAAAATATTAAAAAAAAAATATGCATGTTAAATTTAAGAAACTACGACATAAGAAGCACCAGTAGAGAATAAAGGATTTATTATTAACATCAAAACTTTGCCATGAAAATAAACCAAAATAGAAACAGAGAACCAAAGCAATGGAACATTGAGATCAAGCAAAAATTTCTCCTCATCAAACCAACTACTAGATCAAGTTTCAAAAACAACAGCACATATCTTCATCCCTAGACAACAAAATCAGAGAAATACCGCAGAGTGAAACTTATAGATGCAGAGCAGTACTCAACCAGACATTCTTCCTGCAAAAGAATCCCTTCTGGAATTTCAATAAGTTCAGCTCCTAAGCTTAAACAAAATAGAATGAAATAAATATTAACCATTCAGCATAACACACAAGAAACAGCTATCGAAATCTCATTGTTTATTATGCTTCAAGACACATTCAACATTACATCCATTCACCTTATAATTCCATTATTATCTCACCATTTTTTTTATGAATAAATGCAGAACAACAATTTTTAGCTCTTAAGCTTAAATAAAATAGAATCCCATGATAGTTAAATAGATAAATTACAATAATAAAGAGATTCTAGCATCCACCTTCAGTTTGCGAAGAGAACCAGTAATTTCTTCAGCCAAAAGCACTTGAGGAGGAGCAGGGTCAAACCTAAAACAGTCGAAATCTTAGTTCCTGGAGGCAAAGATTTGAGGGAATGCATGGAGAGAGATAAAGGAGAAAAATCAAATCGGAGAAGGGAAAGAGAGGGCTGGCCTAATTTGGAGAAGGCAGAATCAACGGGAGAGAAAATGGTGAGAGATTGAGATGGTGTGATGATGGCGCGAGAGCCGAATTCGAGAATAAAAGCCATGGAATTTTATCCGAAGGCGGAGAGGACATTGGCGGCCCGAAGAAAGAGAGAGGAGCGGCTGTGAGGGGAAGAAAGAAAACGACAGAGTTGAGCCTTGGCGTGGAGAAGAAAAATAAAGTTAGGGTTTTGCTTACCCTCTTGATATATGTAATAATGCAGGATCTAATTTAATAATACTAATTAATTTTTAAAAGAAATTAATTATATTTAATCATATTTCTTATAAAAAAAATAAGTAATTTTTTTAGAGAAATTAAATTGTTTTTAATTATTCAGTAAACCGATTTGCAATCTTGGCTTTTTTTTAGTTTTAACTTGTTGGATGGGCACGTGTTAAAATCCGAATATCAACATCTGACAATTAAATAATAAACTTTAAATTATTAAAGCGATTTTTTTTTAATATTTTAATTGAAATAGCGTAGCAATTAATGCTTGTGATGGCTCAGTTCGGTTATCACTAACGTAAATGAAGAAAAATAAAATTTAAATTTCAAGTGAAAATTTCGATCCCTAGTGGAATATTAACATGTAGTATATATCATTGCTCTCCAAAGTAGTCTTTGTAAAGAGGTAATAATTCTATAACACCAAGGAAATGTTCACTAGCAAAATGTGGAACAAGATAATAAAAAAGGTAAATATGTATGTATTTTTTATATACAATTGTTGTTTTTCCTACTCAAATTTTTTAATCCTTACTAAATAAAATCATAAAAGACTTAGATGTGGCAAAATTTAAATTGATTTGAATTTAATTTGTCCATCAACATGCAATTCAATTTCATTTTTCAATAGTCTAGCCCATTTTAAAGTGGCTCAATTTATTATGTGACCCGCATAATATAAATATAAACATTCAATGATGTGATTACAAATGAAAATGAATAACAGACTTAAAAAAATATAAGAATATTCTACCAAACAAATAAGAATATAACAATACAAAAGAGTTGTTGTACTGCAAAATTGTGATTGTTTCAAAAACGTTTAACCTCGGAATTTTTAGGTGGATTATAATTAATTTTCCTTGAGTGATAAAAGCATCTATTGACAAAAAAATAAGAATCAGAGCCAATTACCATTTATTTAAATTTCCCTACGGAGTGAAATTTTCATAGGGAATTTACCTATAGAAATATGATTTCGTAGGTGAATTCCCTACGAAAATTTCATTCTGTAGTAAAAATACCTACGAAAAATAAAATCGTTGCTAATTTATCGACGAAATTATTTTTTCGTCGGTAAATTACCTACGAAATCCAGTTGCCGTAGGTCAACCTACGGAAAGATAATTCCGTAGGTAATTTACCAATGGAATTATGTTTTTATAGGTAAATTACCTATGGAATCATGTTTCCGTAGGTAAATCACCTACGAAATTTTCTTTCCGTAGGTAAATTAGTGACGAAATTTTTTTCCATCGGTAATGTACCAACGAAAATTTGATTCCGTACACTACAAGAAAATTCTCAAGTGTCGACGGAAAAATGCTTTCCATAGTGAAAAATGTCTAAAAATATATATTTTGCAATGGAATAATAAATCCGTCGTAAATAATGGAGGGAAATTTGCCGCCCAAATTTAAAATTTGGCGCCAATATTTCGCGGCTAAATTGCACACAAAATTTACCAATGGAATCGTATTTTCGTAGGAAAATTACCGACGGAATAATGATTCCGTAGGGAAATTACAGACGGAATATTTTTCCGTCGGTAATTTCCCTACGGAACAATAATACCGTAGGTAAATTACCTACGAAATAATTTTCCGTTGGTAATTTACCTACGGAAACATTATTCCATAGGAAATTTCCATACGGAATTATTTTTTGTAGGTAAATTACCGACGGAATTAATTCCGTCGATAATTTCCCTAAGGAAATTTCATTCCATAGGAAAATTGAAAACCCATTTTTATTCTCTGTCTTTAATTTAAAACCATGAAATTATAAATTTTAGTTTAAGTCAATTAATTGAATTATAAGTTAATCTAAACGAAATTCATGTAAATTTTTATCTAAATAATTTAACGTATAAATATGTAATTATTATTATTATTATTATTAATTAAAGTGACTAATTAATTATGTTAACATATTAATTTAAAAATATGTTAATTAGAATTAATATTTATTAAAAAAAACATATTAATTATATAGATGCATACATGAAAAGGAAAGGATTGCAAAACCCACTAAGCAGACAAGGGGCAATCATAAATGTCCTTGGCAATTATTATTAATAGAAACGGCATGGCCCGCTATTTTCTTTTAAACAAAAATCAAATTGACATATATATTTTATAATTAGCAAAAGAGTTCAATTGGAATATTAGTTAAAATCTTAACCATTTAAATTACATTACATGTGATTCTCTAATTTAATTATAAATATAAATATAGATATTAATTTTAATTTTTTTTTCATAATTTTAATCGAATATTGATTATTAAACCAACTTCTAATATTTCAAATATTCAATTTGAACTAGCTTTATATATATGTAAGAATCTTGCAAAATTACAAAGGAAGTTAATTAATATTTAATTTACTTGACTAATTGCACATTTCTAAATCTATAAACTCAATCTGATGATAAAACTCTTCTACCATTATTTTTTGAATCATTTTTTTCGAATAATCCTTGCTAACTCAAGTATTAATTACTATTTGATATATTAACTCAAGTATTAATTACTATTTGATACGTGTAACTGATTTTGAAAAAGACCTTGAACATGAATTCGGATAATTAAATCTCCAAACTTTTTGCTCTCATTAAGAAAACTCTTGAATGAATGATAGCTGATTACTCTAGTATTTTGATTGGTTCTTTTAGTTTAACAAGAAATTAAGCAAAAATATACTATTTTTAAACTAAACATTATATATATATATATATATATATATATATATATATATATATATATATATATATATATATATAAGAAAGAATTACTTGTTCATCAATCAAACTAATATATATATATATATATATATATATATATATATATATATATATATATATATATATATATATATAAGAAAGAATTACTTGTTCATCAATCAAACTAATATACTTGTACAATCAAAAGACTTCATCAATTATTAAATTCAAATTTAGATTAAATCATTAAATTTTGAATATTGCTCGATTATTAAAAAAAATAAGTAAAAAAATTTACTTAAAGTAGAAAAAGATTTTATTAATTTCAATAATAAATTGAAGCTAATTGTATGAAATAAAAATAATTTTGACCCAAAAATATATTTAATAAGTAAATATATCCCAAAACCTTAAGAGTAAATTTGGTACAAACCATAGTTTAAAAGCAAATATGCATAATTTCCAAATATTATTTGCCCTTGTCCCAAACCAAAATGAAAAAAATTATAATGAAAACCGATTTTAATTCCGCGGACCTATAAAAGGAAACCGTAGGCAGACTTGAACAAGAAAATAAAAAATTAGAAAAACGAAAGGTGAGGTAGTTCTACCACCGGTGCTATCTTTTCCTAGGGTAAAATGATGTTTTTTGATCGGACCTTAATCCAGCCACTGCCAATAGCCGATGGAAATCTCGAAAGCCACCGCGAAGGCCTGCTGGAGTCGTCCATCACTTCTGAAGATTCGCTGTCAAGAACCGCCGAAGTCTCCGACGATTTTCTCGAGTCAAATATAGCTTAATCGCGTCACTTCGCGCCAACGACGCTACAGCCACCATCTGCGGTGGAGACGCTGCTATCTCCTGGAATCAGCGGTGGATCTCGAGTTTCTTGGTAACTTTTCTCTGTTTTTAAATCTCTCTCCGTTGTGTGTTGTTCTTTTGTTTTGTTTTCTTACCAAAATATCATACCCATTTCAATGCCTCACTTGAACAGAGCAAGGAGGTCAGGTAGAAATATCCACCCCCAGCCTCTAACTTTATCATTCGGTTCTTCTCTTCGTTTCTTCAAAGTCATGGTTAGTGAAGATCTGTCAGCCAAAAAATGGGTAACCTTTCAAGCTTTTTTTTTCGATTTTTTGTGTAGAAATCATTAAAAGTAAAGATTGTGGCTTTTCGTGATTCTTGGCTTTCATTTCTTAAGAAGTTTTTGGTTAGATATATAAAAATTAAAACTTGGTGTGAGTAAACAAGAGAAGTAGGTAGTCAAGTTTTCACCTTTTTAGTAGACAAGAAAAACAACATCAAGCAAGAATCCTTTTTAAGTAAATACAGAGCAAATATGGTGTTTTGGCAGTACACTAAATAAATTATAAATCGGTAGAAACCTGTATATTTGGAGCTTAACTTTCTTTTCCTTTTTTTCTTAGCTTTCTTTTCTGAGATGAGGAGATAAATCACCAATATGATGATGGAAGTGGAAACCTGAGGCATGTCTGGGGTCTACATGGTCCTGGGTGCTTATCCACGTGGTGAAATGCATGAGTTTGTGCTTATCCACTTGTTTAAATGCTTTTGACTAACTACATCCATCTGTTTACTTTCCAGTTCTTTACTGGCTTTAATGATAATTGCAATTTATTTTCAATTTTATCTTAGGAAGAACTGATGAAGGCAAAGTCTGAAGCAACTTCAAAGACTAAAGAGATGCTATTATTTTTTGCCCAGGTATGCATTTTTTTTACTGCAGCAAAATAAATTAATTTGGCTTCCTAAGGAACAGTTTTGTAGGTACTCACTATTTCTATTTAGGGTGACTTGTCCTGACTGTTTTTCAATGAGCTTTACAATATTGAATCCATGTTTGCAACGAGTCATTAATCCATGTTTGTTGCTTCTTTATAAATGACAAAAACATATTTTAGCTTTGATTTAATTTGTCCTTTCTCACCAAGCAAAAATCTAAATTCATTTCTAATCAATCAATTAATTTTCTCCACAAAAAGCAGCCAAAATAATTATGTCCATCATCAATTATTATATATTCGAATTACGAATAATCAATATAATATAGAAAATATGAAATTCTAATATTAATTTGTTGGGTATAGAATTAATTGAAATTAGTTCGTAAATTTGAACCCTTTTTCTTTTTAAAAAGACCTAACCTGGAAATTATAGGATGTAATTTAATGCACCAATGGTTGGTCTAGCTACCTAAAGTTTAAATCTTATTTACAGATTTTTTTTTAATTTAAAGATAAAATATTTTCCTTAAAGAAGTGGGCTACAATCTCACACAAACTACTCTTTTCCTTAAAAGAGGAGCTATTAATATTATTGTTATTCAAATTTTTATGTAGTATATAAGTTTGATTCTTCACACACAAACTTAAGAATCAACTTTCCCTTGTTTTTGTGTGATATTTTTCTGTTTCACATTTATTTATCTTGCACGACATTAATTGTATGCATTAATTAAATTGGAGAATATATATGTTAAATAAAGTCGTCAATAAATTCACAAGCTTCTTTCAAAGATTGTATTCTTATTATGATCCAACATCCAACTATTAATTTATTTATGACCTTTACCAAAAAATGTAATCATCTCATTCCACCGCAATCATAACTTTCCATACATCAGATGAAATGTCACTGACTTTCTTATATTTTAACGTTTTGAGTTCGATATTAAATATATATAAAAAATTTTAAAATTTTTAAAAGATAGTAATTTATATTTTTACGGATCTATTCAAAATTATTTGGTCAACCGTAAATTTTGAATAGCAGATGTATTATACCAAATTAAATGCAAACATAATTTTTGTTTTTTTTTTTGTTTTTAAATCTCTCTGTAATAATATATATAACATTCTTTAACGATTACTGGGAATATGATGACCAGAATATTTTTTTAATTGTGTGATAGACATTTCATTATAACTAGATACCATGTATGTCAAAATCCATATTATAATAATAGTACTTAATTATTATAAAAAGAGTGTATAAAATAAATAGATATATATTCCGACAAGTGTACTTACTGAAATAATAATAGCACTTAACAGATATTTATTGAATTTATTCATATTTAATCTTTCTAAAACATTTCTTTTCTGCTTGTATGTAGTATAATGGCTGTATAATAGGAGAATTATGAAATGGAATCTACATTTTGAACATAGATTATTCAGACAGTTTAGAGTAGAATAAGATAGAAGAATATAGGATAATAAAGTTAAGTTATAATAGCTCATATCCTCGTGTATTATTATGATAGAAAATAATATAGGGCCAATTATGTTATAGTTGGGATGCTTATATGATGTTTTGTGTTAATTTCAACTGTTCCAACTTCATGTTTAACTATATAGAAATTTCAAATTAAATGTGTAAAATAAATAGTGCTTGAATAGACACTATTATACTCTAAGCATTAATGCTTATTTTTTAGAGTTCCTTTAATCCGTTGTATATTTTGCAAAGGTATTTGTTAAGGAAATGTCTCTCACACTTCTAAGGAACAACTTATTTAATGGAGTGAGTTCTATTTTTCATGTCTTGGAGTTCCTTAATATTTAATTTCTTTCCCCTTCTGTCTTTCATTTCTTTCATTCGTAGCCATTACTTTTGTTGCTGCCTGCATTTTTACATGCTTTATGTTGAACTGCTTATTTCTTACTTATTCAAATTTTGAGTCTATTTTCTTAGTGATAACTTGTTCTTGCTGTGGGTAACTTGTTGTAATAGTGAGATGAATGTGTGAATTCTAGCGTTTAAGTGCCCAACCACTCATTGCTTCTTGCAAAAACTAAACCGAACATGCATGATAGTTTTTTTTTCTATTGTTGCTGATTGTGATAATTAGTTTTATATGTTTGCACTATTTTTTAAATTTGCATGCATAATGCTGCAAAGAATTGTCTAGAGAATATAAAATGAGAAACCATAGGAGTTTTGTCCCTCATGCAAGAAAACAAGCATGCCAATTGACATCCTTCATATGGGATTCTTGGGAAATATACCTGTTAGGAATGGGATTGACTAATTCAAGAAGTACATTTAAAGCTGATGTTTTTACTTGCTCAATCCTTTGCATGCCTTCAGCTTTTAAATCTGGAACTTATTATTACTTTCCCTTAATGCAGGTATAAAAAGGCTTTACTGGACATTGGTGTCACTATCCAAGTAAGTAAATACTATCATTTCAAGTTATTCATTGGCCTCTCGCAGTGGTTATGGCCATAGTGTTTTAGATAAGTTGGATGTAGAAAACTCCTTTGGCTTTTCTTTCATTGCTTGAAAGCTTCCAGCTGATGTCTCTTTATTAGAAAAAAAAACAGATGACTTAGGAAAAAAATTCAATTTACCTGTCTCAAATTGAAGTACAGTTGAAACTTGTTAATGGGTTATGTTATGGTTCATGGGTTTTTTTTTATTTTGCTCTTAATGTTTTATGAACTCTGTGAAATAAATTAAAATTTCACTTTGTTTGGCCGGAATTATATGTTTGTTAATTATAGGTTTATTTGGTTTTGCTTAATTTCTTTATAAATTCCGATTACCTGATGGAAATATACTTACCATCGTTAAATTTGCCTACGGAATTTATAATTTCGTAAAAAATTTGCCTACGGAACAATTGTTTCCGTCGAAAATTTGCCTACGGAACAATTATTTCCGTCGGTACAATTGCTGACAGAGAATAAAATTACCGACGAAAAATATTTCCGTCGGCAAAAGTGCCTACAACTGGATCTCCTTCGCCATTTTTCATCGCTAAATTCCATCGGCAATTTTATTCCCCTACGGAAATTCACTCAATTCCGTCGATAAATTTTGTGTCTTATTTTAGCCGTAAAAAATTGGCACCAATTTAACTACGGATTCTTTGTTTTCGTCGTTAATTTCCATCAGTAAAGTCTGACGGGAAAATTTTCCTTCATTATTTACGACGGATTTGTTATTCCATCGCAATACACATTGTTCACTGACAATTTTGCCTACAGACATTTTTTCGTCGGTAATTACCTACGAAAAATTTTTCATTGGTAATTTTTCATCAGGATTTGGGATTTTTCTTGTAGTGATTGAAAAAAGTAGCGAACATAAGGTTTGCCGATTGCAAAGATCAATCTATGGCCTCAAATAGTCATCAAGACAATGGTATTTGAGATTTTATGACACAACTATATTAAATGGGTTCAACATGATTGATGAAGACCATTGTGTTTATCACAAAAGCTCTAAAGACAAATTTGTCATTTTGACTTTATATGTAGATATACTAATAGCAAGAAATGACATAGAGGACGTAAATAAAATCAAAGGTTGGTTGTCCTCCAAATTTAAAATGAAAGATATGGGTCAAATAGATTACATTCTTGGAATTAAGATTTTAAGAGATCATTCAAAAAGGTTATCTCTTTCGCAAGAGACATATATTAACAAAGCCCTTAAATGATTCAATATGAAAAATTGCAAACCCATTAATAATCCCATTGTCAAGAATCAGTTTCTTAGCAAAAGTATATGTCTTGAGACGCTAGATGAAATGGAATGCATGAGGAATGTTCTATATGCCATTGTTGTGGGTAGTCTAATATATGCAATATTGTGTATAAGACCTGATATATGCTATGCAGTGGGCATAGTAAGTAGATATCAGTCCAACCTAGGCAAAGCACATTGAAAAGCAATAAAAATGATACTTAGATACCTTAAAGGTAACATAGACTATTCTCTCTATTATCAAAGAAAGGATATGCAATTGAGAGGATACTTAGATATTGATTGGGGAAGTGATGTGGATGAGAGAAAATCCACTTTGGTTATGTATTCTTGCTTGGCAAGGGTACCATTTTGTGGAGTAGCAAGAAACAAACCTGTGTAGCTCAATTAACAATGGAAGCTAAATTTATCGCTTCCTCTGCTACAATCCAAGAGGCAGTTTGGCTAAAATGGTTTGTGTACCATTTAAAAGTAACTACCTTAGAGGAACTAGTGACAGTCAGTTGTTGATGAATGTATCGACATTAAGCATAAATATACTAAAAATATTGTTGCATGAGGAGAAGTGAACTTACAGTATATTTTCTCTCTGGATATGATTGCAAATCCATTAACAAAATCTGTATCGAGAGATATATTTTGAGATATACATTATATCTCAGGGTTTGCATAGGATTTGAGTTGTACTGTTTTATTATGTAATCCTTTAACATTATTATTTATGAATAATAATAAAGTTTATTATTTGTCAATATATGAGTGTGAATGTTTATATGTAAACATTTACTGTTATTTGTTATATGATTGAGCATATTGGTAGAGAAGTAGCCTACTCACATTGGTGTTTACCTTAGTTTTGACAATGTATTGACAAAGACAAAAATGAGACAATTTTTAAACATATGATGAACTCAAGAGCCTGTTCAAAATAAAAGTGCCATTTTGCAGAAAATACAAGATTAGTCTTGTTAAGGTGCGAAATAAAGGCATACATGACATTTTATACTTTGGTTTGAGAACCAAACTAGATTAAGTGTAATCGTATGATAAGTTAAATGTAACTATCATATTCTATCTTAAAAGCTAGAAGTAGTCCTAAAATGGAAGGACTAAAGTTAGATGCTTCAGTGCATCACAACCCTATGCTTCTACATGGTGTTATATATATATTCGTGAGACATACACTCCTTTAAGGGATAGAAAGAACACCATGAAACATATTTTATACCATGTGTGCTTCAAGTGACCAAGGGAAAGGAATTTAATGTGAACGATCTCAAATTTTCCTAGTGTGAGACCCTAACTAAGTTTCGACCATTAGAACCCTTAACTTATTCCTGAAGTATGGTTCAGTGTGGCTAGCTTAGTTAGTCTTCAAAAGGTTATGGAAAACTTTGGCCTGGCGGGTCTAACTAGAAAAGTGAGTTGAATCAAGATGGATGGCATATAGTAAGAGGGAAAGATAGCTTTTTGATTACATTCAATTATTTCGTGGTTCATTGGCATGCCTATTATAGTTTCTATAAGTAGAGACATAATAGTAAATACAAAAATTATTTTATGAGATCATTAGTTAAAATAGTGAATGTGAGAAGGTAATCTACGGTTAGGGATACATGGATAAAAGGATCTTATTTCTTTGAGATGCTATATGTCCTAACAGGTGTATAGCAATAGTGTTCTCGATGTATGCTGGTCATACGATCTATTTACCTGTATGATTGGAGATTATGACTGGATTCTATTCTGTCATGTACGAGTGGGAGATGAAAGAAAATAGATATGGCTATGACTTTAAATTCGGAAAGTAAATCAAATATGTTTGATATCGAATATGCCGATTATAGAAATTAATTCCTATATTGAATACGTCAGTTATGAAAATTAATTTTTGTATTACTTACCTTCCTTATTAAGAAATCTAAAAATCTCTATAAATAGAGCTTATGGATTGAGATTTAGAGGTTGGTTGCTATTTTTTTATAAGAAATTCTTAAGAGAATTCCTTTTCTCCTACCTCATTCCACGGTTTCTTCAAAAGGTATTTAGACTGTGAAATCGTTGCCGTTATCCCGTCCAACGGTTTGTGGATAATAGCCATGCCAGTAACACAAAACAAGATCCTTCATTTTTACTTCTGCTTCTCAAAGGATTTTGTGCTACGGGAGGTAAATAGATTTTCCTTTTTATCTTTATATATATATATATATATATATATATATATATATATATATTTCCCAACAATAATTATCAATAATCTCGTGAAGTGCAGCTAAATGGCTAGTTTAAGTTTTAAAATTTAACCCCTCTATCAAACTAATTTTAAATTTAAGTTATATTTATACTCATGGTAGTTTGGGAACTCATTTTGGCCAAGAATTTTTTTTAGTCAAATTTGGAAATGAGAATTAATTATCAAATAAAAAATAAAATTTGGTCATTGTTTTGGTTTATCTAGCAAATGGTGATTGAGTGAGAGTTGTACCTGGATTTTATTTGGTTATTATGTTGATTATATTTGTTGTGACAACTAATTATGCTATTTAATTTCAGTATATGTATGTTTTATGAAGGAGTTTGGGATACACTCATGACTTATGAGATGAGAAATTGACCCCGATATAAATGTGATAATATCGAAACAAGAAATAATATATATATGAAATTGGTTACATATAAGGATTTACCTTAATTGAAAAATCTATCATAATTGGAGGATATTAATATGGGCAGTTACCTAATTTAAATTAGGTAACTGACATAGTAATGATTGTCATTATTTCCTACACTCAATTTGTGTAATTGCCATTTTAATTCTGTCTAATTAAGGAAAATTTATTTACATTAATTAGAGCCTTATAAATAAGGCTAAGAATTCTATTCTTGGTATGCAAGAAAAGAATTCCATACCGAAACTCTGCCAAAATACTTTCGCACTTTTTCTCTCTATTTATTTGGGGTTTTGAGTTTGTGAAATTCAATTTTTCATCCCAAGGTGTTGCGTGGCATGGGTGAAAATAATACTAGTGATGCAAAAGGGAGGCTGATCTTTGTGTTTTTATGTCATATTTTTTTTTCATTGGTATCATAGCCATATTCTTTTTTGTGTTCTGGCATGTCCATTATATAGATCTGTATTTTTTGTGAAAATTTAGACACGATAGGCTAATTGATATGCATATTAGATTTGTTTTGTATGTATATTTTTTTTAATTCTAGTTTGGAGATTTTTTTTGTGTTTTTTAGATATTGAAATTAAATAATTATTTAAAAGCCTGTAATAAATATTGACCATACTAGTGGACTCAGAAACCCAAAAACCCGCTCCTAGAAAAAATACAACAGCTTAAAACCATCAGAAAGGCGACGCATGCTTTACATGCACCACCAGTGTACTGGGTGCATCTCTAACACTTGCCTGGCCACACGCACTGAATGAAACGTCACTTAACCATGTAGCTTAGTGGGGGGAGTGACACGTGGCTTTATGGCAAAGCACCATGTGTCAGCTAACATGTCAATTTGGAGGGGTCCAAATGGCACCATGTGGCACCATGTGGGCTAACCATAAGTTGACACATGGCACTATGTGGCAAGGGTCCTACCACGTGGCTTAACATGTCATGCCACCTGACAGCCTGCGATACTGACACGTGGCTTGTGGGTTTAGACATGTGGCCAATGACTAGCTACCACGTGTCGATGTTGTAAGTCCAGTGGGTGCTACGTAGCATCTATGTGGACCTATAAGTGGCTGCCATGTGTCGGTCATGATACGTGGCCCAGTAAGGTTATGCCACGTGGTCAAGTGCCTTTGTTAATGCGCATGAAAGCCATTCTCACCGACGCGTAAGGGCTACTCCAGCCACCATTTTTCACCCAATCTTTGCAATTATGATTTTCTTAATTTTTTTTATTTTTTGGTGTTTTTTTAAAATTTTTTTGAGTTACAGAATTATTTTTTATAAATTATTTTATTGAAAATTTGGGAAAAATTTAAGAAAAATGTGTTTTCTACCTTATTTAATTTTCAAATATGTTTGAAAATTACTTGTGTGGTTTCTTTCCTTATATTTGATTGAAATGAGTTTAATCATCCTTTATTTGTACATGAGTGTACTAACAATTTTTTTTATACTGTTATATGTAACAGATATGACGATGATAAGGACCCCATTGGTACCACACACTCCTCAAGCTGTTGCTTTGGCCAATGCACGTGTATGTGAGGTCCATAGCATGAGGTTTCATGAGAAGGCAAGAAGTTATGATATTGATGCTATTGCGCATCACATTGTCAGAATGCATAGAAAGATGTAAGACTGCATTTGGATTGGTGGCCTGGACAGGGGGTGGAATCATAAGTTGCTTTATAATGTCATATGTAAATCATTTAACTATCATGTGGAACTCCAGACCTTATTTGTTGAGTGCTAGAGGGAAAATTATAAAGATTCCATTATTAAGTTTTTAATTAAGGTAGTGAAATGTCGAGTGTTCAAGAGCAACACTCAGTCTGATATGGTGCTCAGAAGTGAGCGTATAGTGAATCGCCTATGGTTAACTGATTACACACATGGAGTACCCTTACGGTTAATGTGTATGGTCAGGATGCAGTTTTAGTGACTAAGATGGTGTTGGGTCCATCGTGATCCTAATTATTTTTTACATGAGTGTCATTTTTCTATCTTTATTTTTGCGAACTTTAATGTTAGGAATTATGTTTCCTAATTTTTGTTTTGGATGAAATATTTGTGTCTTCTTTTGGATTTATTAGACTTTATTATAAATATGTTTATTTTGATTTTGGATATTACAATGGCTTATAATTTTTATGATGAATGTGTTTATTTTAATGTTATTTGCCATGCAATATTTTATGAGTAGAATAGTTGCTTGATTATTAAATTAAGGATTAATTATCTTATATACACAATATCCTCAATTAAGTTAGAAAACTTAAATTCCAATAAATCAAATTTACTATGCATGAAATTTTAATCTGTAAAGTTAGACATTTGGACTTAGAGGGTAACTAGATACTGCTAGTAACTTTTTTGATGTTAAGCCTAATAGATAACCTTATTAGGTTCTAATTTCAAATGCATAGTAAATAACATGTATTGCCATATTCTTCTTAATAAGTGTAACATATGTTCTATTTTTTATGAGAGGATCTAAATGGCTTTCAAATCGATAGTTGCTGAATTGAATAAAGATATGAAATTGAATGGTGACAATTATGAAATCTGGAGTATGAAAATCTAGTATATGCTTGAGGAGCGAGAGGCTCTGAAAACCTTAAGTTCAGTTATAACTGAACCTGAGGATGGCACTTCTACTCAGCATAAGTAGGACCAAATAGCTTATACAATATGGAAAAGAAAGAATTCCATTGCTTATATTATCCTCCTAAGTGCAATTATCCTCCTAAGTGCAATGAAAGATGATATCACCATGCAATTTCGCTCATATCGAAATACAATAGATCTATAGGTCGCATTATGGGAGAAGTTTGGAGGATTGTCTCTAGCTAGACTCTGATCTTTAACAATCAAATTCGATACATATCAGAAAAGGCCTGATTATTCAATGTGAAAACATATCTAAGAGATAGAGAATATAATTTATAAGTTTGGTGATGCTGGTCATAAGCTGACTGACGAGCAACAAGTTCAGGCTATCATCCAATTTTGACTAAGGAGTTGGGAGCACATGAATATGCAACTGACTCATATAGATAGCATTAAGACATTTAAAGATGTCACTAGACATTTGGAGTTGGAAGAAGACTGTTTAGCATCCATCAAGGTCAATGCTGAAGTGCATATAGCACACTCTAGTTCTGGTAAGAAAGGTTAAACTAGAATACGAAGAGGAGCTTTCATGGAAAAGGCAAAGAAAGGGCTCAAGAGCCTAAAAAGCAAAAATTTA
Organism: Excoecaria agallocha; assembly: GCA_037975025.1. Classification (NCBI taxonomy): domain Eukaryota; kingdom Viridiplantae; phylum Streptophyta; class Magnoliopsida; order Malpighiales; family Euphorbiaceae; genus Excoecaria; species Excoecaria agallocha. The sequence continues at coordinate 3,710,586 of CM075821.1, read as the reverse complement.
ACCAAAATGGAAAGGGGTCCAAAGGCTAAAAGAAAGTGAACATTTCTAGTGTAAAGTGTTTCAATTGCTAGCAGAAGGGTCACTATACAAAAGATTGCACTGTGCCCAAACAAGTACACTATTCTAACTCAAGAGTGAGTAAAATTTGTGTATCAAGTTTTGTATTTTTAACTAAACTTCATCCTTTGTGGGTGGTTGATTCAGGAGCAACGAACCATGTGACAAGGGATCGAGATACCTTTGTCGAGTTTTGACGAGTAATTACTGGAGCAAAGTGGATTTATGTAGGCAACAATGCCAGAGTAGCAGTACTAGGAATTGGCACATACAGACTAGTCTTGTGTGAAAGCCGAACCTTACTCCTATACAATGTGCTTTATGCTCCTGATATTTGTAAAAACTTAGTTTCTGTTTTAACTTTAATGAAACTTGGGTTTGTTTTGCATTTTAAGGATGATAAAGTTAACATATTTTCGGATGACCTTTTTTTTATGGTTATAGTTTTGTTTTGAAAAATTTTATAATTATGGATGTTGATCCTAATTATTCTAATAAAGCTAGTTTTTCTTTAATCTCTTTTTTTTAAAATATGTATGAGGATAATGTAAAATTATGGCATGCTAGATTGAACCATATCGGGCAAAATCGAATGCGTTGGTTAGCTAAGGTAGGTTTGTTAGGTGATTTTAAACGAGATTGAATTGCTTATATGTGAGCATTATTTGTAAGAAAAACTAGTTAAAAAACCATTCAAAAAATGAACCTGAGCCACAATTCCTTTGCAATTAATTCATTCTGATGTTTGTGGTCCAATAAATGTTAGGACAAGACATGGGGCCTATTATTTCATCACTTTTATTGATGACTATACTAGGTATATGGTCATGTCTATTTGATTTCTCATAAGTTTAAAGCATTGGTTACTTTAAAACTTTTATGAATCTTGTTGAGAATCAATTAGATAAGAAAATTAAAACTTTAAGAACCGATTGTGGTCGAGAATATCTTTCTGATGAATTTAAAGCTTTATGTGATGAAAAAGGAATAGAATTTCAGTTGTATATTCCTCGAACTCCACAACAAAATGGTGTTGTGAAATGGAGAAATAAAACCCTTTTAGACATGGTATGTTCAATGATGGCTCCAGCAAATTTGCCCATCTCCTATTGGGGAGATGCTTTATTAATGGCCACATATGTTCTAAACCATATGCTCTCCAAGTCTGTTTCTTTCACTCCTTATGAGTTGTGGACCGATCGACAACCTAACCTGAGTCATTTACACCATTGGAGTTGTGTTGCTTATATCCATAATACCTCGAATAAATTTGATAAATTAGGACAAAGAAGTAAAAATAGTATCTTTGTGCGATATTCTAATGTGTCAAAAGGATACCTGTTTGTGGGTGAGCAAGCATATGGCTCAGTAACAGAATTTGAATCACAAGATGTCATATTTTTAGAAAATGAGTTTTCGAAGTTGGGCAAAGTAAGTCAAGACTTTACTTTTATGAAACTTAAGAAGCTGAACTACCCGAATCTCTCCATCCGAGTGGGAGGAAAATTGATGAAGAAGGTCAAGACTCTCTTCTTAACGATTTGAATGTTCGGGATCCGTCCTCTAGCGGAAGGATGAGCATGCCTAACTCTAATGGTAGTATAGATTTTCAGGATCTTTATTTGAGTGGAAGCATAGAGCTCAATTCCGGTGGGAGCATTCCGAACTATGATGAATATATGAGACATGTTTATAAAGATTCAAAACTACAAAAATCTAAAAGGAAAAGTGTTCCGCGCCGACGATTTGAGACCGAATGTTCGAATGAGGCTTTTTTAATTACACTATAAGAAAATGATGAACCTAAAAATGTAAAAGAAACTCTCTCATGCCTAGCTAAAGATAAATAGATTAAGGCAATGGAAGAAGAAATGGCTTCTATGAGATCGAACCATGTTTGGGAATTGGTTGATCTACTTGAAGGACACAAACCAATTGAAAATAAGTGGATTCTCAAAATAGAGAAAAAAGCTGATGGCGGTATTGAAAGATTCAAGGCTCGGCTAGTCGCTAAGGGATTTACACAACAGGAAGGAATTGTGTAATGGCCTCAACGTCGGACTGATCGTGAATAGTGCTTTCCGACAGTGAATAGTGTCTCCGGGCTGAAAATGACATCCGAAAGTGGAAAAATTTTTATTGGACTATTGGAAAGTACTAGTCACGAGTAGTTCGGGGTTGAAATTTGAGGTGAAATTGAGGTCAAATAGGCCTCCAAAAGCCAAAAGAACGAAAACCGAGAAAATTAGGAATTAGGATTTTTAATTGAATTGTTGACCGTTTTAGTTACTAAAAATATCAAATGAAGTCTAAAAATTATCAAAAATTATATGTATGCATAAAATAATATGTAGATTATTTTGGTGGCAAAAAGTAAATTTTTTTGCCACACTGGTATTTTTAGAATCAGATTGATATGATTTAATTGGACCGATAAAAGTGAATCGGACCCAAAACGATCTCCGATTGGGCTGAAATTTTAGGTGTAGCCTATTTTTGATATGATATGAATAATGGAATCAAAATTGAGGAAAATTGAAGTTGGTAAGTGAGAGAAATTAATTAGGGCTTAAATTGGGTAATTTTTGGGCCTAAACTAATAAATAGTGTAAGGCCCACTTCAAGCCCAGCCCATAGCCCAATTAGAAGACCTATATAAGTTGAACTTCTCCAGAAATCTCCAGCAGCAACTCCTTTCTTCTCCTTCCTTCTTGGTGGCCGAATTGCTTATCTCTTTAATTCCTCTCTTTTGCTTTCATTTCTTCACCAATTCTCACCAAATCAAAGCCTCCTAAAGTGATTTCAGCCTCTCTAGATTGCCTTCATCAGCTCCAATCCTTGATTCCAAGAAGAAAAGTAAGAGAAATTTAGAGCTAAAGTTTAGGTGTCAAAATTAGGTATGTGAATTCATGGCTTTTTCTTTGGTTTTTAGGTGCCTACTACTAGTTTTGGGTGCCTAGAGTTCATTTTTGCTGTTAAATTTAGCATTTGAAGCCAAAATAATTGAGTTATAATGGATTGAAATTTCGGTTTGTTAAGGATTTCAAGAAGAGGAGCAAAGTTCTCAAGCTAAAGGGAAAGGAAAGGAAGCCTAGGCAAGGCTAATCCAAAGAAAAAGGCGTGTGACTAATAAATCCTTTTATTTCCCAATTAAATTAATGAAATTCCTTTAGGTTTCTTAAGAAAATTTTTATGTATTGTGATATAATTGAAATTATTGTTATATTCATGCATTTAGGGGTCATATAAGCCTATTAAACACTTTAAATGAAATAAAAACCAATGATATGAGAGAGCTATAGGTTTGGCCGAATGGTATTTCCTAAGAAACTAGTGTGAGATTTGATGATTTTAGTGGTTTTAAGCTTCCTAATGTCAATACTAATGAAAATTAATGATTATGAATTTTTATAGAATTTATGGAAATTAAATGAATATTTTCGGAATAAATATTAATTAGATATTAGTTGAAAAATGTGAAATTTGAATGAATTATGGCATAATTTATTGATTATATGGTGAATTACTGCAAAATATTTCGTAATATGTGTAAATAAGATTGACTGTAATAATAAAGTATTGACACTGTATTGACAAGTAATGAAAAGTAAGAAATTAAGAAAATATGTGCCCTTAGAAAGAGTCAGGCAGTAAAACCTAGTTCAGGATATAATTGGCTAGCCATAGGGATACATATACCGCGGTGCAGGTCATGGCGACTTGCTTTACTATGGACGGATCACTGATCTCCATAGTATATTTATCATACGTACTGTCACATGTCATATGTTATATGAGGAATGATTCTTGGAGGTCATTTCTCATTCTGTTGTGGCCCTGTGGGGTCCACGTCCCGCATATCCGGTCTGAGAGTTTTCTGCCGGGTCTGTACTAGGGGCATATTGATAAGAAAATGTTAAAAGTGTGAAAGAGAAGTTAAAATGAAAGTTTTATATGAAAAAGGACTCAAATGAAAAGAATTTAGAAGTTAGGGGTAAAACGGTAATTTTCTTAAAAGGTGTGATTAATTGATAAAAGTAATAAAAGAAATAAGTAATAAGGGTAAAATGGTAAATTTAGTCAACTAATTGAGTAAAAAGTCAACTGCATAAAGTTAAAGGACTAAAATGTAATTTTACATGAAAAAGGTTAAATCAAGGATTAAACGGTAAATTATAAGTTAACTAATAAGATAAGATAAGAAAATAAAGACTAAAAAGGGTAAACTAGTAATTAATAGAGTAAAAAGGGGTATTTTTGTAATAAATGAAAAGTTTAAGGATTAACTTGAAAATATAAGAGGATTTATGAATTGAACAGAAAATTAGTCATTCATAAAATAAATATTGCTTTTAGATAAGAAAAATCGATAATAAGTTACTTAAGCTAAAATTATTAATATATTTATAGTATAGGGAAATATTATGATTTTTAGTCACCGCTGGGCATGTTTAATGCTCAGCACGTAGAATTACTGCATGCAGGTACAGCTAGTCTGGAGCATGGGTACACAAAGGAGGAAAAAAATTTGAAGCCAAAAAGTTAAAAGGATTGTTTTTGTGGCATGTATATACAGATATATATATATATATATCCCTATTATGTTGTATATAAAGAGAATATTGTAGCTATGATCACATTCTGTATTAATTATGGTAGTATGGGGATAAGGAATGGTATGGAATGAATGATATATAAGTGTGGCTTGAGAATAACTGTGAATGTGGTATATGATTGATATAAACTGTTGTGCCTCTGAGAGGCTGTGTAAATGTTTGCTTTTCAGGGGGCTAGCTAAGAATATAGCCGTTATATTGCCAAAATTTTATTAAATGCATAGTGATTTCTGAACAGTTATAGGTCATTGAATAATGAAAGTTACTTATGCTTATTGAAAAAAAATTAAAAATTTTGACCGACTGCCTGTCCGATAAGACCGTTACAGTAAGGGTGTTACAAATTGACTTTGAGAAGACTTTTTTACCTGTTGTTAGATTTATGTCGATAAGATTAATTCTAGCCTTGCTGGCTAATTTTGACCTAGAGCTACATCAAATGGATGTAAAAATTACTTTCCTCAATAAAGGATTAAAAGAAGAAATCTATATGGATCAGTTTATAGATTTCATTGAAAAAGGCAGCAAACATAAGGTTTGCCAATTGAATGACGAATGAGTTCAACATGATTGATGAAGACCATTGTATTTATTGCAAAAGCCTGGGAAATAAGTTTGTCATTTTAACATTATATGTAGATGACATACTTATAGCATGAAATGACAAAGAATACGTAAATCTTATCAAAAATTGGTTGTCATCCAATTTTAAGATGGAAGACATGGGTTAAGCAAATTATATCCTTGGAGTTAAGATTTCAAGGGAGCGCTCAAGAAGATTATTATTACTATCTCAAGAGACATATATTAACAAAGTTCTTGAATGTTTTAATATGCAAAACTATAAGCCCATAGACAATGCCATTGCTAAGAATCAGTCTCTTAGTAAAAGCATGTGTCCTAAGATAGAAGAGCAGATACAAAAGAACGTTCCATATGCCAGTGTCGTGGAAAGTCTGATGCATGCAATGTTGTGTACTAGACCTGATATATGCTATGCTATGGGCATGATGAGTAGATATCAATCTAACCCAGGCGAAACACATTAGAAGGCAGTAAAAAAAATACTTAGATACCTCAAAGGTACCATAAATTATTCTTTTTTTTTTAAGGAAAGAATATGCATTTGAGAGGATATATGGATGCTGATTGGGAAGGAGATGTGGATGAGAGGCAATCCACATCAAATTATATTTTCTTGTTAGGCAAAGGTGCCATTTCCTGGAGTAGCAAGAAATAGACCTGTGTAGCCTTTTTGACATTGGCAGCAGAATTTGTAACTTTCTCAATTGTAGTACGGGAGGCAATTTCATTAAAATGGTTTATAGACCATCTGAATGTAACTGCCTCAGATGAACCTATGACAGTCAGTCATTGATAGCTTACATTAAAGATCAAAAATTTCATAGTAGGACAAAACATATCGACATAAAGTATTAATATACTAAAGATATTGTTGCACGATGAGAAATGAACTTTCAGTACATTTTTATGTATAATATGATAGCAGATCCTTTAACTAAACCTGTATCAAAAGATATATTTGAGAGACATATTAGGTATCAGGGTTTGCATAGGATTTGATTTATACTATAATATCTTGATATTATTATTTATGAATAATAATAAATTGAGTTCATTGTTGGCAATACATGAGTGTGAATGTTTATATGTGAACATTTACTGTTATAAAATAGAGCATGTCGGACAGAGAAGTAACCCACTCATATGGGTGTTTACATTAGTTTTATTAATAAGTTAACAAAGTCTAATATGAGGCAATTTTTGAACACAAAGTGAATTTCGAGAACCTGTTCAAAATAAAAGCGTCGTCTTGCAGAAATTATAAGATGAGTTTTGTTAACGTGCAAGATAAAGACACACATGAGGTTGTGTGCTTTGGATTAAGATTCAAAATAGGATTAAGAATGATCCGATGATATGTTAAACATAACTATCATATTCTATCCAAAAGCCAGAAATAGTCCTTAAGAAAGTGGACTAACGTTAGACCCTTTGGTGCATTGTAACCTTATGCTTCTATATAATATTAAATAATAATAAGACGTGTACTCCTTTAAAGGAAAGGAGAGAACGTCATAACACATATATCATACCATGTGTGCTTAAGTTGACCGAGGGAAGGAAATTTTATGTGAATGATCTCAAATTTTCCCTCGTATGAGACCCTATTTTTCCGACCCTCAGAACTCTTAACTTATACCAGAAGTATAGTTCAGTGTGGTTAGCTTAGTTAGTCTCCAAAGGGTTATGGAAAAATTTTAGCCTGGTGAATCTAACTAAAAAAGCAAATTAGACTACGACGGATGGAATAAAGTAAGAGGGAAAGATATTTTTCGATCACATTCGGTGGTTTCATTGTTCACCAATTAACATATTATAGTCTTTATAAGTAGAGACACAATGGTGAACACAAAAATTGTTTTTATGAGATCATAAGATAAAACAATGAACGTGAGAAAATTATCTAGGGTTACTATTATGAGAAGATCTTATTTCTCGAAAGGCTATATATCACTAAGAAGTGTATAGCACTAGTGTTCTCGATGTATGCCGGTCACACGAACTATCTGCCTGTATGATAGGAGAGAATGATTGAAAATCATTTCGTCATGTGCGAGTAGGAGATGAAAAAGTTTGGGATACACCCATGACTCACGAGATGAAAAATTGGTTCCAATATAAACGTGATAATATCATAACAGAAAATAATATATATATGAAATTAGTTTCATATTAGGATTTACCTTAATTGAAAAATCTGTCATAATTGGAGGATATTAATATGGGCAGTTACCTAATTTAAATTAGGTAACTGACATATCAATGATTGTCATTATTTCCTATATTTAATTTGTATAACTGGCATTTTAATTTTCACTAATTAAGGAAAATTTATTTACCTTAATTAGAGCCCTATAAATAGGGCTAAGAATTCTATTCTTGGTATGCAAGAAAAAAATTTCATACTAAAACTCTGCCAAAATACTTTTGCACTTTTTCTCTCTATTTGTTTAGAGTTTTTAGTTTGTGAAATTCACGTTTTCATTCCGAGATGTTGTGTGGCATTGGTGAAAACAATACCGGTGATGCAAAAGGGAGAACAATCTTGGCGAATTGTGTTATGCACTACTAAAGGTATTTATGATTATATCTCGTATTTTTATGGCATATTTTCTTTCATTTTACAAATGATAATATCTCTAAAATGATTTTCTAATTAATCAGTTTGATTAGATATATAGATGCCAGTATAGATTGATTAACACAAATTCCTTTTTTTAATCAAAATTTATTATTGTTTATGGAGGAGTTAAACATAGTCTAATGCATCGATTAAATAAAGTAAGCAATTTTACGAAAATTTCAAATGAGGTTTTAATTCTCACCATTTTTCTTTTTTATTTTCGTTAATACATTATTTTTTTTTATCTTTTATTATGTATTTATTTTATATTCAGATATACTAAAACTCATATTTCATAAAAACAATTTTAATTATTATACAAATATGACTGATCATTATTTCTCATTATTTAGCAATAATTAATTAATTGTTTAGTTTTCGAGTTTGAATCCTGCGAATGCAACTGCGTTAAATAATTGGTAGTAGAGTTTTACCGTTTTTGTGGTATTTTCTGGCTCAAATGGTAATTAGTTTGAATGTGCTATGATTTAAAGGTGCCTCTTATTTATATTGGCCGGCTTAGGACACCTCATGATTTGAATGTGCTGTATTTATATATGTTGCTACATGTATCATTAAATTAATCTATAATAATTTTTTGATAAATTCAAAAAATAATAAATAATAAAAGATAAAAATATAAAGAATTCATATACAATAATTAATTATTTGGTGAATATATGAATTTTTTTTAATTATTTTATAAATAACGAGAACGTATATATAGATGATTGATGTTTCATAAACGCAATTTATCACGCGAAAGTCACGTAAAAAAATTAGGCACGAAAAACTAGTAAGTATAAAAGGGCACTTAGCAGCACTGCCTTCTTTATATTGGTAGGCAGACTCCATTTTAATTTAAAACTCATATTCGATATCGCCCAAATAATTAATTAGAACATCTCCCTAATGGAAGAAGAATTAGGTGAATTAGTTGTGTGCATTGCTCCAGATGGGGGTAATGAAGAAAAAATATATATATTAATTCATGAGATAGAGATTAGGGCTTTTAAGTTTTAACCCATGTTTAGCCATTTTAGCCACATTTTGTTTGGCCATTAAGCACTCTAAAAACAAATTTTATTTGGACCCGAGATTTATGTGAATCAATTCTATTAGTGAGAAATTTTCATTTATTAAAAGAAATAATTACTTTAATGCATACATAAACAAGTCGTGGAAAATAATTTATGTGGACTGTTTCCTACCCTCTAAATATCTTTCATTCAAGTTAAACTATTTGACTTTTTGGGATTAATCAATTCTCTCGTGAAACGTCATATTTTCCTTTGGGATTGGTTTCAAAATTTCAACATTGCTATTTTCTATGCTTATTATCTATAGAAGTAGCAAAATTTCAACATTTCGTGCATTTTATGCACTGCTATAAAGATATTTTTGGCATTACTATTGAAAATTTAATTGCTATAAAAAATGCAATATATATACGGTACGTTTAGATCTTTGTATTATATTAACTTGTATAGTATTAACATGTATATTAACAGCTTGTATAATATTAATTTATATTATTATATACCATATTTGATGTAAAACTATATTCACTTGTAATATTTTATATTATGCTTGATACAATATGACACTATATCAATTTTGTAAAAAAATTAAAAATAAACAAAATTAAATTATTTGCATTGTTATTAATATAGACAAAAAAAATTATGATTATAAAATACAATTTTTGATGCATATATTAATTTCCTAATTAAAAAATCTAAATAAATTCTACTATGAAAACAAAAAATTTAATAATTTTAAGATTTAATGACCTGAAATAACAATTATAAAATATGCAGTTACTCAGTAATGTACACACCGCTGATCTCGAATTTTTTTTTTCTTTATTTCTTAAACCCAAAATGAAAAGAAAAATCAAGAAAAAATTGATATGAAAAAATGCCAAATATGAAGGCAATACCGGATATAAAAATATATTGTGTTTACTATATTGCACAAAACCAATGATGCATTTTGTATTCTTTTATATAGTATATGTTGATAATAAAATTTATGGTATATTATATTATTTTCATATTATTTTTTAAAAAAATTTTCAAAATATCGTAATTGTATTAGCTTATAATATCCTAACCATATGCAATATGGGGAATCAAACTTGGCCATAAATTCATGGAAATGCTATAATAAGAAAAATACAAGTAAATTTACTTTTCTAACTAATATCACTAATTTTTCTTAATATTTTTAAATAAAATTTTGGTAAATTAATTTGGGATGGATTTTTTTTTCTCGGTTGGTTTTCAATTTGACACAATATAAATATATGTATTCAGAGTGCTGAAAATTCAACTCATCCAGTGCAAGAAATGAGTGAAAGAATTATGAATATCATATCTTCTCCTTTTTTCCTTTTTCTACCCATTATATATGTCTTCTTATAGCACATAGTCTGTCTGTATTGGGAAAGAAGGTATCTTCCTCCAGGGCCAAGGCCATGGCCTGTAATAGGAAACCTTCTCCAAATAGATAAAAAGTTCCATATCTCAATGTTAAACTTTGCCAAATTCTACGGCCCTCTTATTTCACTTGGGCTTGGAACTCAAGTTCTAATCGTTGCTTCTTCTCCAACTGCAGCAGCTGAAGTTCTCAAAATTCATGATCGTTCGCCTTCAGGTAGATTCATGCCAAAAGTGCTTCCCTATAAGACGAGTGCGCTTCAAGGCAGAGCTCTTACTTGGAACCCTCGTTGCTCCCACCAATAGGGGTTTCCACGATCGATAAGGCAGACTGAACTTTTCACGGTGAGAGCCATCGAATCTCAAGCCGGTTTGAGAGAGAAGAAATTGATGGAGCTGATGGAATTCTTGATCAAGAAACAAGGACAGGCAGTGAATATTGGTGAAATTGTGTTTGCTACTACATTTAACATAATGTATAATCTTTTATTCTCTAAGGATTTTATAGATTTGGAAAATGAAGGGCAGGCTGGTAGATTGAAAAGCTTGATGTGGAAGATAATGGAGCTGGGAGCCGCTCCAAACATTGCTGATTATTATCCCATTTTAGAGTGGTTTGATCCTCAAGGCATGAAGACAGATGTCCACCATCGTTAAACAATTGTTTGGAGTTTGGGAAAATGAAGTCAACCAAAGAAAACAAAGGCCTTCTAATAAAAATGATGTCTTTGATGCACTTCTTGCCAATGGATTTGATGGTGATCAGATCAATTGGTTTTTTAGGGTACGTAATCTTTTTTTTTTTTTTCAACTGTGTTAATTGGAATTTAATATCTTGATTTCATAACGTTATCGGTATCTCATTAAGGTATCGTTTGTTAATTTTGAAAAGATTAGAATGGAAAGAAAATATAATTATTCTAATATTTTCGACATTTTCAAACATTTGTTAAAAAAAAAATTTCACAAAAAAAAGTCACGTGATTGTTAAAAAAAATGACATAATATAAATTTAATTTAAAATATTATATAAATTTTCAAATGAACTGATAATTGTCTCCGAATGATTAAATAAGAAATTCTGCGTAAAAAGTCAAAGTCGAGCCAATAAATTGCTATATATGCCAAAAGTAAATTTAAAGAGTGAAAATAAGAAAAGTAATGAAAATTTTGTAATTAAATTGTAAAAATGATAATTTTAATAAATAATTGAAAGGTTTAGGACCAAAGTAAAAAATTCGACAAAATTTTAATAATACCTTAAAAATAATGTTAAAATATTGAAAAATATTTTGATAAAAAAATGAAGGAAATTTAGTATAATTATTATGATTATACTTGTTTAGAAAATTTTTCAATTCATAGTCACCACTGAACATGTTTAATACTCAACACGTGGTGTTTACTGCGTGCAGATACCAAAGAGTGCTTAGAGCAATAGTGCACGGAGGAGCTAGTTTGAGAAAGGAGTGATATAATTTAGAAGTTTTATCTTGACATGTATATATATGTGATAAAAATTGCAGTGAAGTAGATAAGAATTAGTTATTAGAATTATATATTGTTATATGTGTATATATGAAATCAGTTATGAGATGAATTAGTTCATTATGTATGAATGTAAAGATCTGTAATGCATGTATGGATTATTTATGAATTGTTGTGTCTTGAAGGGCTATGGATTGTTTGAATTTTCAGGTTGGGTTAATGAATATTTAAAATATTATATTGCCGATTTTTTTGTAAAATTGAACAATTATAGATCAACGACAAACTTAATTTGGAAACATATATTTTGTCTGGTATTTTATACTTAAGAGGTTATATGGTAAAAAAAAAAATTCAACTTATGACTTGAATAAATGGTTATTGTTTCAGTAAAAGTGTTACAGGCCATGATTTTGAATTTATACCATTTGGTTCGGTAAGGAGGATTTGCCCTGAAAGTCCTATGGCTATTAGGCAATTGCCTTTGATTTTGGCTTATTTCATTCCCTTCTTTGTTATTGTACTGTTAATTTAAAATAAGGTGCATTATATATATATATATATATATCTTCAATTTTTTTTTCTATTTCTTTCTAAAATTTATATAAAATAATACTTTAAATTATATTTTTATTTTTATACCTTAATTTGTTATATTTTTCTATAAAATTTATATAATACTTTAAACTAAATTTATATTATGTTATTCTCTTTAATTATATAGTAATATTTATATATAATATCCGATTAATTTTTATATATATTATTTTTATCATATATTGGTGTTCATATTTTACTTAATAGTATTTAATTACATTTTTTATATTTTAGAGTTTATTTATAATATTTAATATTATCCAAAATTTTATTTGACTTAGAATTCAACATATTAATTTCCAACAAATATCAAATATATTTTATAATATTAGCTATTAATTTATAAAACATAAAATTTGGCTAGTAAATTATGTTGGTTTCGTAATTTTTATATTAGATTACTTTACACATTTGAAATTTTGTCTATTTTTTTATAATTTTATGTTATAAATGTTAATAGTTAAACGAAAAATATTGATTAACCAAACCGAAATCTATGGATTGGTTAATCGAATATAACGGACTGAATAATAGTTAGTAATTTTAAAAAAATCGATATTAATGAACTGATTAATTTTTTTTCATAAACTGATTAACCGATTCATGTCCACCCCTAGCTAGCATGATATAATGAAAATACATATGAAAATACAACCCTTCCCTTGAAAATGCAGAAGGATCCAAGAAATAGCTTCCCTCACTGCAATGGCTTCCACAACTTTAGAAGAACAAGCCCCCGGAAAATGACTCGAAATTGCTCGAGTAAAAGTCCCTTCAGCATCTTGGAAAAACAGCCCCAAAACCAATCTTCGTCTGCATGCTCTACCAAAGTCAACCGATGTCCTTTAGTTGGTTAGGATTTTTCCATTTCATGCACACTGAAGCTTGAAGAGACCGATCATGGCATATTTGCCAAGCAAGTAAACAAAATTGCTCAACAGCTTTTGGACTATTTAGATTCAAAACCTTCAAAAGAGACTAAGCTTCTCTACATCCCATCTTTTACCATCATTTCTTAATAAATCCTTAAGTCTCATACCATCATCAATAATATTTTATGTCATCCACAAAAATCCCCTCTCCTTAGGAATCCATGGGTCCTTAACTGTTATACTTTCCCCAGTCCCCACCTCCAACGAACCTCTAGTCTCAAAAATTCAGTAGCTTGCAAGACACCCTTCCAAGTAAAGCTCTTATATATATATATATATATATATATATATATATATATATATATATATATATATATATATATATATATATATATATATATATATATATATATATATATATATATATATATATAATGTAGCATAAAACATTAATTATCTTGAGAATTAAATATCATTATTGATTTTTTGTGGTATTTTTATCATTTTGATTTTTTTTAATATTTTGTGGATAATAAATTATTCATTATACATTTGATTCTAAATAATGTAGCATAAAAATATTAAAAATCTTCAGAATTTGAAATTTAAATTGCATATTGTTATTTATTTTCTTGGAGTAATTATATCATTTTGATGCTCCTTCATTCGCTTTTTGGTGCCAACTTTGACTATTTCACAAAAATTAAGAAATTCTTTAATTAGCATAGTATTTTACTAACCTTTCTAAAATAAACCAAATCTTGAAAAAGTAAATTGGAAAAATTTTTAGAATTGAACAAGTATTTATTAAAGCAAGTATAAATAATATGGAAATAAAATGTATAATTATATCTTATTTTTTTACATGAACACTTATTATGAATAAAAATAAATCTAAAATGGACACTTAAAAAGGAATGGATGAAGTATTTTTTATATCTTGTGGGAACAAATTATCCTTTATACATTTAATTCAAACTAACGTGAAGTACATTATATTTCAGTTAATAATTACCTAGAACTGCTTTGTGTCTACAACTAATTTATAAATGGAGACATTTTTGGTACAATTATTGGTATTATTCAGTTCAAACCGAATTGTTTTATTATGGTAATAAAATTATTTTAATATTGATTTTCGCTATTAAAAAAAATGGAGATATGTTTTTAATTTGCATAGCCTTTGTATATCATATGTGAATAGAATGGCATGTGTCCAATCAAAATATGAAATAAAGTCAAACTTAAAGGATTTTTTACAGAGAAGCTTATCAAATTTACAACTTAGAGAACAAATTTATTCGACTCAGAAGTATAAAAGCAACATCATACATTTGGACAAAGAAAAGGAAAAAGATTCGGTTTAAGGGAGAGAACACATAGCTTCTCTCTTATATGCCAATTGGTTTGTTCACATTTCTCTTAAAGAAATATTTAGCTTTTTCCTTATCCTCTTCGGATGCAAATTTATACCAATTAATCAGGAAATGAAAAGAAAAATTAACTCTTTTCTTGTATATATGAATATCATAATAGCAGCTATTCAAATTACTTGTGATGGAGTTCAATCTTATTAGTGTCATTAATTCCATTAACTTGATTAGACTCAAACCAATCGGGGGATAAGGATTTCTTTCTTTAATTTTTTTTTTCCCTCTTTAAACCTGTAAGGACAATTCCTTTTTCATTATGCCTGAAATAAAGTTGAATATTTGTTGTTCACCATTTGCTCATGAAAAGTTTTCACCAATAATCCATATATACTTGAGCAATGTCTGTAGAAGGAATATTAAATAATATTCCAGATGAATGCCTAAATTACGATGCCACCACATTAGCAAATTCTCAAAACTTGAAGTCTTGAAGCTTAATCTCTGCTTTGATTCGTCGGTATCCATCCCATTGCTTCAGGGAACAGGCATAATGAGGATTAGAATAAGTTAGAGGACTGGAGATATCTACCCATATTCACCAGTAATCCATACATGAGCAATTCCCTTTACTAAAATGGTGGAACCTATACCTATCTCTTAATAATATATCTCTATTGTAAAGCTGAGATATGAGCTTTGCTACTGAGTGGCAGTCTCCACAAACACGCAGATTTTTCACTATCCTGATCGGCTGTGATCGACTAGTACTGATAAGCCCAAATGCAATTGCTAACTTTGCGCTGTGGAGGTTAAGTGCTTTCTCCTTCATGTCTTCTTCTTCAACAAATTGCAGCAGGTGGGTTACATCCGGCACATAGCCAACAGATTTTAGTCTGGCGGCAATCTCATCCAACTTTGCATAGATTAGCTTGGAGAGAGGATGAGAGTTATCTCCCAAAACAAACTCATGAATCACGCCATCAACCTCAATTGAACTACAACCTGGTTCTTTCCTTATTCCGGAGTCTTTCATATGTTGCCTCAATTCAGAAACTTTCTCCCATTTCCCTGTTTTGGCATATATGTTGGACAAAAGCACATAGGCTCCATGATTGCCAGGGTCTATATCAAGCAAATGGCTACAGGCCATTTCAGCAAGCTTAACTTTCCCATGGATTCTACATGCTCCGAGCAGAGGCTCTCGGAGCTATTGGCATTTTCTCTATCAATTCAACAGCTTCTTCCAGAAGACCTGCACTACCAAGGATATCAACCATGAAAGAATAGTGCTTGGTTCCAGGCACAACACCATAGACTGACTCCATTTGATTGAAAAACATCCTGCCCTCATCCACCAGTCCTGCGTGGCTACAAGCACATAATAAATTGGTAAATGTTACAGAATTAGGCTTCACTTTAGCTTCTTGCATCTGCACAAACAAATCTATAGAGGCTCCCCCACGACCATGCATTGCTAACCCAGCAATCATGGCACTCCAAACAAACACATCTCGCCCATCGACTGAATAGAAAACATCAAGTGCCTTCTCTAAATCACCACATTTAGAATACATGTCAATAAGTGAGGTCGTTAGGAAGCAGTTTAACTTAATTTCTTGCTTCTTTATGTACACATGGATCCAGCTGCCAACGTCAATTGCTCCCAACTGAGCACAAGCTGACAGAGTACTTACAAGTGTGACTTCATCAGGTTTTGTAGTTTTACTTAGCTGCAACTCATGGAAAATGGCCAAAGCCTCCTTTGGCTTTCCATCCTGTTCATAAGCAGATATTAGCACATTCCAAGCAGTTATATCTTGTCTAGGCATGGCATCAAAAGTACTCCTAGCAGCATCAAAATCTCCACTTTTTGCATACCCATCAATCATAGTTGTCCATGAAAAGACATCTTTCTTCTCCATTTTATCAAACAATCTCCATGCTTCTTCAATGCTTCCATTTTTCACATACATATTGAGCATCGCCTTACTCATGTCAAATTCACGTTGATCCCATTCTTCTCAATATACTGGCAAATCCATCTGCCAAATTCCAAATCCATCTTCTTTGCACAAGCAGATAAAACACCCACCATCGTCAAATCATTAGGACTCACATTCTCCACCTCCATTCTCCGAAACAATTGCAATGCCTTGTGAGGACGGCCACCTTGTGTAAACCCAGCAATCATGGAATTCCATGAAACAACATCCTTCTCATCAATCTTCAGGAACACAAAATAAGCTGAATCCAGATCCCCGCACGCGGCATAACAATATATGAGCGAGTTCAAAATATACAAATCAGAACCCATGGAGGCCTTAATTACCATCCCATGAATAGTTTGACAAAGACGCAAGCTACAAACCCCAGAAGCAGCTTTGATAACAAAAGGGAAAGTGAACTTATTAGAAAGTCTGGGCACTCATGAAGCATCCGAGTAAACACCAAGAGGCTCTGAACGGGTTCTTGGGTTGAAGCGAAAGCGCGAATGAGAGTATTCCAAGCGAAAATATTTGGTTGGGGAATTAGATCGAACACCTTGATGGCATAATCGAGACTGGAGAAGGAAGAGAAGGCACCCACCTTGAAGAGTTTGCTGGCGGAATACGGATCAAAGAAGAGGCCTGAACGCAGCATTTGAGCATGTAGCTCTTTGAGATGGTTGAAATTGGTGCATTGGTCGATGAGAGAGAGAGACTGGGTTGTGAAGGGAGGTTCGTTATTGACAGTTGGAAAGGGGGAGTTTGTGCTCCATTGGAGAGAAAGTAGGCCACTGTTTAGAGCTGCCAATGCCATGGTCTTGCGTGGAGGATTCCTCGTTCGCCGTTGGGATTATTTATTACTTTCTTTTTTTTTTTAATCTTTCTAGCGGTCATCCAGTACAATGCATGCGTACCTTATGCAAACAATATGAACCATTGAATTGCAAGATAATATTTCTTTTTAATTTTTATCCATTAATCTAACGCACAGCTGACTGAAAAATGGTGGAATTTAGAAAAGTAATCAAACTCGCAATCATAATATGTGATTTTTAACATTATGATAATTTTAGATTAATTTTGTCTTAAAAATTTGTAAATAAGTATTATCTTAAAAATTAAAAAAAAAAAAGAAAGTGTTAATATCTTTTTGTAAGTCTATCCCATATGAATTTAAGATAGTCAATATATTTTAAATATTAGTGGACCATACAAAAAAATTGAAGCTTTTACAAAAATATATAAAAATAATAAAAAATACAACACTCCAATAATTTTTTTATTAATATAATTTTTTTTTTAATTTTCAACATTAAAAATACAATTTATATTTTCAAAAATACCATTTTGCAGGATTTCCTTCATTTTGCAAGATCTCCTTCCTCCTCTTTTCCTCCTTGCTTGACTTAAGCTGTCGCGTGCCTCACCACCGGGCATCGCTATGGGTACCTTTTCAATCCGCAGATAAATATATCTCTCTTTCATTTTTTGTTCTTTTTCTATGTGCCTCTTCACCATTTTTAAGTCCTTTTTTTCATTTTTTTCTCTTTAAATATATTGCTCTTCTTCTGATTTTTTAGGGTTCATCGGTCTCTATATTCTTCAATCGCGGGTTTCATTTGCCGTGGGATGAAAACTTTGAGTTCTTTTAACATTGCAATCAGTGAATGGAATTTTGATCTTAAGGATTTGAAACAACAGGCTGCTCTTGTAAATGGGTATATATGCATTCGAAATGTGCCAAAACATAAGTGAACATTTTGTAGATGAAAATTCAATCTCACTCATATGCAACGAGACTCATGAAGGGCGATTCCAATCTCGCTTTTTGGTAAGTTTCCTCTTTATCTTTTTAGTGTATTTCTCCACTTTGCTGCCAAAAGATTGTCATTTGCTTGTTTTCGTTCTTGGTTTATTTATTGCAGGCGTTAGCCATATCTGGAGCTCCTACCCTAAATGGGTGCTGATAGTTCCTATGCTACTGTGGTCAAATTTCTCTTTTTTTTTTTTGGAACTTGTTTTGTATTTCATTTGGCGAATTTAATTAATGGTGGCTTCATTTTGAGATGGGCATGTGAATTTACTAAACTCATTTTCTTTGGATGGTGCCAGAAACGGATTTTGATGACATCCTATGTTTTTGGATGCTGGAACAAGTAATTTTAAGATATAAAATTTGATGTAAAAATTGCTTTTGGATATCATTTTATACGGTAAACTAATGTTTAGAAATAGGCTAATGAGTTTTATGAATGGGATTTCGGTATTTTTGCTAGATAGTTCACTAATATGCAGCAAATGTGTGAATGCCTTGCTTTTACAGTTCTTACATGCTAGATTTGCTGTTAAACTTATTTCATACAAAGTGGAACCGTGTTATGTGGTTCTTCTTCCAATAAAATTTTGTTCTTTCCTCTCTTTTTGTAGAGCCGCTTAAATTCTTGAGTCTAATAACAATTTTTTCATACCATCCGATGCTTAGTCAGCCATTTGATTTCATATTTTATCTCATTTCTTGCCTAAAAATTTATTCCTTTGTAATTAATTGTTTTGAATTTCTAGTTTTCATATTGATACCTAATGTCATATTCATAACCTAGTAATTGACACAGACTCCTTGAAGAGAATGAGCACAATTATTCTTGCATAGTTGAGAATGAGAGAATGTTCGAGGCCCATTTTCATATCTTGGAATGCAGTTGTTAGGACCTCTATAAGTGTGTTTTAAGCTTCTAGGCATGAACGTTTTTTCTTGCATAGTGGAGATGCTAGTTCCAGCTTAAAAGTCATAAGACAAACTAAACAAAATTATAGTGCAATTGAAATACCAAGTTATGATTCTCAAGTATCCAAAAAACAAAAGGTAATTATTATTTTTTTTTACTGTATACATTTGCTAATTATGAATTATGATTCTAAATGTGTGTACTTGGTATATACACCGTGTGTACTAGCTATATACATAGTGTGTACATGATGTATACACAGTATGTACTTGCTGTATATACCGTGTGTACATAATATATACATCGTGTGTACTTGTTGTATACATTTTATGTACTAGCTGTATACATTATGTGTACATGATATATATACCGTGTGTACTTGGTGTATACACAGTGTGTACTAGCTGTATACACATTATGTATATGGTGTATACACTGTATGTACTTAATTAAGAAAGATTGTAGCAATGAGCAATTAATATTAAATTTTTGAAAAATAATTGATTACACTCTAAGTCTGAGAATCGAGCTTGTGGCAAATTATTTCAGCTTACCTTCATCAAGAACCAAAACTAAGTCAATTTCAAGGACAGTGGCATTCGATGTGCAACAATTCCAGTATGTTAAATCGATGTCATGTTAAATCGATGAACATTATGTAGCTAAAGTTGCTGACTTTGGTCTTTCTTAGGCAAGTTCACAAGATCCAGACCATTTCAGTATGAACGTAAAAGGTAGTTTTGGTTATCTTGATCCTGAATATTTCAGTAATCTTCAGTTAACACAGAAATCGGATGTGTACTCTTTCGAAGTGGTACTTCTCGAAGTGCTATGAGTCCAACATCCCATTATGAACAAGTCGTCTAATAGAATAAATTTAGCTGATTGGGGATTGCTTTGGCAGAAGAAAGGAGAGCTTGAAAATGTCATCGATCCTTCCCTGGTGGGTTGTATTCAACCATTTTCATCGTGAAAGTTTGGTGAAACAATTGAGAAGTGTTTGAAGCCAGAAGGAGCAGACAGGCCAACAATGCATGAGGTGTGCTGGGATTTGGAATATGCACTACAGCTACAACAAAAGATCATTTAATGGAGAGCCACATGAGGATAGCACAACAGATGCTTCAGCTGCCGTGGTGATTCTTGTTCTTCAGAGGTTTTCTTCTTCGAGCTTTTCAGATGTGGAAGAGGATGTCCTTAGGATAGATTGATGACTCAGATACAAAAAAAAAATCTGGTGGTAAAGAGTTTTCCTAATTGATTACCAGGCAACTCTTAACTGGTTGCTATTACGATTCTAGTCGTCTAAAGCCTCTTCTTGCAATAATTCCATTATATCTTTGTGAAAATATTCCAAATCTTTTAAGGCACAAAATTAGCTGTTGTTTTTACTAGTCATCATTCAATCCAGCAGATTTATGAAACTGCTAGAAGTTGAACTTACTTTTATAATTGGAAAGCAATCATAAACAGGAATATGATTAAATCCAAATTCATGATTGTTGATGCAGGGAAATGAAAAAAAAAAAAAAAACAATGGATAAACCTTTTCAGAATCTTGTGTATGCATATGCGTATGGATGTAGACATCAAACACTGTTAAAGTTACTTGAATTGGTAATAGCCAAAACCAGCAAATCCTAATAAAATATTAGATGGGGTTATGAAAACAATGGGATGATTTGGATGTAATATAAATGCATACACAGGCATAACATCTTTGCGTTTTTTTTTTTAGTTATTAGTAATATTAAGCAATCTTCAACAATTCCTCAAGGAAACGTACAGTATCTACTTTGCTACTGCTTCCTTAAATTTCACAAAGAGGTAGTTGATGGAAGATCAATGCTATTGACTGTTGATACAGAGTGCTTGTGCTTTTCATAGAATTGAGCACAGAAACGTATAAAGCTGGAGTAGCTGCCAATGTAGAGGCTTACGTGCTGTTCGCCTTGGCAGAATTTATATGGTTTTCCCTGGATAGAACATGGCTTGGTTTCGCCTTAGCTTCCATTGTAGGCCTTCCCTTTCCATTGGCTGAAATTCCTTTGATGAATTAAGGCTGCCTTCTTTCCCTATAAATCATCAACTATACACCATTTTAAGTGAGATATTTAGGTGAACATGTACTGAAGAAACAGCAAGATTGGGAAGAACTAACTGTGCATACTTGCTAGAATTAAATAAGTTTTTAGTTGATTCTTTTCACTATAATATAGAAGCCTGGATGGATGTTTGGCTTATTTGATTGTTATATATGAAACATATTTTCAATATCTCTTTTGAGAAGTTAAAAAATATCTTTGAGATTACATGATTGTTTTTGTCTTTGCCAAAATTGTCAGCTGAATTGATCATATGCATCAGTTTAGCAAGGCTTTGTACTTTCATGGAAGAAATGGGATTTTCTTTACCTCAATTATTTTCCTATAAAAGCTGATAACTCAAATATAGAAGTATGCAGTTTTAGGGTAACATGATTATTAAAAATTTTCAAGACTATATATATTTTATGTACTTTTTCTAGTTTGCCATCTGAACCTCCTTTTTAAGATTTAAATTTTCAGATTTGTTCAGTGCTTCCTTTTGCAGGGCATTCTGTCGTTTAAAATCTCATATCTAAAACAATAAAAATTATAAAATGCTATAGTCGTTTCATGTTTGTGCTTAATTTTCTTTGTTCAAGACAATACACAAATCTTTTTGCAGTTTCTTCTATAAGCTACTGAATAAACAATTTCTTAACAAAGTATGAAAGCAAACATAAACCTTAATGCTCAAAAATATTAGCAAATTAAGTTTCAGATGACTTAGAGAATAGCAAATTGTATCAAATTGAGAAACAGATCGCCGAAGAAGGATAAGGAGGAGGAGAAAGGTCATGAGACAGTGAAAGGAGGTTTTTGTTTCTTATAAAAAAAAGTTGTATTTTTGAAATTAAAAAATTAAAAAGTGAGATTTAGGAAAGATTAAAAAGTGGGTTCTATTTTTTGAAAAAGAGTATAAAAACCTGGCATTTGGGGTAATTTCCTCAAAAAAATTCACATGCTGAATTGAAAGCATATTTACTATTAAGATTTATATTATTATTGAACATAGAATTAGATTAAAGAAGTGACATGAGATACTCTGCATTGGAAAGTAGTTAATACTAATAACTATTGCCTCTTAACTCCCTAATGAATTGGGAGACTGAACTGAATGAAGATCCATTTTCCATACAACTAATTCTGGCAATTCTTCCCATATCTTTCACCTTCTTTCTAACCTCACAATTACTATCCATTACACATTTCACAGCCTTCTCTACCTCTGCCATTTCAATATCACCATTTATCCTGTAATCCAATTTCATCTCCACAGCTAGCCCCAATTCCTTCACCATAGTGAAAGCATTGAGCTGTTGCTCAGCATACATTGGAAGAGTAGCAATAGGCACCCCATACCACAGGCTCTCAAGTATAGAATTCCATCCGCAATGAGACACAAACCCACCTATTGCCTTGTGTGCAAGAACCTCAACTTGTGGCGACCATCCACATACAATCCCCCTCCCTTTTACCCTTTCTAAGAATCCTTCTGGTAGCATTTCATTAACATTCTTCGACGGAGAACCTTGGCTTATGATTGTTGGAGGAACACGCATCGACCACAAGAATTTATGTCCACTTTGCTCTAGACCGCGAGCTATCCCTTTTACTTGGCCTGCATTGAACCCGCCAGCGCTACCAAAACATAAGAATATAACTGATGATTCAGCTTGATCATCAAGCCATTTCATTATCTTTTCCCATTCTGCATCGTATATTTCAGGATCAGGATGACCCTTGAGGTTTAGCACCGGTCCGACTGGGTAAATCTTGGGGTTCATGCCATTGTCACAGGACTCAATTCCGTAAGATTCAAGCTCAGTGAATGTATTCACTATTATTCCTATAGAAAGAAAAAATCAAATACAAGAGAAAGTAAACATACCACGAATGGTTAAATTTATATTTTAATAATGATTCAATTATAAAAAAAAATTATTCCATAAAAGTAACAAAAATTATTTTGATGAAAAATAATGAATCCAACAGCAAATTAGGCAAATCATGTCATATATATATATATATATATATGAATCATTATTAGTTTATAAATATTGTTAATTAGTCCCGAATCGACTTTTTCTGTTGCAAAAAATACCTTTAACATCCTTCAATCTTTTGGCAAGTTGAATAAAAGCATCATAGCCACCATCCTCATTGAACACAGCTCCAGGCAGAACTCTAGCTGGAACAGGGTTGGAAAAGCCTGGAATCGCCACTGGGGGATCGGAGATGTTGAACTCAGTCCCAAGTTGTTGATGGCGAGAAGGCAAATAAAGCATTAGATTCAAGAATCCTGCACCAGTAGTCATGAAAATAAAAGAAGGGAGACCAAATTCATCACCAACATCAATCATGGAAACACAAAAGAAATCAAGAAGTATTCCAATTACTGGAACAGAATCAGAACCAGAAGACTTGGATGACAGAATTTCTGAAACAATGTTCTTGACATGGGGCTTATGGCTATCAATCACAGCACAAATAAAGCTTTCAAATGATTTGTTGGAGAGTTCAAGAGGAGGAAGATCTGCTTGAGGAACGTAAATGATTCGGATATTGGGTCGGGAATGAATAAGGGATTTGATGTATGGATCAAGAAAAGAAAATTGAGGTGGCTTGATAAAAAGAAAAGTGATGAATAGTTGAGGATCATGTTGAATCAAGATCTTGGAAAATTCAATGGCGGATACCAAAGTGACCGACTCCTGGAGCTGTAATGAATATTAGCTCTGCTTTTTCCATTGCTCGAATTCACTCAAAAATCTCTTTCTTTTTTCTTCTTTTTTTCTTGCTGTAGACACACACACGCGCACCCTTTTATCATTAGCTCTACGTATCCTAAAAGCTTAATTATCTGATAGTGATGTGTGAAAATTTATAATATTAAATCAGCCCAAAAAAAAAAAATTCATGGGGCGATTAAGGTAGAAAATACAAAATAGAAATTATATTATTTTAGTCAAATTTTTAAAATAAAAAATAAAAGTTTCAGTTTTATAAAATAAAAAATAAATTGGAGAACTAATAAAAATTATTTTTTTAAATTTTCTGAATTATCTTATATATATAATTTTTAATTTATTGATATATGAATTCATTTTTTAAATTTTTTACAGAAAAATATTTTAATTTTTTTAAAAAATAGAATACAAAAAATAAAATACTATTTTTTTTAAATAAACGCACACTATAGGTACGAAAATATAGATAAAAAAAAAGTAAACTCTCTTAGTTTTAAAGTTTGTATACATTGAGCCTTTGAATTTTCAAAATTATATATTGAGTGTTTAAATTTTAATATTTTTATATATTAGGTTTTTGAGTTTTCAAAATTTTATATTAACTTCCTGAATTTATCTGCTAAAATATATTAAATTTAAAATTGAAAATAGCAGCTCTTGATTAAATAAGACACTATCATTTATGTTGTTCATTTTAAATTTAATATGTTTTAATTGATAATTTTAAAAATTTAATATGTAATTTTAAATATTCAAAAATTTAATATGTAAAAATATTAAAATTCAAAAATTAAAATTTAATATGTTTCTATTGTTTTTTAGAAAAAATGCTTCCAGTATAATAAAATTTCGTACAAAAATATTTATATAAGTAACCCCTAAAATTAGTTATGTGGCTAATTAACCCCTAAAATCAGTTGTCATTATAATAAAAAAAAATATTAACGGCTAAATACTTCGCTATTTCTAGTCATTAAAAAGTTGATTCTTTTCGCCACAGATTTGGCTAGATTTTTTCTATCGCTAAAAAGTTAACAACAAAATATACAGTCATTAACATTTATTTCTATTTATTGAATTAGCATATTTTTAGCATCGCCAAATGTCTTTTTTTTTTACCTATTTATGAATTTATTTATAATCATAGGTTGATGTTTTCTAGACAGCAATTGAAAAGTATATTGGTCCCAAAATACCGGTATACAACACAACACAACAGAAAAAAAGAGATTTTGGATTAAAAAATCAAAATCAACTCCATAAAAGGGCGTCAGGGGTTCGATCTCCCTCACGTACGGAGCAACACATTGGCCAGCACACTACCCCTTAATTGGGCCGACACGGTGCGAACGAGGATTAGTCTGGGTGTGGTACGGGCTTAAAGGTGCCTTCCACAGTTGGAGCCCATCCAGGATACCCCGTGCATTTCGCAAAAAAAAAAAAAAAAAAAAAAAACTCCATAAAAGGGCAGGTCAATGTATTAGACTCTGTTTTATACAAATACTTGGCTAAAATAAACTTGAGATATTCTAATACAAATACTTATCTATTCTAATGCAAATGACGTCTAGTTGGGAACCAAGTTTCTCATCAGCAGTCTTCTCACCTTTAACCCATTATTTTGCCAAGAGCTACTTTCTTTCTAGTTTTGCCAGCCATTTCTTTCATAGGCCAATTGGGGTCTCTCCCTTCTCGTCCTCTCTAGCTGCTACAGGTAATAATAGCCACAGTAAATATTCATCATATGATTTCTCATTGACAAAAGAAAAAGTTCAAATGCAATTTCACCTATTTGCGAAGCTAGCCTAGCTAGCTTTTGCCAAAATCAAAGAGTTACTCTAGTTAATCATATTATACAGCAACATACAGCAAACAGCAGTATGAATTCATGTGTCACAGAAAAAATAAAAATGCCAAATAAAAAAAATTAAAATTATTATCTATGCAGCCCCATCAAACTCAGATCATTAAACATTCAATGACAACTAAAACAATAAAGATAAGCAAAATATAAACAAAAGTAAGAAGCCAATTTTAGATGTAAAGGTTTGTAACAGTATGGTTATATATATATATATATATATATATATATATATATATATATATATAACGGGAGATTATATATGAAGCAATCTAGTCATTCATTAATGAAAAAATAAAATTATATGCTAAAATAATTTTACAATTGAACAAATTTCAATTGGTCTTTTATCTCTCAATTAGCAAAATTAATGAAAAAAGATTGATACCTAAACATTTACTTGCTCAAAGATTGATAGCATTCGACAAAATTATTATAGGTTAATACATATTTATACATCTATATTTAGTAAAAATATTCTTACACACCTTTTCATTTTCTAATGACGTATATATGATGCATATGAATTTAATAAAAATAGCATATTATCTCTTTGAATTAGAAAAACTACATTTATTATTTTTTTTAAGTGATACATGGTAGCAAGTAAACATTCTGATGGGTAATTCAGAACATGCTTGCTTATATGCAACTGTCACTTGAATATGCAACATGCTTGCTTGTTTATATTGTCTTGATTTTCTTATAAGAATTATTATGTGTATGTGCTTATTTTGAATTAGTGATAAATGGTAATTAAATGATGAGATTAGTTCATAACATGTATACGTCTTGGTTAAACTAATATTTGCATGTAATCAATAAATTATGGATGAGTTCTGGAGGAAAGAGCAACTAGAATTCTTAGGTATGAATATACAATCGTGCGCACGTGTTAATAAGGCCATAACAACAACAATAAATATGTTAATCATTTGTACAGGGTAATCAAATAAGTCAAACCTCAATATAACACACACCATCAGGATTTGCAGAAGCAAGGAAAAGAAGATCTACAGGAAAGAATCTATCTTGCTTTATCTGCAGCCACACAATTAAATAGAAACCCAGGCAGTCCATTAGTTTTTGTGATGTAAACCCAAGACAATCCATTTATTTCTGCAGCCTTTAAAGTTCTTAAAAGTGTACTTGTAAAGTTACCTGGTCCCTGCTTGTATAACTTTAGCCAATAATTTAAGTACCGCCCCCTTAGCATTTTGCATTCAATTCAGTGCCATACTTCCACTTCCATCAACTACAAATATTACCTGTCAAGCACCGACAATGTAACACTGCATCAGTGAATCTATCTCTCTCTCGCATTCTAACACACATTATATATAGAAGGTAAAACAATTTGCTTACTGTATCCCACATTCACTCTAAGTAGATGCTGCTAGAAATACATAACAGGGATTGTAAAATTTTATTTATTTCTTTGGGACAACTTATGCAACTGAAATTTGCATAGAGTTTGCAAAAGTTCTGCTTAACTTTGAAGCACCAACAAAGTATATAGAACGGCAGAGAGACTATGTATTGTAAGCCAATTCATGCCTTTCTTTAATAAATAAAAACCAAGTTCAAGTAATGTGAGTTTATCATTATTCCTACCAGTACTAGGGCTCCAGCTTTCCGTGCCATTCCTACTGGGTCAATGAGAAATCATATAAAAAACAAGCACAACTAAGAACTAACATTAACTAATTGTATGTACCTTTTGCAGCACCTAAAGCAATTGACAGCCTTTGCCTCATGTCCAACCTTCGAATTGGCAAACCTTCACTATCTGGGAAAAAATAAACAAATTAAAATTTATGAGACCTTTTTTTGCTTGCAACAAATATATAAGGGAAAAAGATGATTTTTTTTCCTTGAATATTTGAAATGGGATGACTTTGCCCCCAATATTTTTAACTCTTTTAGACTCGCATATAGATGTGCGTGTTAATTATAAGAAATAATTAAGCAAGTTGCATTGAAGAAACAGTAAACAAACATGTTAAATTAATTAAAAAAACAAATAGTATTATCGATGGATGATGGAAAGTGTTATGGATTCCGAGCAAAGCAAATCTTATAGGCAGAGAAAATGAGATCTATACTGGGCAGAGAATAAGATTAGGCACTCTTCTCTTGCTATTTACATCAACTATAACTATTTAATGTTTTTTTAATCTTAATTTTTCATCTATATACATGGACTAGACTGTTGGATTGTAATATTAAAAGCTCATATTTGTTTATACATCCACAATTTTGGAATTAAAGCCAGTTAAGTCTTATAAGTTCTTTTATTCTACAATTTGTACACTTAATTATAATTCCACAATTTTGGAATTAAAGCCCTATAAGTTCTGCCTGTTTGTTTGTGGAGTTAATTATAAAAATTTCCCAACTTATGAACCTATTTTTATTTTAATCCTCAAACTCATAAACTGATCAAGTCCATTCCTAACTGTTTATAATTTTTCAAATCCAATGTCCGTTCAATTTTTATATATGCGTGCACAAGTAATTAAAAATCAAAAGCAAATGACATATATAAAGAAAACTATGACATAGTTAACTCAATGAGCTAGAATCAAAAAGCATTTCAACAGACCCAAAATAGGATACCAGCAAGAAAAACAGACCCGATTTGTTACTTGGATGCCAACAAGAAAACATACCTGATCTTTATAATCGGCTTCGAGGAGCAACTCTTAGATCTTTCACTGCCAAACTGTGTTTAAGAGGCAAAATACAAGTGAGAAAACGATTAGGGGGTTTGAGTTGAAGAATCGCAGCAAGAGGAAATAATAAGAAAGTGGGAAGTAAGAGAAAATAAAAGTTAACTTACATCTTAGAAATGAGAAGCAATCGAATGGACGCCTTCCTCGACTTGTCCACCGGCGATTATGGGAAACAAGGAGCAGGACAGTAGGAAGACGAAGCGAGAGAGAGAGAGGAAATGAGGGATGACGGCTCCACCTCAGAAAAGAAAAGAAGAATAAGGCAAAGAGAGGAGTAATTAGGGTTTTCTAAAAGACAAAAATATCCCTACATTCATTTGTACAATATCTGTTAAATGGAGGATAATTTCGTAAATGAATTTATATGGAGTTTTTTTATTTGTATTCATAAATATAATATATATACATATTGAATACATAATAAATATAAAAATTATTTTATAATTAATGTCTACAGAATATTACTCACTACATTTTTTTTTATCAGTCGCTTTTATTGTTTTCACTAGAATTAAGAAATAATAAATAGACTTAAATTTAATATTAAATTGCGTGATTAAAACTAAATTATTAAATTTGATTAATTCTGATTTTATTGAAAAAGAACAATAAATTGAAAAAACAAATTAAATTACATTGAAAGTCTAAAAGTGACAAATAAATGAAATTTAAATTTTACTCAAAAGCGACAGATAAAAAAGAATGGAGGGAGTATTAAAATTCTAAAAAAAAAAAGCAAAATGAGAAAGAGAAAAATATTATAGTTAATGTCTAGTCAATATCATTAAAATTCTAAAATTGATCATGCGCTCTAAGTCGATATGATTTTTTATCATATTCAATTTTTTTGTGATTTTAATCCTTAATTATTTTGAAATAATTTTTAATCTTAATTAGTAACAATAAATATGTATTTTTATTTTTTATTTATATTATGATGCTTGGAATGATCAAAATTATAAATTTTTGAAAAATTTGATTGAAAATAGGCAAATAATATCATATAAAATATTTTTAAAAATTATTAAAAATAATTAGTAAGCATAAATATGTATGTATATTTTTTATTAATATTATACTGCTTAGTGAAATTAATAATAAGAATTAGAAATTTTTTAAAAATTTTAATTGAAAACATACAATTAATATAGTAAATTAGTGACTAAAATTTTGTCCCCATGTTTTAAGAAATTAATTTCCTAAACAAAAGATAGAAAAGTTTTTTAGCAACAAACAATTTTTGTTGCTACTTTAGTCGCAAAAAATGGTGTCGTTCATTGTTTTCAATATTTAACGACTATTTTCAATGCTCTATCACTATTTCATCTCTAAACTTATCCCGAAGTTGAACAAATACATTTTCACAACTGAAGTTAAAATGGTCGCTAAATAGTGACAAAATTATTTTGTCACTAATTCATGTTTTTTTTGTAGTGATAGTCCATGTTCCAATTGGGCTATATCATTGATGTATCTACTTAAGAAAGATACAATTTTTATTCTATTATTTTTATTTTAATGAACCGTGATAACCGAACTCCCTAGCCTATCTGAGGGAACCAAACTTGTCTAAAAGATCTCAAAAATAGCTCGGTCACTAAACAATAGTTCGCCTGCGAGCTCAGGAGTTTGGAATCAGGGTATCAAATTGAGTGATCTTAAAGTCCTTTGAAGACTCTAATTCCATTCCGATAAGTTAGTTCACCTTATCTAATACTACAAAGTAGGAATGAATAAAAGTCTTTCCTATTCAAGACTCGCAATCAAACTTAAATTCTGATACCTAGCTCCATATATAGTTGAAAATTTAGGTACGACTCTCTTTTGATATTTTTCTAGACTTTTACCTATCATCACTTTTTCTAACTTGACTATGGGAATCTCCCTCATCGAAAACACACCAAACTTTGTGTTTTTTAGGTGATTCTCCCTAGATAACAGTCTAAAATTCTCTGACCATCTTTTGAAAGGTTTTTCATAATGAATCTCTTTTACGATTTGAACACTACCCCTGCCCAATTGGAAGATCAGCTCGAACAGAATTTACCACCACCAATGTAGCAATTCCTTCCCCTAACACCTAACTATACACAAATAACCCCCAAGTTGCTCTTATGCCAGCCATTCCTAGCTTCACCCTACAAACTACCCAAGCTCTCTTAGCTGCTCTATTTATCATGGCCACTTAGGCACTTTCTCGGGCTCCAGTCTTGCTTTTCCACCCATACCTTGTATACCGACCCTAAGCTTAACCATAACCCTAACTGCTAAACAGTTTAAAAGGCTATTTGAGGAGAGAATACAAAAGTGTTAAAATCGAAACACCTTAAAATACCATAGTAGCTTTATATCTCCGTTACCTCGAGAAATTCTGGCCACTCCTTTTCTAAAAATACAACTACCAAATTTGCCTAAGTACAACAGCAATACTGACCATCGAGCTCATTTGGATCAATTCCATCACACCATGCTTGTGCACACCATTGAGGATACTGCGCTATGTAAGATCTTCTTTTAAACTCTTATAAAGTTTGTAATACCCTTACTGAACAGTCTAAAAGAAACAAGTGATAAGACGAAATTTTTTTTTCCAAAGACCGTTTGTGAGATACTGGTCATTGACCCTTTGAGTAGCAATGCACTGAGTGACAATTCCAAAATCAGCAAGATTTTTCTTTGAATCTTAACTATCCCTTCGACCCAAGTTTGTCCAAAAAGAAATACTTATAACTTAAGTAAGCCGATAAACTATAATTATCCAAATGACTTATTCCCAAATAAAAATCCGGCAATATAACATCTAAAAACTTATCTAATCCACCTGAAAAATCAGACAATATCCTCAGCCCATCAGGGGCACATCAAAACAAAATAATTTCATCATGCATCTCATACATCCATTCTCATTATTAATCACATTCCTAAGATAAGTCAATATTACAAATTACACTCTTAATTCACTATAATACTCCAAAGATAGAAACAATTTTACATTCAAAATTGCCTCGCTACATCTGTGAATCTCAAAAGATGAATTGCTCGAAATGAGTCCCTTCTTCTGATGGTTGAGCCAAAGCAGCTATTTAACCAAAAACAAGTTTATCCTGCTACCTACACGGATCACAAAATCCGTGCTAAGCTATAAAGCTTAGTGGGGAAACAGAGTAATCTAATGATAATCTTTTAAACATGTAATGTCAATTATACAAGTACAGAGTTGATAACACTCTTAATAGATACTTTCAATTATCTTATATCCCAGTTCTTACATTCAGCAATAAATCACAAGCATAAGCGACAGAACATCTTACTTACATGGGCAATCAAACTTAATAACTCAGTAATCAATGCATCATTCATTATTACCACAAAGGACATCCGACACATTTCTTTCATACATTTACATCATTTAAAACATAGTATGCAATCCAAATTCACTTTCATGTAATCATTAAATAATCTTAACAAGGTGAACAATATAATACTTAACACTATAGTGTGCCATATGTTATGTACTTGATCGATAACAGAGTGATATACATACCTATACATAAATATATAGATACATAATGCTTATATAAAATTAAAGAATCACATGCTCATCAATATTATAACTTGCAATTTATTATCCATTTGATGTACTTATTCAAGAGGATAATTCTTATGCATATTAGTTCTGAACTATAACATTTCTTATCTTTTATACCTTTTACTTATTTTCATATTAATGCCCCTAGAACAGTACCGACAGAAATACTCAGACTGGATATACGGAATGTGGACCCCATGGGCCACAAACAGACTGAAAAATGATCTCAAAGACCATTTTTTTCCACGTAGCAGATACCAGGTACAAATAGAAGTTATGGAGATCAATGATCCTACGATAACTAAGCAAGTCGCCATGACTTGCACCGCGATACAGAATCCCTATGGCTAGCCAATTATATCCTGAGCTAGTTTTTATTGCCAGACTATTTTCTAAGGGCGCAAAAGATCACTTTCAGTACATTTATCAACTTTATCATCATTTCAATCCAGATAATACAGTTATCAGAACATTCAATATTTTTGTACAGTTTGTGAACCATCATTCACTATGAGCGTCTAAAACAGCACATAAACACATAGTCATTTCAGAAAGACATACCTGCATGGTTTGTTATAGCCATCTCACCTGCTCTATAGTACTCAGTTTAATCATCACATATATACTCAACTAATACCTCAAATACATATATTCGGTTACAAATCTGAGATCAATATCTACCTACATCATTTCATATTGTTTTAGCGCCTATAGATGCGTATAAGTTCAATGTCAGAATCACATATCTAAATACCTAATCTTAAAACACCAGTATATTAAAGCAAACACATGTAAGTGCATAGCATTTAATCGTCGATCTTCTCATGATACTATAAGAACGTAAACATAAAACTATGTCTATTCCATTTATAATAATGATATTCATTTGTGTTATTCAAGGATTAAACGAAGATTTATAAAGAAACGAGTATTTTCCAATATTTCTCAATTCATCATATTTTAAGGTATTTCCATTCTTTACATGATTGTATCACATTTATACTAATAGCCTACTACTATACTAGTTACATTCTCACTTGTTTTGTATTATGACATTATAATCTTTAATTATCGTATTTTAAATTCCAAATAATCATCTTTTTACTCTATCACGATCTCTTACTTATCAAATGACTTCTTTGTTTAATATCTTAGCAAATTGCATCATGA
This sequence comes from Excoecaria agallocha, assembly GCA_037975025.1. Lineage (NCBI taxonomy): Eukaryota > Viridiplantae > Streptophyta > Magnoliopsida > Malpighiales > Euphorbiaceae > Excoecaria > Excoecaria agallocha. The sequence goes on along the minus strand of CM075821.1, from coordinate 3,677,034 downwards.
AAGATAATAGCATATATGAAGTTAAAATACTTCCTAATCCGATACTTGTACAAGTTTTATAGTAAGAAATGAGAATAAAACTTAAGTTAATTTTAACTATCTCCAAAGAGTTATCTCTTATTCCTTTTTGTCTTAATCAAATACTGTACATATAACTAATTTCTTAAAACGTTAACCCTCATTACCTAGTCACCTTTCTTTTACTAAACTGGAAGTTATGCAATGATAGCAACAACGACTATTTGATATAATTTCTTACTATTATAATAGATCTCTTACTATACTATAGTTGTATTAAATCATATATTCATATAGTGTATCTATATATTATTATGCCATCATATTTCAAATTAAACTTATTCAAGAACAATCTTAATAATATTGATTCTTTAGCTATCTAAGTCCAATCATAAATCAACTGGCAAAAACTATACTTTTTATTGCCAAATTAATCATTAGCTTTTAAAATTTCTCTATTAACGTTTAATAGCATAACCTAGATTTTTATTTATACATCTTTCAAGTAAACATGTTAGCTAAATTCTTAATTAAACTCAACAAATACATTAAACAAAGTAGCCACGTATAATTTCATTACCAATGAATAATTTCAAAATCAATTGGTAAGGATATGAAACCTTTCTATTGAAAACTCAATCATGAATTCCCTTTGTACTTTCCAACTAGGCAAAGCCTAGAACAGTGATTAGTAAACCACTACATTAAATTTAATAATGATATCAAAGATAAACCTTTAACACATAATTTAATTAACTTATTTAGTTTATAACCAAGAAACTGTAAGACTGCATTCTTTTTACAACTCATTTCACAAACTTCAAAGGATAACAGATATTCTATTTATATATATCAATAGATTTTTCCCTTAGTTCCATGTTAACCAAATTCAACAACACTTCTATTAATAATTATAATTCATTATTTATTCAATTATACCATTAACACTTAATTCAAATTGAACTCAATCTCGCCTAGTTCAGCCTAATTAAATTCACTGCAACTATTATACTTTCAATTTCGCGTACAAATCTAAGTTCAGACAGAGCATAAAGTGACTAGCAGAAAACAGCACACTGCCGAAATGTTTAATACATAATCATTTATCCCTTTCCCATGAAAAATTTCTTCCAAAAACTAGTGCTTGTTAGGTCCAATTATAATAATCAACCATGAACTGATTATTTTAATAGTAAACTATCCATAGGTGATGTCATTATATAATTGATTTCTTAAGTATTTCCTTGACCAAATTAGATGCTTAATAATAACATAATTAGCTCACTAACGATACACTTTGCGGAAGCTTCTAGTTTGGTTGATAACTTGGCCATAACAACATAAAAACAATCTAATCAAATCTCACTTCAAAACTATACACAAAAATCAATTTATTAAAATGGTTCCCATACCGTAGTGTCAAAGCCCAGAATGCTCTCTCCAATCTGCTTATTCGGAGCCTCACCGAAGACCCGCCGGTGCCTCACCGGATACCCGCCGAAGCCTCCCACCTGAAGCCAGAGCTGCCGGTAACTTTCCGGTGGTCTTCACGCGCCTCAAAACATCATGGTTTGGCCGAAAAATCACCTAGAACCGCCGGCTGCCACATGCTCCGATCTGTACTTTACCGACGAGTAGGGATGATCGGAGGGCATCGAAAGATCCGCCTCAGCCTCGTGATCCCACCGGTGCCATCAGCTTCCACAATCGCCGCCGAGAATGACCGAAAAAAGAGAAAGAAGCCACGGTGGTGGGGGAAAATCGGAAGAAAAAGCCAAGGAGAATGGCACTTGTGGGGGAAAGAGATGAACGGAGAACGACGGTGGCGATCGGAGCCTCCTCGCCGGTAGCGTGAACAGCGGCCAGCCGACGGGACCCAAGCCACCACCGCCTTTCCCCTTCCTCCTCCCTCTCCCTCCCGATTTCTCTTCCTTCTTTTTTTATTTTTATTTTTAACTCCTTTCTTTTTTCTTTTAAACCACACAACCTTCTTTAATATAACCTACAAATTCTCTCTTTCTTCTTTTAAATATCAACCACCCATTGTTAAATTAAAACCCGAAAATATAATCAATCCAAATTTATTTTTGGGGCGTTGCAAAGTTCACCTATATTTAGTTTTGAAATTTACCCAAGCACTCAATGGAGAATTTTGAGCAATTCAGTGATATGTTCATAACCAAGTTTGCAGCGACTATTTGTCCTATGAAGGTTTTAACTTATCTTAATTAGGTTCAATAGGAGAGGGGCGAAGCCCTTATGGGCTTATATAGAAGGGTTCAATGTTGTTGCAATGGACGTCCAGAGCCTTAATATAGAAATGGGCATCACTTCTTTAATATGAAATACAATATGCTAAGACTTTAGTAATTCACTAAGTAAAAAGCCACCTAATGACTTTTACGAAGCTCATGTTCCAAGCACACAAGTATATCAGGATGGATGAGGCTCATTGGCTCAAACACAGCTCCCAGTATAGGGATATATATAGAGATAAGGATTTTAAGAGAACCAACTATGACAGGAACAATAAAGGAAAAAATGATTCTAAGAGCGGAAGATCTAATAGCTTTAATCGAACTCTGGTTATTTCAACCCTACACTTGAGAGATAAGAAAGAAGATCGGTATACACCCCTGAATGCTACTAGATCTCAAATTTTAGCATGGTTGAAGGAAAATGGGTAAGTTAATTGGCCTTGATTTATGAGGGAAGATCCCAATAGGAACCAGAGTCTTTACTGTTCATATCACAAGGACAAAGGGCATGAGACGAATGAATGTAAATAACTCAAGAGGAGAATTGAACTCCTAATTCAAAAGGGTTGGCTTGCTTAGTTTGTTAAGGATGGAGATAAAGATACTAGAGATTGGTCCCCAAAATCACGATGAGTCTGAAATTGAAATTTGAAGTGAAATTGAAATCATACAGGCCTCCAAAAGTCAAAAATACAAAAAACGAAACGGTTTGATATTTAAGTTAACCAAACTTTGATCGAACCTTTAAAAATAGCAAATAAGTTCCAAAAATTTTTAAAAATTATAGTTGTGCCTAAAATGATGTGTAGAATATTTTGGTTAAAAAAATTAAATTGTTCGGTAACACCGGTAACTGTCGAATCGGACCGATCAGATTGAATCAGATCGAAAATAGATTCTGATTGGACTAAAGTTTTTTGTGCAAATTATTTTTGACATGATAAAAATGATGGAATCAAAATTGAAGTGATTTGAATTTGAAAAGTGAGAGATTTGCGAAAAATTGCATATTGGGCTTAAATTGAATTTTTGGGCCTTAAATGAGTGAGCCTTGGTTGAACCAAAGTCCAACCTATTCAGCCCCTATAAAAGCCAGCTGGAATCAGATTTTTGGGTAGCTGACCTCACCTCCTCAGTTCCTCTTCTTCTTCTCTCTTGGCTGAGCCACAATTGTTAGGGTTCTCTCAAGCTTTCTTCAATTCTTTCCCACTTTCTCTCCAAATTCAAGCATCCTTAGTGGAAATTGATCTCTCTAGATGAGTAATTAAGCCTCAATCCCTTGATTAGAGGAAGATAGACAAGAAAAATTAAGTGAAAAAGTGTTAGGTATCAAATTGAGGTATGTGTAAATCAAGGTTTTAAAATTATTATAAGGTATCTATAAGTATTTTAGGGATCCACTATTAATGGAGTAGAAGTCTAGCTATTGTATGATGGGTTAGTAGTTTAGTATAAATAAAGTTTAGACTGAAATTCCATATTTATTCTAAAAGTAGAACTAAAGAAAGTACATAAATAAATCTTGCAACTAAAACTTATAAATAAAAAAACATACACCTAAAACTTAGAAATCCAACATAAATAAAAAGAACTTAGAAATCAAAAAACATTCACCTAAAACTTGCAACTAGGTTTTGGTAAAAGAAAATACATTGTATTTTATTTATGTATAAAATTAAATATAGTATATTTTAGTCAAAAGAAAAAAAATACAATGTATTAAGTTTCATAAAAAAAATACACTATATTTTATTTATGTACAAAATTAAATGTAGTATATTTTAGTCAAAACAAAAAAAAAGTATATTGAGTTTCATCAAAAGAAAATATACTGTATTTTATTTATATAAAAAATTAAATACGCTGTATTTTAGTCAAAAGAAAAGAAAATACAGTGTATTGAGTTTCATCAAAAGAAAATACACTGCATTTTATTTATGTACAAAAGTAAATACACTATATTTTAGTTAAAAGAAAAGAAAATATAGTATATAAAGTTTCGTCAAAAGAAAATTTACTGTATTTTATTTATGTACAAAAATAAATATACTGTATTTTAATCAAAAGAAAAGAAAATACGGTGTATTGAGTTTCGTCAAAAAGAAAATATACTGTATTTTATCTATACACAAAAGTAAGTACACTATATTTTAGTCAAAATAAAAGAAAATACAGTATATTGAGTTTCATCAAAAGAAAATATATTATATTTTATTAATGTACAAAAGTAAATACACTGTATTTTAGTCAAAAGAAAAGAAAATACAGTGTATTGAGTTTCTTAAAAAAATACACTTTATTTATTTATGTATAAAAGTAAATACATTGTATTTTAGTTAAAATAAAAAGAAAATACAGTGTATTGAGTTTTTTCAAAAAAAATACACTGTATTTATTTGTATACAAAAGTAAATATAATATATTTTATTTTTTTCGATTATTTGAAATGCACAAAATAAGTTTTATAAATACTTCCAGTAATTGCTAAGTTCTACGAGTTAAATTGTTCATTAATTTAAAATATCTGATTTTACATTATGTTCATTAATTTTGATTTTAAATCACATTAGCATACAACATCCTTGGACCTAGTATTAGTCCCACACACAAATCTGTAGCTCTTCATCTTTAATTCTGCACTCCATACTATAACTTGGACCAAATTAATTTATTCATCTTTAATTCTTTACTCCATACTATAACTTGGACCAAATTAATTTATTCTATTATTTGTGGTGATCATCTTGGTATCAATAGTATCGGGTGTCCTGTTTGTTGCAATCCTTTTTTTTTTTGTTTTTTGGAGGACTTTGAAAGTAGCAGAAGGTGAATGTCATGCACCTTGGGATCAGCTTGCATGTTTCGATTTCAAATTCATATATATGTTTGGTACTTGTTCGGCTAACACTAATGATTTTCTCACAACTTTGCTTTAATGGAATAGTTACTGCACACAAACAAATGAATCGAAAGATCGAGTTATAGATTATTCTTAATTATTTAAAGATGAAAAAATTGTTGTAAACAAAAGTCAACATTATTTTTATAAAAGAGACTTGAGTAGCAGGCAAGTGAACAATGAAAGCTAGCATAAAAGAACATCAGGTTAAAAAGAACGAATTGATGAAGTTATTTTCTTTGTTTGCTAATGATAAAATACTTGTGATTACATTTTCTTTCAGTTATGGTTATCCCAATTTCATTTTTTGCCCATATCAAGAAAAGAGCTGTTGTGGAAACTGGCAATGCTATGTTGAATGGTGACCACAACCAGAGATCAAAAACTTCAAGAACCCCCGAGCATGATGCTGTCAATCACATGCAAGCAGACAATGTTCATGGGAAGGAGTCTGGATCACATAAGCTCCTGATCGAACCTCAGGTTCGTACTGATTCAAAGAGTCTTGCTTCTGATACTTCTTAGCTCCATGAGGTCTAAATATGTTCCTACGTTTTTCCTTGTCATTTCAAAATTAGAAAATGGAATGATTTTTTCTAATTATAAGTGAAAAGTTTGAAGCTCGTTTAATTACAAAAAATTGTTACAGATACAGTTTGACCATAAAATGATTAGGTGGCACTTTTTTTATTGCCATAAATGTTGTTATATATATATATATAAAAAAAGCATTTTTACCTTTTTTTGGAATTTAGTGCAAAAATTAATAAAAATATAAATCACTATATAAAATTATTTATATAAATAAAATAAAACTCCCTCCGTTCTTTTTATTTGTCGTTTTAAGTAAAATTCAAATTTTATTTATCTGTTAATTTTAGACTTTCAATATAATTTAATTTATTTTTTCAATTTATTTTTTTTTTCAATAAAATCAGAACCAATCAAATTTGATAATTTAATTTTAATCATGCAATTTAATACTAAATTTAAGTTTATTTATTATTTTTTAATTTTAATAAAAATAATAAAAGTAACTGATAAAAAAACGGATGAGATAATTTAATATGCATATATCCTAAAAATATATTTAAATTATAAAATTATATATATATATTTTTTACGGATCTAATAATTTAAATGTACACATTTAATTTAACTCTCTAAGTGCGTGCACATTACATCAAACCACACTTCAATATCTAGCTGCAAATTTTGACGAAAAATAAATATATCTATACATTAAGATGGCTCCAATTAAAACCTCAGCATACCATAACTGACAAAACTTCTAATCATGCTTCAATAATTTGGGTCTACTTATCTAGTTGGAATTTGAAAAGATTGCTTCAAGATGATTCCAAAACCTCAGTCCTAATTGATATAATTTCTAATCACGTTGGCATAATTCTTTGGCACATGGCTTTTTCGAAAATTAAACTAAAACATGAGAGCATTTAAGCCAAAAAAAAAAGTTTTCTCCAATTTTATATTTTTTTTTCTGATAAATTTTATAAATTTATATGTATTCCATATTAAGACCTTCTCTTTTTTTCATTTGTTTTGTCCAAAATATTACTGGAAAGATGATATAAACATTCAAATGAAATTTTGACTTTTATATATATATATATATATATATATATATATATATATATATATATATATATATATATATATTATAAAAAAAAACTCAACTATATGCTATTTTTTAATATCAGATCTAATTTTTAAAATATTACAATGTTAACGTCCAACTTAAATTTTCATTTCAATTAAGGGATTTTGTTAATAATTTCATTAAATGCTAAAAAAACTTGCTGACTTAGCTAAGTAAATAAGTTTGATGTGGCAATTAAGCTGCCATTTCATAACGAATTAGCAACGGAAATTTCCATCACTAAAAATATTTGATTTATTATTATTATTATTATTATTATTATTATTATTATTATTATTATTATAAAAAACTGGATTAAATTTATTATTGAATTCTGAAAAGCAACATGTGAAGCGAAATAACAAGAATTCCCACAAGCGACAATTAAAAAAAATGGAGATAAGGAGATAGTAAATTATGAAAAAAAACAATTATAACATTATATATCAAAGGTTGATTTAATAATATATACTTTAGTTTCCAAAATTTAATAATATGTAAGAAATCTAAGTTTCAAGCATACACTGAAACCATTCTTCTATTCCGCAGTTTTAATTAACAATTAATACAGGTAAGTTGAAGTAATTACTTCTGATATATTTTTTTTTTTTGAGCCAAGTCATTGAGAGAAATTTGGCTTTTTATTTTTATTTTTTTTTAATTTTTAATAAGAGACTTGACTTGTTGAAAGGAAATGATATGAAAATTTTGGTATTCAAGAATCGTATATATATGTATGTATATGGATAATTGAGCAAGTTTGTGGCCGTTCAGGGGAGTACAGGCTTTTGACTGTCCCAAAAACTAGGGTAGCTTAAGGGTTAGCACCAATTATACTAGAGCCTCTAAAAAACGAGGTTCAGGATCAGGTACCTCAAGCCTAAGCAGATCAACCTTTATAGGATGAGCCTCATGAGCCACAAGGGGCAAACATGGACATAGAGATGGAGATGTACAAGAGAGTAGAATTGGATGAGCTACTTGACGGCTCACCTCCACCACTAGTACCTCCATAGGCATGCTCTCTACTATGCCCTCGGCCCTTTCCTTTTAGAGCATTTCAGAGATATGCACCTTATCTGGACCCTAGTGCATCCACATCTATGGCACCACCGCCACCTCAGTCTACAGCAGCTCTTGCGGACCCCACACATAGTGAGTTATTGCAAAAATTAGATAGAGTAGAGGCATCCATGCAGACTCTCATCTAATGAGACCAGCAAGATATGGACATTCTGGCAACACTTGTAGCTACTAGAGAGAGGTTTGATGCTGCATTACAGGTGACAGGTGCCTCTATCTCTAGAGAGAGGCAGCAGACTAAAAGGATACAGGGGGTTGGTTAAAGGACATTGACTATTATGACACAGGCTAGAGAGGCGTTGGATACACACACTAGGACGACAAAAGATGACCTTAGGCATTACGTGAGCCAACAGACATCAGCCATTAAGGGACTAGGTATAGGGATTAGTGAATCGACTGGAGTGATCGGACATATTCTACACCCACTAGCTGAGTACATACTAGGTTTCGGTTCAGAGTGTCATATACACCTCCTGAGCCTTCAGTGACAGCAATTCAATCGCATCACCAACCTCGCCCATCATCTTTGCATCCATGATCCTCGCATTCAGCATGTTTTCAACCACCATCTGGGCCGGTATATCACAAGGCACATAACCCACCTCAATAGTTGTATTTTTTATTCAGGGAGTTTGAAAAATTTTTTGAGTTCTGTTGTATATAACAAAATTGATAATTTGTATTTACATTTATATTTCATTTTTGCCTTTAATTATTTTTGCATTCATCTTTATTTTATTTAATTCGAGGCTAAAGGAAAATAACAACAATACAACCAAAACAATAAAAAAAAATTTAAAATGACTAAGAATGACCAAAATAAATGAATGGAAAATAAAAGCACAAATGATGGAAAATGATAGAAAATAAGTTGAACACAATTGATCAAAACTAACCCAAAATGACTAGAAAATAATAAGTCCTTTAAACCTAATCATTCAAATCAAATAAGCAATATACTATTGCTAAACCCTTTCCATAGGTACCAAATCCCTCTTAAGAGGCACTTCACACATCTTACAGACAACCATTATATAGATAGCCTTGATGATGATGGCTTTCCATATATTGGAGACATAGTCATTGGAAAGTATACAAAATCTGGCCAAGATCACAATATAAAACTGAAACACACTAAAAGAGGCATGGCCCATAAGGTTTTTTTAACTTTTAATGATGCGAAAAAAAATTATGTTGTAGTGTCTCCATAGCAAGTCTATAGATGACATAGTGAAGGATGTAAACTCACTGTGAACTTGACATGGGTAAATGGAAAACAGCCTTTGAAGTGCACTCACAATGAACTCGACATGGGTGAATGTAAAACAACCTATAAAGTACACTTACTATAAACTTGACATGGATGACAGTGAAGGTTAATGTACCTTATAGTGCCAAGCTATTGTTCCAACAGCTTTTTAACAAAGGCATTGTCCACAAGTTTAATGTACCTATGGTGCCAAGTTATTATGCCTAAAATTTTTCAACGTGAATATTGACTCAAAGAAGGTTAGGCATGCCGACAGATGGTGTCAACATGCCAACAGATGGCACCTGCTAGGGGTGTACACGATACGGTACAATTCGAAAATTTATAAATCTCCGTATTGTCTTAAAATTTCGAAAATTTTAAAAATTAAATATTGTAACTGTCTTGAAAATTCGGAACAATTCAGTACGATTTTTTCGGTACAAAATAATACAATACAATCCAATACTTCGAATAATTCAATATTTTTTAAATTTTGTATACACATTAAATCACATTATTTAAAATGCAAAAATTTAACAATCAGTATAAATTTCATAGTAGTAAAATTATTTTAATGATTTCAAGTATGAACTACCAATATAAATATAGAAAAGCCAAAAATAGTAAATTATTACAAGATCAAAATAAAAGCAAAAAGAAATTGCTTACTAAAAGAATAACATATTATGAAAAATAATTCTATTAGACTGACTGTATTTCAAATAATAATAGAATTATATTGATTTAAAAATAAAATAGGATTAAATTATTAATTTAAAAAAAAACCTCAAATAATATGAAACAAAATATACTTTTACTTTACGGTGTGAGAGTTAAATGAACTGTCAAAAGAAGTTAAAACATGCATATTGTAAAATTCATAAGATAAGTGATGAGTAAGTGATAGTTGTAAAACATACATAGGTACCTAAAAATTTGACTTTTGCAGAACAGTTGACAAATATCAACCGGCAAAGACATAAAATAAGCCAATTGGCCTCAGCAAAAAGAAGTCAACTACTGTAAATATGTTTTTAATTCTAAGTTCTATACCAACTGTGGGTGCTTGATGATCACTCCACCAACACGTAGATGTTAGGCTTTGTTAGCCATTACTATCCAATTCAACTACAACTTTCAGTTTTAAAAACAAATTTAGTACTATTGAATTACTTGTTAATTTAATTGATTGCACTTGTTGGATGCCGTCCATATAACATATTATAATTTCACTCAAGAATCAAATAAATGAACCAACATATAAGAAAATTATATACATTTTTTTTTAAATTCACATGGCAATTTGCTACTATTTTATTAAATGGTATTGATCATAGTTCCAAATTACAGAAATACCCTCCATTAATTAAGGTCTGAAGCACAACTATAAAGTATTACTATTTAGGATATGGGCGGTCTTTTTATAGAGAAAGAATGAAAAAGTGGGTGTTTGAATTTGAGACCATTCTCAAATGTCCCGAAACCAAAAGTCTGTCTTTTTTTCTGCTAACGAGCCTCATTGGATATACCATATGATATAATTGTGTTTCCAAATAAGATTTCCACTTCCATCTAACAATGACGAATTAAAGTCCAAAATCAAAATAAAAAGGCCCATTAAGATGCAAAGAAACTATTAATCTCTGCCATCTCATTCCCCTTGTAGAAAAAAATCTCTTATCAACGATGCCAAATCGTTTGTAGCCAAAGCAATAAAATTTAAAAAAAAAAAAAAAACGACTTAAAGGAGCATAATCTATTAATCATCTTGAGATAAGAACCAAGTCTAGTCTTTGTCATGTAATTAAGGTATAGTTTTACAGAGGACAAAACTGGACGGTCAGTATTCTATGCCATGGAGACCGTCTGTTCTGTTTCTAACCTAACTTCACCCCACGCGCAAAACCCAAAGTCTCCACTAAACTACGCGGGGTTTCTAGGCGCACATTAGCAAAAAAAAAAAAAAGATATTTCTGGACTTACAGAGAATGGACCCAACGAAGAGGACTTCTATGGAGGCAATGACAACGAGATCAGCGTCCATGTGGAGCCCAGCAAGTGATCTGATCATGACATGTATAGCTACTTAGAACTCGTAGTCCCTCGGCGTTCCTATGTACATCATCGTAGCATAGGCGTTTCTGTCCGCCGTTCTGATTTCTCCATACGCTGTCGTTTTATGCAAACCTAAAACAAACAGAAGCAGCAAAAACCTTGTTCCCCTCTGTGAAGACCATTGCTGCTCATTTTCTGGGATTTTAAACGTCTGAAACCCAAAAATGAGAAAATCCCTGTGCATTAAGGGACGTCGTTGCTGTGGCCGGCGGTAGCACGAAGTGGGGGCAAGGGGCCCGCCGGTGATCGACGCCGGTGGTCAGCCTCGTCCCCCTTTCCTCCTCCTCCCTTCCCTACTCCTTTTCCCCCGTTTTTTCCTTTACTTAACTGTTGTTTTTTTTATATATATAATTTTTTACCATTAAAAAAAAATCCCTCTTAAATTTAATTAAATTTTTTACTCCCTCCAATATTTTAAAATAAAAAAAAAATTTCCCTCTTAAAAAAATTTTAATTTAATTTTTAATTTTAAATTCAAATTTTTATCATTAAAAAATAATTTATATTTACTATTATTTATAAAAATGAGAGTAAATATAAAGTATTTTTTAAATAACTATTAAATTAATATCATTGATTAAATAATTTATAAAATGAAGGAATTTTTATGTTTTTGTTTATATATATTTCTTAATATTTAAGTTGTTTATCAAATATTTTAAATTGATATTCTAATCATTCTATTGACACAGTTGAATTATTAATGTAATTATATACTCATATAATTAAATTAATTGATGAAATTTTATTGATATAATAATTATATACAATTATATATTATTAATTTAAATATTTAATTACTTATATAAATATTGTATAAAAATAAATAAATATTAGTTGATACTAAAAGAAAATGAAATTAGTTGTTAAGTTGATTATATACATATATAATTACATTAATTGCTAAATTTCGTTAATAAAATAATTGTATATAATTATATTATTAATTTAAATACCAAATTGTTCATATAGGTATTGTGCAAAATAGATAAATGTTAGTTGAGTGATACTGAAAAAATAAAATTAATTGTTCATGTGATTATATACTCATATAATTAAATTAATTGATAAAGTTTTATTAATATAATAATTGAATACAATTACTGTAACACCCTTATCACTCCGATCTTACTGAACAGTGCGCACACACCGGTAATTTTTTTTTTCTTTAACTAATGTCAATGCTTAATATTGTATATTTGACTTAATTGTTCGATGTCCTATAACTGTCCCAGATTACTATTCATTTAACAAAAATTTCGGCATTATAACGGCTGTATTTCTAAGTAACTTCCTGAAAATCAGACAAATCGCAGCCTCTCAGAGGCACAACACTTCTAAAACAATCATCTCATCCTTCAAAACTCCCATCAACCATTCCACAATTCAAAATAGATCATAACCACATGCACACATATATGTTTACATATTTTTACATAATCATGTACTTATACAAAACCGTCTGTTTATATACATGTCAAAAGCTACATAATCTACTTAACAAACTAACTTTTTCCCCTTTTTATGCATCTCTGCTCCTTCAACTCAGTACCTGCATGCAGCAGAAACTACATGCTAAGCATAAATTATGCCAAGTGGTGACTAACAATCCTAGTACTTTCATATAGTATTAAAATTCGATTATTTAACTTAAACTTTGAATATAAACACATTTTACTCAAAAATCAAGGAAAACAGTTATTACTTACCTAACTTACTTTTATTCTCATTTATTACTTAATTATCATCAAAATTCAATTTAATCCTTAAAGTTTTACTAAATTACAAAGTTGTCCCTTTTTACCTCATATTTACAGTTTTGCCATTATAGTTATTTATTATCACTTTTCTTATACTATTTCTTCATTTATTCATCCTTTATGCCTTAGTTCACCACTTTTAGGTAAAATTTCATTTTAGTCCCTGTGTCGCAAAACTTTATATTTTTGCACTGTTAAGTCCCGAAATTACCATTTTACCCTTATTAATTATTTCTTATTCATTTTCACATATTAATTATACATTTGGAAAAATTACCATTTTGCCCCTAAACTTTTATTTTCTTTCATTTAGGTCCTTTTTCTACTTAAACTTCACTTTTTTCTTCTTTTTCACTTATTTTAACTTGTTATCACTTTCATGCCCCTAGTACAGTACCAACAGAAATTTTCAGACAGGATACTCGGAATGTGAACCCCAGGGGCCCCAAACAGACTGAAAAATGACCTCACAGATCATTTTTTTCACAGAACAGATATCAGATACAGACAAAGCTATGGAGATCAGTGATCCTACCATAGCAAAGCAAGTCGCCATGACTTGCACCGCGGTTCAGATGTCCATATGGCTAGCCAATTATATCATGAACTAGGTTTTTACTGTCAGACTATTTCTAAGGGCATAATTTCATTAAACTTTCAATCAAAGCTTCATTTTCTTATTATTTTTTTACTTACTTATGCTTATTTACCTTATTAATTATTCTTTTCAAATCCTTCACAAGATTTGTGAATTATTTCACCATAATTCACCAATATCATTCATTTTCTCAACAAAGCACACATTATTTCACATTATTTCAATACTTTCATTACTTACATAATTGATAATTTATTTCTAAAATATTCATTTAATTTCTATAAATTTCACAAAAATTCATATGTGTATTATTTCATTTCTAACATCATTTAAAGGCTTCATTTGATCAAAATTCATCAAATAAACTTTAGTTTCCTTAAGTATACCATTCGGCCAACAAAGAAACCATACTATATATTCACTCAATCATTCATTTAAGCATTTATTCACACTTAATTAAGGTCTTCTAACACTAGTCTATCATTATTTTAGTTATACACCACTTTAGTCATAAGTTCCTTAAGTTACATAAAGGATATTCATTTAAAATCAATGAAATTACTAAGATTTATTAGTCACTTACATATTCTCCTTGCTTTAGGATGCTTATACTTCCTTTTCCTTGCCCTTAGTTGGATTGGATGGCTCTCCTCCTTGAATCCCTAAAGAAGCCGAATTTTCCATTAAAAGAAACCCTACTTTTTTTTATCTTATTTACTTAATTTAACTACATATCTGAACTCTAGACACCCAAATATACTTAAAGATGCCAACAAATCAACTTAAAACCATGATTTTCACTTACCTCCTTAAGACACCTAAAGCTTTCTCTTAGAATTTTTCTTGCTTTAATCCTTCAAATCAAAGGTTTGGGGCTGGAGTACTAATATAGAGGGATAGAATTATGGGTGAGGTGCTTAAATATCAAATAAAATGGAGCAAAATTGAAGAAATCTTGAGAGAGAAATGGGAGAGAAGGTTTCGGCCAAGAGGAGAGGAGGAAGGAGATGAGGAAATTTGCTGGAACTTGGTAGATATTTCTCCTTTATATACTCCTTCAAATGAGCCAAAATTTGGGCCAAAAGTCCATGGGCTTGATTTAATTCTTTAAGGCCCAATTTCACCTCTCTAAAGGCCCACATAAAATTCTCTCACTTTCTCACTTAAATTCTCTTCAATTTTGATTCCATAATTCTTAAAATATCAAAAATATGTGGTGCGTAAAATTTTGGCTCAATCGAAATCCGTTACTGGTCCGATTCAACCGAACTGGTTTGATTCGACAACTGTCGACTTCGCCGAAAAATTTATTTTTTTGCACTAAAATATTCTACATAAAATTTCAGTAAGACATACAAAATTTGGAAATTTTTATAGTTTATTTGCTATTTTTAAAAATTTATGCAAAATCGAGTCATCTTCTCTACCAGGGAAATTGACTCGCTAACTTTTTCATATTTTTGACTTTCGGAGGTCTATATGACCTCAATTTCACTTTATATTTCAACCCGGGTTCATCATGACCAATAATTTCCGATGGTTAAATAAAATATTTTTCACTTTCGGGTCCGATTTTCGGCTCGGGTGTACTATTCATCATCGGAATTTACTGTTCCTGACCAGACCGGTGTTGAGGCCATTACAATTACATTATTAATTTAAATACTTAATTACTTATATAGGTATTGTGCAAAAATAGATGAATGTTAGTTAAGTGATGATGAAGGGAAATGAAATTAATGGCTAATGTGATTATATACACATATAATTACGTTAATTGGTAAGGTGATTATATACATATATAATTATACTAATTGGTAAAAAAAATCATCAATATAATAATTGTATATAATTATATTGTTAATTTACATACTAAATTACTCATATAGATATTATATAAAAATAGATTAATACTAGTTGAGTGATACTAAAAGAAAATAAAATTAATTGCTAATATGATTATATACTCATATAATTACGTTAATAGGTAATGTGATTATATACATATATAATTATATTGTTAATTTGCATACTTAATTACGCATAAAGATATTGTGCAAAAATAGATGAATACTAGTTGAATGATATTGAAAGAAAATAAAATTAATTGTTAAGGTGATTTTATATATATATATATATACAAAAATTGGTAAAATCTCATTAATATAATAATTGTATATAATTGTATTGTTAATTTAAATACTCTATTATTCATATAGGTATTGTGAAAAAATGAACGAATGTTAGTTAAGTGATATTGAAAGTATATGTACTCATATAAGTACATTTAATCATTCATGATATAAAGATAAATAAAGTTAATTGATAAGATAATTACATACTCAAATAATTATATTAATTGATAAAATTTTATATACAATAACTATATATAATCACGTTATTGATTTATAGCTTCATTATTAATATAGGTATTGTACGAAAATATATACATACTAGTTGAATGACACTAAAAATAAATGAAATTAATTGTTAATGTTTCATTATATATAATAAATATATTTAATTACATTATTAATTTAGATATTCATAAAGGTATTGTCCTAAAAATATATGAGTATTAGTTAATTGATACTTACAGTAAATGAAATTAATTGATAATGTACTTATATGATAAATTAATTAACTTAAATATTTATATAAAAATTTATAAAGAAAATAAAATAGTAGTTGAGTGATATTAAAGATAGATTAAATTAAATACAAATTATTTTAGTTATATATTCATATTCATATATATATAATGATTATTATAATAATTAAATTTTTGTTCTTAATAATTAAAATATTTAGTTTAATTTATTAACTAATTATTATCTTAATTTTGTGTATTAAAATATATAACTTAAATAATTATGAACTTAAATTTTTACAGTACATATAGAATAAAAATTATAAGTAATATTTATATATAAATTAATAGTATTATATATAATAATTAATAAATATCGGTTCTTTCGGTACAATTCGGTACAAGATAATTCAGTACAGTTCAATACGGTTCTCGATTCGATTTTCGGTTAAATATTCAGATATGTTCCAAATAAAGTCATCGGTACAATTCGGTTCGGTTCTAGTCAAAAAGTCAATGGTACAGTTCAATTCTGGATCTTTTTCTTTGGTTCTTTGATTCGGCACAGAAAGATCCAGACACGTGTACACCCCTAGCGCCTGCTACACCACATCAAATGGTTAGATATGCTGACAAATGGCATCAACCAATTAAAAGTTTTTTCTAATTCTGCATGCCAACAAGCTGGTGCTAATCAAATACAAACAAACTCATCTCGATTTTGTATGCCGACAAGCTGGCATTAATCAAATAATCCAACAAGGGCTAACGCATCAATAAGTTGATAGTAACTATCCAACCAAGGGTTAAAATGTTAACAAGCTGACAATAACTATCCAACTAATAGAGGGTTAACACATTGATAAGTTAAAGGTAACTACCCAACTAAGGATTAACATATCGACAAACTAATGATAACTACCAAACTAGAGATTCACTACCTCAAATGGTACGTGTCTTTTACGACCAAAGATTCACTGCCTTAAACAATACGTGTCTTTTGCAACCAGAGATTCGCTGCCTCAGGTATACGTCTTTTATCCTTCCACTCTTAATTTTGGCTTACTTAGGCATTAGTGTACAAGTTCCATAAAGTTGGGGGTAACTATAAACACTGTGACCCGAGGCAGTCCAAATCAGGGCTATCCGATTATGAAAAACTGCTCATATTTCTAAAAAAAAAGCAGGAATCTTAAGTTTCATCCTAGATTTTCATAATTTTTATAAAATATTTTTGTGAATTTTAACATCGCTTTGCCAAAGTTTCAAAAAAAAGCTAGAAAAACTTCAAATTTTGGTCCCTGTTTGTGACAGACCGCCATTCATCATTAAGGGATGTTCATCAGTGTCTATTTTTTTTAAGGATGCCTCCTGGTAGACAGCTTGTCCAGACCGTCTAAGATTACCCATGGCTCAATGACGAATGATTGTCCATCATTGAGTCACGACCGCAAATGTCCAGATCAAATTTAGGAATATTTTTGTAATTTTTGAAGATTCATTTGAGTGATGTCCATCTGTCATGGTCCTTATCTGTGACAGACTACCATCTATCATTAAGGGATGCTCATCAGTGTCTATTTTTTTTAGGGATGCCTCTTAGTAGATGACTTGTCCAAACCGTATAGGATTGCCGGTGGCTTGATGACAGAAGACTGTTTGTCATTAAGTCACGGCCATAAATATCTAGGTCAGATTTAGGGATATTTTTGTAATTTTTGAAAGATTCATTTGAGTGATAGCCATCTATCAGTGATAGATGCTCGTCTGTGGGTGTTTTTTAGATTTTCCCATGTTTTCCAACATTCAAATCATGCATAAGGATCAGATCTTAGGAGATCAAATCATATGTGGATTTTAGGGATTTTAACTCCTAATTTTAAGGGAAGTAGAGTTAGGGTTAACCTCCTCAAACTCTTTCTTCATAGAAAAATTAGGGTTTTTCAAGGGCATTCTCACTTGGAAAAGAAGAGGAGCAGATTTTTTAGAGAGAGAAATTTAATTCTTTGTTCTTGATGATAGTCATATAGCTCTATAAACTTCTTTCACAGAAAAAAAAACTCATACACATATCTTTGTCGAACATGGGAATCAAGGATCAAAGTTCGAGATTGCACTTTTCAGAGTTACAAAACTAAGTTCCTGAGGGTAATATTCTAGACTTTAGCCTCTCTCTCTCTCTCTCTCTCTCTCTTAGCTCACATCATAATCACATAATTAGATTAGATTTTTTGTTATTTTAAGATGCCATGATTTATGATTTTGTGTTATTTAATTCGTTATTTTACCATTTCTGTAATGCTATGACTACCATAATGACCTAAATCTGTTTAACAGGTTAGAATGGCATGCTAGGGATTTATATTTTTTATTAATGCATGATGAATATGTTAGTGTAAGCCCTAGCCCTAATACATTATAATAAAACACTTTGAATTAATAAAATGAGGCATTTGTTTTATCCATTGTATTCCCGTGCATATCAATTGATAGAACTATCCAAGAATATTTTTTCGGTTTAAGTTATCATGTGTGAGGCATATGGTTGTAAGACCTTGAAACAAATGAGAATTCATTCTAAATATCCCTAGTCAATCATTGTTATGGGAATAACAATGAATTAAGACTAGTATACTCTCTCTGATATTATGAGTTCTGTCTTACAGATCATTAGGACAAGAGTGTCAATCAGAGATCATAGATACATGTTAAAGACCATGGTATCTGGATACGATCTGCTCATGAGAACACTACATGGTACAAGTCATAAGTGTTTCTCATATGCAAGTTTTGTATCGGAGTTCTTAGACCTGAAATCTCTATGAAACTCTTTATGAATTACTGTGTACTTTGACATACACCTAACGTGCTCGTAACAGAGTGACAAGTACAGGTATGATTGGGTATGCATTGATTCATGTTAGAGAGCATGAGAGAAGTGAAGGGATTATCCCTCTCAATAAGAGAGAAAATATCATCGGCCACTTGATCAGTGAACTGAGAAGTGTATGGCCATACCGAGATGAGATAATGAGTAATCATTATTTATCTGAGAGTTCAGTGCCACTGGAATATCAAGAAAGGAATTAATATATATAAAGATGACTAGTTCCATGCCTTATATTAATTCTGATATTTATGGGTAAAGGACTATGCAAAATTGCATTAGGTCACCAAATGCCATATGCATTTTTATTTAATTTGAAATGTTATAATATCTTGCTAGAAAATATATATAGCCTTTGAATTAATTTATTAATTCATTGCCAACATTAAATGGACCTATAGGATCGCACACAAAGAATTTGGCTTAAAATATTTAAATAAAGTATTGAGCATTAATTTGGGCTTTTAATTAAAGTCAAATTAATGTGTGTGATGGGTTTTAGATTGCTATTGGACCTTGGCCAATGAGAGAGAAAAATTCAGCCCATAAGGTTTAATTTCAATTAATTAAATGTCTTACATTAATTTAATTAATTGAGTATTAAAGCCTAAAAGACTTATGATCAAATTAAATCACTTTATTAGGAATATTAGTGGCCGAAATTCCTAGAGAAAAATTAAAGGAATTTCGGCACATTCTTTATATTTATTAAGTGATTTATTTGATTAATATGTCTTATGTTTTAATCTTGGATTAATTCAAAAGAATTTAAATCAATATATATCTCTTATTTTAAAGAAGTGATAAAGGCTCAAATTAATTATCTTTAAGTATTTGATTTTAAATTTATCACTTAAAAATGAAAGGATATATATTGAATGAGAGAGAAAACTAGAAACCCTAGTTATTCTATGGTTTTTGCGTGAACTCTCTCTCTCTCAAGGATTTGTTTTAGCCAATTTTTCACAAGGAGAAAGGATAATTCCTCATTCTCTTGTGATTTTGGGTAGTAATAGTAACTTAAGAAAAGTACAAAATCAAATTTTGTAGCTTCAAACCATAGCCATTATACAATACCTTAAAAGAGAGCTAGCAACCTCTATTTTAAGCCGTCGGTGTAATTGTGTGTGTGAGAATAGAGAGAGTGGCGTAAAAGGCTGTTCATTGGCATTGGTGATCAAGATCTAAGGCGGATAAAGTCATCTTAGTTGCTGGCCATCACCAAATTCAATATTTAAAAGGCATCAAAAGTTGTAAGTTTCAAAAACCCTAAAATTGCATGTTTCGATTCTTGTCATGGAATTGTTTGGCATGTATGATCGTTTTGTTGTTTTTCCGCTGCGTGATTGCCATGTTCATACCATGTCATATTCCATCAGAATATTTGAGTTTAATTTCTATATTTGCATGTTTTCTTCTTGTTATAACATGATTCAAGCTATATTTCAAAGTTATCTTTAGTTTTGGCATGCTTTAGGGCTATAAATATGCATCACTAGGGGGTTAAAGTGATCTTTCTTAGTGTTTGGCTTGGAATTCTAGTTTATTGCCTGTGTTTCGAGTGACAGATAGGAAAAAGGATGGACAGACGGCCATCGGTCATAGTGACCGACAGGATCCTCGGTACCTTCCTTCCGTCCCATTTCTCTTTGCTATTTTGGTCGTTTGTCTTGCCTTTAAGTTGTCTGTCCCCTTTTTCTTCAGCATTTTTGGCTCATTTCATGTGTTATTTTGCATATAAATCTTATTTTCATGTTTGATCATTTTGAATGTCATTTTCACCATTGTTTTCACATGATTGACATTCTGTTCATTTAATATTTTGTTCCATAATGCTTTTTGTGTTATTTCGTTTTATTATTTGATTTGTTATGCTTTTTATATACTAATTGTTTTGCTTTCTTTGTATATTTCTTTGAGTGATTTATTTCCTATGACTTGTGGAGTTTATTTTGGGAGACTAGCATATTTTGGAGGCCATCATTCAAGCGGTTCTCCCTCCTTTCCTTTTGTTTTATTATTGCATTTTATTTATAGTTTGTTTTTGTGGTGGTTTATTTGTTTTATTTCATTTATTTCATTTGCACTTTATTATTTGATTTTAGATGTATTCAACTTTTTGGAGATATAATAGTTAGTAAAAAAGAATTTTTGGCACATTAATTAGAATTCATTTAAAATCTTTTTTTATCTAATTAATTGGATTTTTTCAATAAAAATGGACCAATGTTCAATTTTTACCCTAAAAACCACAAAATGAGAAAAACCTTTTTTTTATAAATATGTATGAGGGAAGCAATGTTCCCAAATTCAAATAAATATCCCGATTTATGTATGTCATTTTACTTTCCTATTGGACTATTTGCTTATGTAATAGTTTAAATAGTTGACTTAATTCTTTATTTATTTATCGCTTTCTTTATTTGATTAATATGTGTATTTAATTTATTGCAATAAATTGTGTGAGAAGGGAGGTATTGGACTAATAATAAAAACCTAATTATAAGTAACATCCAACCGAAATACAAGTAAGAGTGATATCCTGAACACCAATCTCTATTTGGGGATCAAAGGTTCGATTCACTTTTTTAGTGTTCTGTTAGGTGGCGACTTTATGATACCTACCTCTTGAGCCCACTTAGACGCCTTCATAGATTAACCATCAACAATAAAATTGGGCCTAAACCCTTTTCTATTTTGAAGTAACCAATTTATGAGTTTTGTGAGCCTCATTCGGTCTTAAACCCTAAAAATGGATCTCCAAGAATTGAATCAGAATCGAGTGGGATCCGGCGTGTGTCATAAGTGGAATAAATATGGTCTTTTTGCTCCTCTAGAGGCTAATTTAATTTGTTCTATTCACTAGCGATGATAGATGGGAATGGCTCCATTTAAGGAATTGAATTGTTTCAGTCAAATCAGCTTATTTTTTTAATAAAAATATAGTGAATTCTTATATGCAAGTGCAAGGTTTGAACTAGAATCTAATATGGAGATTAAAAACTTCGCCAAAGGTTAGAAGTTTTTGTGTCGTTTGTTGAATGGCTTCATTCTTAATTGGGTTAGGCTTGGTGATAAAGGGATTCATATTGATAAAAACTGCTTTAGATGTTTTGAGGATGAATATTTTCTTAATGTTTTCTATTCTTGTCCTATTGTTTTACCATTTTGGATATTTATAAATTGGATCATGTTCCTTCCAGTGATTTATTCATGGAGTGGATCATATTGATGCACTAGGTTTTATCTAAAGAAAGGCTATAAGAACTTGCAATGCTTGTTTGGAAGTTATAGGTTGAAAGAAATAATTTTTTTTTCTGGAATGGGAAGGCTTCTAGTGCATGTTCCATCATCAGTTCATCAGTGGATTTTTTTACGATCGTGGCAGAGTTCTCAAGCTTTTTGAAGTCAAGTTGAAAATCATCATCATTCCTCATCAAGTATAGTGAACTAGAACTGTTGGAGCTGTCCTCCACTAAGAACGTGGAAATGCAACTGTGATGGGGGCTTGTTTTCAAGTACATCTTTTGCGGGTTTTGGAGCAGTAGTTTGAGACAATTTTGGGGCTTTTTTGGCTGCTTTCTCCAATTATCTTTCTGACCCTCCTAATCTAATAATTATTGAAGCACTTGCTCTTCGTGCCTCTTTGACTTGGGTGTGCGCTATGATTGGTCTATTCCTAGCATTGTGGAGGTAGATTCAAAAATTATTTACAAAGGGACTTCTCTCCTTTACAGAAAATAGATCCATCTTTACTGTTGTTCTTGAGAATTGCAAAATATTTTGTAATTCAAGAGATGATATCTCTGTTGTTTGAACTCAGAGACAAGTGAATTTGATTGCACATTTTTTAGTTAGGCATTCCAAATCAATATGCTAGTCTCTACTTTTGAAATTGTATTTCCTCTATTGTTGTCCATTTGTTGGCTTGATAATAATATGGCCTTGTTTTAAAAAAAATTAATAAATCCTAACCGAAAAAGGGGAGCCTCCGCCAAGCTAGCTATATTAACTAATGAATCCAAACTGGCTTTTCTTCGAGGATGCTTGGATTTGTTTTCCATCAAACAAAACAACAGTTCATTGCTTCAAATAGCAATATGAGCAAATTTCTTTTATAATTTATCAAACAACATTGGAGAATAGGCACAAATTTCCACGAGGCAATGCATCAAGCTAGTATATTATTATATTCTATCATCCCCGCAAGTTGTAGTGGAGAAGTTTCACTAGACTATATATTATTCAAGAAGAATAACTAAGTAGAAATCACTCCATTTTCTCATTTTGGAATGAGAAACTTGTTAAATACCTTCTTTTTAGTAACTTGATTTTTTTTTTTCATAATTTACATGATAGGCATTTGTATAAATTAAAACATGTAACCTTATAATACATGATATGCAAATAATGGAAAATATAAAAGAAAAGCTGATATAAATGAAGTATTTAGCACTTATATTTTTGAAATAAAGCAATTCTGCCCATGAAATAACTATGTGGCAGTTGCCGTTATTAAAAAAAAAAAAAAGCATTTCTAGTTTTTTTTTTGTGAATTTAAGTGCAAGATTCCTAATCAAACTGATTATCATATTCATATCTTAAGGTTTTTTGAAAATTAAATAAAACATGGAGAGCTTATGAGTTAAAATTCTCCAATTTTATATTTTTATATATTTTCTCCATAGGACATCATAGCGCTAGATACCGGTCCTAATATATTGTGATATTTCAATTTCTAGCCTCCCTCTCTTCCTCTATATAAAAACAATAAAATACTTATATATATATATATATTACATATTAAGGGATTTTTTGAAAAATAATATTTTTTCAAACAAAATTTCGAATTTATGGTGTTATATTAAATATAATTAAAAAAAATGAGGTGTTAGAAAATCTGCATTGAGGTTTCTGATTTTTGACATAGGTTGGATCCACATAAATTAGCAAAATTTGTGCTAAAACCAGCTACCCAAAACTGCAACAAAGAGCATCGAAAAAAAGTATGAAAAAAGTGTTGCACCTGCTCAAAAACATAAATTTTGATTGAAATAATTAAATGCAGAAAAGAAGAAAATAATCAATGAAATGGAAATTAAAACAAACCTTTGTATGCCAAAATAAGAGGTGGCTAATGAGTTTGGTTGAATGGCTTTTAGTCAAGTCATAAATATACGAATCATAAATGAACTGATACCTAAATAGATTTGATTAATTTGGATCGACTAATTGATTTACTGCATATTGGCCAAAATAGATAATTTTGTGGTCCGGATGGATGGCAATCCATTTGACCCATTTTTTTAGTAAAAATAATATTTGACATGATAAAAGAACATTAAAAGGTATAGTATACTACAGAAAATGTTGGCCTAAATGGATCGGATGGAAACCTAAACGGACTAAAATGTGAGTCAATTTATTTAACCCATATTTTAATGAAAAATAATTTGCGATATAATTACGAAATATTAAAGGCTGATATAAAATTTTGACATTGTTTTTTTTTTTTGTTGCCTATTTGTTGGCATCATATATGGGCTTGCTTTAAAAAATATATATAATAAATCCTAATAGAAAAAGAGGAGCCTTCGCCAGGCTAGCTTTATTGACTAACGAATCCAAACTGGCTTTTCTTCGAGGATGCTTGCCTTTGCTTTCCTTCAAACAAAACAACAGCTCATTGCTTCAAATAGCAATATGAGCAAATTTCTTTTATTATTTGTCAAACAGCAATGGAGAATTGGCACAGCTTTCCACGAGGCAATGCGCCAATCTAGCTAGTGTAAATTTCCTTATAATTGGAAGCCCAAAGGGCCCGGAAGATGGTTCTTCTTTTTTAAAATAAAGTGAAAATTTTATGGTTTTACAGTTCATAGGGGATAAAAGAAATGATAAAAGTAGAGAGTTCTCATTTATGTATTATGTATTAAGGGCACTGTTGATTCACTGTATTATATTAGTATATATAATATTAATATATATAGTTTAGCTTGTATAGTATTAGTCTGTACAGTATTAGTGTGTATTATATTATACAATATTTGGTACAAAATTATATTATCCCGTACTATTATATATTGTATTTGATGCATAATATCGTAATATATTATTTTTAAAAATATTAAAAATAGATACAATTAAATTAATTTTATTATAACTAATTAAGATAAAAAATTATAATTATCAAATATAAATTTTAATACATCAATTTTTTATTAAAAAATAAAAAAATGAGAAATGACTATATATTATTAGAAAGATCGATATTTCTAAAATTAAAATTAGATAAAAAATGAAAAAATCTAAACGACGAATTTGACGAAATATTTGAGCAAAAAATGAAAGAATTTATCAATTGTAATATAATTTTTATATAATAGTTATTAGCTTATACATTCAATATTATAAGTTTGAAGATTGGCTTATAATGTGATAATGGTAGTGGCGGCAGTGGGGTGGTGGCTGCAGCGATGGTGATGGTAGTGACGGTTGTGGCGACGACTGAATGGTGGTGGTAGCGGCGACGATGTGGTGGTGACGGTGGTGTGGTAGTGGTGATGATGGTGTGGTGGCGGTGGTGGAGGTAGTGTGGGGGTGTGGTGGCAGTGGCGACGGTGATGGTGGCAGTGATAGCGTTGCAGTGTGATGGTGTAACCAACAGTGATGGTGTCGGAGGCAAGGGTGGGGTGGTGGTGGTGGTGGTGGAGGTGGAGGGATGTGGTGGTGGTAGCGAGAGTGTGGTGGTGATGGCAGGGGTGGCAATGGTGTGGTGGCAGGGAGTGGTGGTGGCTACAACGGTGATGGTGGTAGTGATAGTGGTGGTGGCAACGACAGTGAAGGTGGTAGCAATGGTGATGGCTGTAGTGGTGGTGGTGTTGGCAACGGCGTGGCGATGGTGTCAGGCGATATGGTGGTGGGGGTGGTGATGTCGGCAGTGGTGGTGGTGTTATTGATTGCGACGGCAGGGGTGGTGACAACGATGATAATGGTGGTGGTATCGGCAATAGCGTGGCAATGGTGGTGGCGACGATATGGTGGTGGGGGCGATAGTGGTGGCGACGATAGTGATGGCGATAGTTGTGGTAGTATAGATGGCGATGGCGGTGGCGGTAGTGTGGTGGTGGAGGCTGTAATGGTGGCAGCAACGATAATGGCGGCGGCAGTGGTGGTGGTGTTGGCGGTGGCAACAAGGTGTGGTGGTGGTGGTGGTGGCAGCAACAATAATGGTGGTGGGATGATATTTAATATTAATATGATGTTTACTGTATTACACAAACCCAAGGATTTGTGGTGTATTATTTTATACAGTGTATGTGAGATAATGAGATCCGTACTGTATTATATTATCTCCACATTAATTTTTCAAAAATTCTTTCAAATATCGTATTTGTATTAGCTTGTATTATTTTATGCTATCTTATGTGCAATCCAGTGAACCAAACGTGACCTAAAGGTTTAACGGTGGAATTATCGAAATTAAATCAATAAAAAATAAAATCAACAAAAATATAAATTTTAACATAATTTATATTACAATTTTTGTAATAGAATTTTCAAAATACAATATCAAAATGTTTATATTAATATAATAATCATATTTAAAAATATAATTAAATATAATAAGATATAAATTATAGTTCAAAATGTTTCTAAACTAGTAGATTTACTTTAATGATTTATTCTTGCCATTCTTATTATATTTATTTCTTATGGTTAACTAAATATCTAATATAAACAATATTTTATATAGGTAATAATAAGAAAAATAAAGAACAAGTAATAATTTTTTTTATCAGACAAAATTATATTGTAAAATAAAAATTATTATTATTTCTTAAAATTATAAGTGTTAAAATAAACAAAACTAAAATATCGTATTATACCTTTAGGGCACGTTTGGTTCGCTATATTGTATTAACTTTGTATAGTATTAATTTGTATAGCATTAGCTTGTATAATATTAGCATGTATTATATTATACAGTTTTAGATATAAAATTGTATTAGACTATACTATTGCATATTGTATTTGGTGCATAATGTCATAATATATTATTTTTTAAAAAATTAAAAATAGATACAATTAAATTATTTTTATTGTAACTAATTTAGATAAAAAATTATAATTATAAAATACAATGTTTAATACATCAATTTTTCATTAAAAATGAAAAATTTAATCAGAAATGGCTATATATTATTAGAAACACCGGCATTTCTAAAGTCAAAATTAGATTAAAAAAATAAAAAATCTAAACAACGAAATTAACGAAATATTTGAGCAAAAAATAAAAGAATTTACCAATTATAATATAATTTTTATAATAGCTATTAAGTTATATATTTAATATTATAAGTTTGAAGATTTGGTCGCAGTGGTAGCGGTGGTAGCAGCGGTGGTGGCGATGGCGGTGGCTGGGTGGTGGTGGTGATGGTGACGGTGGTGTAGTGGTAAGGGCAATGGTCGTGGGAGCAGTGTGGTGGCAACGGTGGTGGGCGGTGGTGGTGGCGGTGGCAGCAATGTGGTGGGTGGGCGGTGGTGATGGCGGTGGCAATGGTGATGGCAGTAGGGGTGGTGGTGTCGGTGGTGGTGGTGTCGGCGGCAAATGGTAGTGTGGTGGTAGTGGTGCCGGCAATGGTGATTGCGACAGTGATGTTAGTATCGGTACAAATGGTGATAAGGCAGTATTTAGTATTAATACGATATTTACCGTATTACACAAATTTAAGGGTTTGTAATGTATTATTTTATACAATATATATGGGATAATGAAACGCATATTACATTATATTATCTTCACATTAATTTTTTAAAAACTTTTCAAAATACCGTACTTATATTAATTTGTACTATATTATACGATTTTTTGTGCAATCCAATAAATCAAACGTGGCCATAAACTATTAAATCAGTTATAATTATGGTTTTTTATGGTATTAAAAAAAAGATTTACCGTATAGGAATAGCAAACGGTTCAGTATTTTAGGGTCAACCAAGATGTACCCATTTTGATAAGCATCTTGCAAAATATTTTGTAATTCAAGAGATGATATCTCTTGTTTGAATTTGGAGACGAGTGAATTCGATCGCACATTTTTTAACTAGGCATTTGAATTAATATTATGGTCTTCATTTTTGAAATTGTATTTCTTTTATTGTTGTCCATTTGTTGGCTTAATAATAATATGCCAATGTTTTAAAAAATATAAAAATAAATCCTAACCGAAAAACAGAAGCCTCCGCCAAGCTAGCTTTTATTAACTAATGAATCCAAACTGGCTTGTCTTCAAGGATGCTTGGCTTTGCTTTCCATCTACCAAAACAACACTACAGCACATTGCTTCAAATAACAATATAAGCAAATTTCGTTTATTATTTATCAAACAATGGGAATTGGCACACAGATTTCCACGAGGCAATGCACCAATCTAGTATATTATTATATTTTACCATCCCTGCAAGTTGTAGTGGAGAAGTTTCACTAGACTATTTGTTGTTATTCAAGAAGAATAACTAACTAGAAATCACTCCATTTTCTCATTTTGGAATGAGAAACTTGTAAAGCACCTTCATTTTAGTAACATTGTTTATTTTTTTTATAAGTTACATTATATGTATTTGAGTAAATTAAAACATGTAGTTTTAGGGTTAATTTCACCCACGGTCACTCGATTTTCATCAAATCACCCAAAAGTAACAAAATTATTTTTTGTGACATAAATGTCACTGAACTTATCATATATTTGCATAAAAGTCATGGTAATCGGATTCCGACAAGGTCCTTCACCGGAATGATGATGTGGCATGCCATGTCATGTGCCACGTCACACGTGGGACCCATCATGAAGACACATCAGCTACCACGTCATCAGAATTCCATGTCATGTGCCACATCACACGTGGGACCCATCATAAAGACACACGTCATCAAAAATTCCACATCAGCCGCCACATCACCTATTGAAATAAACAAATGAGAAAATGACAAATGTCAAATTACCATTTGCCTTAACCAAATCCAAATTGGGTCATCCCTCCAAATTGGGTCTTGCTAAGGTGATGGGCTTCCAACCTTATAAACCCATGCCACTCCCTTTCTCTTTCCAATGTGGGATATGGAAAACTTAATAACATGACATTTTCATGGTTTTTATAGCTTTTTTAACCACTGAATCCATAACATTTTCATGGTTTTTTTTGCTTTAACCATTTCTAATTCTTTCATGGGATGTGTATGTGATGGTTAAAGCCAAAAAAATCGTGAAAATGTGATATATTCAATGGTTAAGAAAGCAAGAAAAACCATGAAAAAAGAATAATCTTCTCAAACTTTATTCTTTCACGGTTTTTCTTGCTTTCTTAACCATTGAATCTATCACATTTTCATTATTTTTTTGGCTTTAACCATCACATACATCTCATGAAAGAATTAGAAATGGTTAAAGCAAAAAAAATCATGAAAATGTGATGAATTCAATGGTTAAAAAAGTTATAAAAATCATGAAAATGTCATGTTCTTAAGCTTTCCATATCCCACATTGAAAAAAGAAAGGAAATTGTATGGGTTTATAAGGTTGGAAGCCCATCACCTAAGTAAGATCCAATTTGGATGGATGATCCAATTTGCATTTGGTTAAGACAAATGGCAATTTGACATGTGTTATTTTCTCATTTGTTTATTTCAATAGGTGATGTGGCGGCTGATGTGAAATTTTTGATGACGTGGCAGCTGATGTGTCTTCATGATGGGTCCCACGTGTGACGTGGCACATGACATGGAATTCTGATGACGTGGCAGCTGATGTATCTTCATGACGGGTCCCACGTGTGACGTGGCACATGACGTGGCATTCCACATCATCATTCCGGTGAAGGACCTTGCCGGAATCCGGTTACCATGACTTTTATGCAAATATGTGATAAGTTCAGTGACATTTATGTCACAAAAAATAATTCCGTTACTTTTTGGTGATTTGATAAAAGTTGAGTGACCGTGGATGAAATTAATCCTGTAGTTTTATAATACATGAACCTAACACATGATATGCAAATAATGAAAAATATAAAAGAAAAGCTGATATAAATGAATTATTTAGCAATTATCTTTTTGAAATAAAGCAATTCTGCCCATGAAATAATTATGTGGCAGTTTTATTTTCTTTTATTGCCATAGGTGCCGTTATTATATATAAAAAAAAACCTTTTCTAGTTTTTTTTTTTATGTAGCAAAAGACTTTGGTTCTAAGGGTAATTAGAATGACTCTAACTCTCTCTAATCAAGAGCGTTTTATTCCTCCTTTAGACGCGAATAGAGCCACAAAGAAGGTAAAGCAGAGAGCTGAGTCTTCTGGCGATGCTAGTTACAAGGATAGCATAGTGAATAGGGCATTTATGGAAGCCTCAATGGAAGAGGTTTTTGATTCGATGGAGATTAACCTAGATACAGGAGATGTTAACATTGATAGGACTGGTAATATTCCTGTCGTGCACTTTTCTAATGGTTTAAAAACAAAACTAACCTCAACTCTTGGAAACGTGATGGTTGTAAGGCTGCTTGGGAGAACGATTGGCTATAAAGCATTGAGTTCCAGGCTCCAGAGTTTATGGAATCTCTCTGCTGTTAAGATTCTCAACATAGGAAAAGGTTTCTTCCTAGTGCAATTCTCCAATGAGAATGAGTATAAACAAGCCTTATATGAGGGACCCTAGGTTATGAATTGAGCCTACCTTTTAGTGTAAAAATGGAGTCCACATTTCAGAGTGGCTAACAATGAAGTGGAGCAAACCACTATCTGGATTCGCCTTCCTGAATTGCCTCTTCAGTACTATGCGGATAACGTCCTGTCTGCTATTGCGAAAGCTATTAGTCCAGTAGCTAAAATTGATTATAATACTAGCGAGCTGCATAGGGGGAAATTTGCTAGAGTGGCGATTTCAGTTGATCTGACAAGTCCTCTGGTGTCCATGATTAAGATAGATAGAGAGATTCAAAGGGTGGAATATGAGAACCTCCCGGATATCTGCTTCCATTATGGTAGAGTGGGTCAGGTAGACACCTTCTATCCTCATAAAAAAGCAATGGATAACCATGCGGATAGCCATGCAGTGGCGACTGAGGAAGCTCCTCCTACAAATTCAAGGCAGTATGGCGCCTGGATGGTGGTGGAGAAGTGGAAAAGGAATGTCAGAAACACTTCCACCATTACAGGAAAGATTTTCGGAGCTAAGAATCAAGGATCCAAATTTGCCATATTAGATGAGGATAATGGCGAGAATATAAGAGAGCATAACGCAGATAAAGAAAATCAGCCAAATCAGGGGAATATCTTGGTAGTTAGCCATTATAAGGAAAATGAGGGGCTCTTTGAGGCACGTGGGACTAGAAGTCAATCATCACATGGGAGAGGGGACTTTGGCAAAGGAAAATCCTCACGTGGTAAATTCAACAAGCCAAAGGAGTCCCACCTAGAAAAAAAAACAAAATGGTGCTCGGGGATTTTTTCGAATTTAAAAGCAGATACCAGAGTGAAGATAGCTTGGTAAGCTTACCTTCAACCCTTAATCCGGAGCAACATTCTGTGATGGGCAAATCTGGAATGGAGAACTCTCTAGCTCGGACTGCTCCCTCGCTGAAAGCTCTGGAGGCAGCCCCAAATGACAGTCGCCCAATTGGGCAATTCGAGAGCCGACCACCTGATCCAAGCATGTTGGATGCTAACACAAGTACAGCTACTATGATTCTTGATGACTTTGCTTCTGGAAAAGGAAATGTTGTTTCTAGTGTGAGATCAGATGATTTATCTGAGGATGAAGGGCCACTTAACCCTTACTTGCGTGATTAGTGATTCTTTCTCTGTTTTCCTTGTTCTTTGATGATGATTTTAACTTGGAACTTCCAAGGAGCTAAGAGCTCTTCTTTTTTTAGAACTCTTAAATGCCTTATCCAAAATCATAACCCGACTATGATTGTACTTTTGGAACCTTGTATTAGTGGTTTACAAGCGGACAGATGTATTTCTAAAATTGGTCTCCCTCGGTCTCACAGAATTGAAGCTACCGATTTCAGTGGAGGGATCTGGGTGCTCTGGAAAGAAGAGTGGCAAGTGGAGGTTTTATGTAATGATATGCAATTCATTCACATGAGAATTTCAGCTAATAACAATCTGAGGTTGTTCTTCACTGCTATTTATGGCCATCCGGCAGTTTCTGTGCGCAGTAGACTCTAGCCGCGGTTGCATCATATCAATCTCAACACTAAAGGTCCTTGGCTTCTTATGGGGGACTTCAACTCCCTTCTCTATGCTAATGAGCAACAGGGTAGTTCTCCTAATAGGTCTAGTATCTGCAAAGGCTTTTCAAACTGGTTCAGTAATGCTAAGCTGATTGATATGGGTTATAGAGGGCTGGATTTTACTTGAAAGAGAGGCACTTTGCAAGAAAGACTTGATAGAGGTATTTGCAACAATGATTTTACCCACTGGTTCCCTAAAGCTAATATCCTGCACCTAGCCCATATTTCCTCAGACCACAGACCTCTCTTGCTTAAGTTCAACAGTGCCTATTCCTCTAAGAGCACTAAGCCTTTTCGCTTTCTCCAAGCGTGGCTCATGCACTTAGATTTCCCTGATTTTGTGAGAAACAATTGGAATGCTGATGGCAGTCTCATGAACACGGTTAGCAACTTTGCTGAAAAATTGAAGCAATGGAATTATTCTGTCTTTGGCAACATTTTTTATAGAAAGAGGACTCTCCTGGCTTGCATTGCTGGGGTTCAAAAAATTCTTGCTCATAGAACTTTTCCTAAGCTTGAAAAATTGGAACTTGAGCTGAAGATGGATCTTGATCAAGCCCTTCTTCATGAGGAGATGCTTTGGCACCAGAAATCTAGAAGTGAGGGTATTCTATAGGGCGACAAAAATACCTCTTTCTTCCACCAAAGAACTATGCGATGAAGAAGACGCAATAGAATTGATTTCTTGCAGGATAGTGCAGGAGTTTGGCAGTATGACCCCATTCACCTTTGCTATATGGCAGTTAGCTTCTTCTCTTAGCTGTATACTGATGATTGTTAGGATCGTTCCCCTTATCATATTAGTGGTCGGTATCCTTCTATAAGAGATAGAGCTGATTTTCTTGTAAAGGACTATTCTAATGATGAGATTTGGGAAGCTCTTCATGGAATGAAACCTTGGAAATCTCCTGGCTATGATGGGATTCATGCAGGGTTTTACCAGTCTCATTGGAATGTGGTTGGAGTGGATGTTTGCGGGGAAGTAAAAGGCATTTTGAATGGTGGACGTATGGATCATTCCATGAATAAGACTCTTATTTGCCTCATCCCCAAGGTAGAGGTGCCCAAGCACTTATCTCAATTTCGTCCTATTGCTCTTTGCATGGTTATTTATATGCCCTCCTTGATTGGACCAACTCAAAAGAACTTTATTCCGGGGCGTTATATTACAGAAAATATTGTCATAGCCCAAGAGGTTATTCACACTATGCGGAACAAGAAAGGGAAAGAAGGACTCATGGCCATTAAAGTGGACTTGGAAAAGGCCTATGACCGAATCAATTGGGAGTTCCTTAAGGAGACTTTGGATGATGCTGGTATTCCTAACACTCTTGTCTCGGTTATCATGCATTGTGTTACTACTTCTTCTATGCAATTAATTTGGAATGGTGATCTTTCTGCTTCTTTCGCTCCCAGTAGAGGTCTCAGACAAGGCTGCCCTCTCTCCCCCTATTTGTTTGTCCTCTGTATAGAGCATTTGAGCCATGAAATCTATGATGCTGTCCGCAATGGTTTATGGAAGCCTATTTAATTAAACAAGGGTGGACCCTTGCTCAGTCACCTTTTTTTCGCTGATGATCTCATTCTTTTTGCCAAGGCCAATGTCATGCAGGCGCAGCATATTATTGATGTTCTTAACTTTTTCTGTTCAAGCTCAGGACAAAAGGTCAATGCTCGTAAAACTAATATTTTCTACTCCAAAAATGTGAATCCTTCTCTTCGCAGGGAGTTGAATCTTTACTTGGGATTCAAAGAAGTGGCTGACCTGGGAAAATATCTTGATATGCCCTTGTTACATTCGAGAGTCTCTCGAAAATAGTACTCCTGTGTTTTGGATCGCATGAAAGGTAAGCTGACTAGTTGGAATTCTTCTCACATTTCGGTGGCAGGAAGGATCACTCTTTCTAAGTCAGTTCTTTCATCCATGCCCACTTATATTATGCAAGCTTCAGTGATCCCTTCTTCTCTGTGCGTGGACTTTGATAAGATTTCTCGTAACTTTGTTTAGGGAGGAACGGAGGATATTCGAAAGCCTGCTCTTGTGCCTTGGAGCAAAGTATCTCAATTGAAGAATAGTGGAGGCTTGGCTGTTAGGGATTCTAATAAGCTTAATGCAGCCTTCATAATGAAAATTGCTTGGCAATTGCTCACTCAACCTCACCACCTCTGGGTTGAAGTTCTCGCCTCTAAGTATAAATTTCAGCATTCTGCTAATACCCATCCCTTTACCCATCGGAACTCTACTCCTTTGTGGAAAGGTATCTGCAAAAATTGGAGCAATATCACTAGTCATGCCTTTTGGATTATTGGTAATGGTCAGAAACCCAAATTTTGGTTTGATAGATGGGTTCCTGGGATTGATTCTCCTCTTTTTCATCTGGCCTCTCATCCTATTCCTATTGATTTGATTGACAGAAAGGTGGCTGAGTTTGCTACGGATAATGATGGATGGCTTTGGCATATTTTTGCTGGTTATCTTCCTCATAATACCCTGCTTAGGGTGGCAGCTATTTGCCCACCTAGAACCATGGCTGAAGAGGACTCAGTCTTTTGGGATTTATCTTCCTCTGGTGACTTCACCATCAAGTCCGCCTACTATTCTCTTTGTGAGAATTCGTTATCGGTCAAGGATACTGTTTGGGATGTTATCTGGAAGCTTAAGGTGCCTCACCGGATTAAAACGTTTCTTTGGCTTTTTCTCAACAACGGAGTCATGACGAACTCGGAGAGAAAATGCAGACATTTTACTGATTCTACTGCTTGTTCTATCTGTGGGCATACAAATTAGAATGGCTTTCATATCCTTAGGGACTGCTGTGTTGCTTTTTGCTTCTGGAATCTCTGTTCCCCTGCCAACATTCCCCATGTTTTCTTGGTATATTTAGAGAAATCGAAATGACTTTATTTTCAAGGGTAAGCATAAGCCTATTGCTCTCTTGGTTAAAGATGTTATGAGTTATGCTGCTCACTATCATAGAACCTTTACTCAAATGAACTCTCTTAGGGACAATAAAAATGATAACAAATACGCCATCTGGGCCTGTCCTCCCTCTGGTTTCATAAAAATTAATTCAGATGCTTCGGTTGCCGGGGAGGGAAGTGCTTCTTGTGGAGGTCTTCTGTGGAATCAATGGGGTAAGTGGTGTTCAGGTTACGTGGCTAATATTGGAGCTTGTCCGACTCTTGTGGCTGAAATCTGGGGTATTTATTATGGGTTGCTCACAGCCAAGAATGAAGGAATTAATAAGGTGATCATAAAAGGTGATAACAAAGAAGCCATAGACATGATTTGTGGAAGGGGCCAAATTCATCCTTCCTATCTTTATCTCATTAACAGCATCCGGACCCTCTCAGAAAACTTCCAAATCATTTCTTTTCAGCACATTTATCGTGAAGCAAACTGTGCAGCTGACTGGCTTGCGCATCTTGGGCATGGCTTTCCTCCAGGCTATTATCCCTTGTCCTCTCCTCCTGCTGGAATAGGGTAGTGGCTTATCCATGACTCTATGGAAGTTGCTTTTGTGAGTTAGTTTGTAAGCAGAGCTCACCGTCTTGTACAAAAAAAAAGAAAAAAATTTTTTTTTCATTTACCGTACAGGAATAGCAAACGGTTCGGTATTTTAGGGTCAAACAATATGTACCCATTTTGATAAGCATCTTAGAATTATTAAAAAAAATATGGATGCTTATCAATCCATTTTTTTAAGTTCTTAGTTGGCAATTTCGGAAATCACACAATATAAATTCAATTGAAATTAATCCAATTTATGTTCTTCCCATCTAAGAAGAAGATCAGTTGGCTCGCATATAAATTCAGTTGAAATTAATCCAACTAAGTGAAAGGTCGCATGTTTAGATCCAACTAAATGGCCTATCCTCCATTTTTGTTTCTTCCTCTTCTTCTACTCTTGCCTGCATTTTTTTACTTTACCATAAAGAAGAAGAAGAAGAAGAAGAAAAACCATCCTCCAGGCCCTTCAGGACTTCCAATTATAGGAAACTTGCACCAACTTGGTGCATTACCTCATAGTTCTTTGTGCCAGTTCTCCAAGAAATATGGAGATGTGATGCTTATCAATCTTGGGAATGTTCCAACTGTTGTAATCTCTTCAGCAGAAGCAGCAAAAGAGATCTTGAAAACTCATGATCTTAAAACTTGCAGTAAACCTCCATTGATCGGTGCTGGAAAATTATCTTACAATTATCTTGATGTTGTCTTCAGTCCTTATAGCAATTACCGGAGAGATCTCCGCAAGATTATAGTTTTTGAACTACTTTGTGCTAAGCGAGTTGAATCCTTTCAATTCGTTAGAGAAGAAGAGGTTTCTTTAATGATAGACTCGATTTTCAAATCTTGTTCTTCCTCTTCTCCGGTTGATTTAAGTGAGAAAACTTTGTCTCTTGCCTGCAATGTTATATGCAGAGTAGCATTTGGTAAGAGTTTTCAAGAAAGAGGATTTAGCCATGAACGATTTCAAGAAGTTATTCATGAAGGTTCTGCGATGTTATGGGCCTTTTTTTCAGCAGATTTCTTCCCTTATGTGGGTTGGATTGTTGATACAGTCAGTGGTCTTAATTCAAGACTTGAGAAAAACTTTCAAGAATTTGATGCTTTTTATGAGAAAATTATTGATGATCATATCAAGAAACAAAGAAATAATGGAGAAGATGAAGATTTTGCGGATTTTTTGTTGGGGTTGGAGAGATCACAAAATGGATCTCAAGATGGAATTCAATTCTCCAAAAATCATATCAAAGCAATTCTCATGGTACGTATGTTTATTAAATTAATTGTTCTTCCTTTGCCTTTTTCTTATTTTTATTATTTTCTTATCATTATTTTAAAAGGTTTGGTAGTGGTAATTTACCAAAAAATAAATTTGACCAAACAGAACAATCTTAAAGTCCACTTCTTAATAATAAATTACCACGTTAACATCACATTAAATGAAATTGTATGGACTGATGCTAAAAATAGTACGATGGTGCCAAATTTATTTTTAGTGAAATTAACAAAAATCTTGATAATTTTGGAGTTAAAAAAGTTTTTTTTTTAACCATAACATTATTACTTTTATTTTTAGTGTGACCATTGAATAATTAACCTTGATTGAAGTTTTGGCCTGAATGGAGTCTAATACAAAAATTCTGATTTATTTCATATGGTAGAATATATTTCTTGCCGCAGTGGACACAGGATCAGCAACTATGGCATGGGCGATGGCAGAGTTAGTTAAACACCCGAGAGTGATGAAAAAAGCACAGGAAGAAACCAGAAATTATATTGGGTCAAAAGAAAAAGCTAGTGAAAGTGATGTTAGAAAGCTGAAATACCTAAAAATGTTATTAAAAGAAACATTAAGACTACACCCACCATCCACAATGCTAGCCCTAAGAGAAACAATGTCGAAATGCAGCATAAATGGGTATGAGATATACCCTAAAACTAGAATCTTTATTAATGCTTGGGCAATTGGAAGAGATCCAAAAACATGGGAAAATCCAGAAGAGTTTTATCCTGAGAGATTTATGGATAGTCATCCCATCGATTATAAGGATCTATGAGATGTTACCATTTGGAGGAGGAAGAAGAGGATGTCCTGGTGCTTATATGGGAATGGCTGTAGTGGAGCTTGCAATTGCTAATCTTTTGTTGTGTTTTGATTGGGAATTGCCTAATAATATGAAGACTGAAGATCTCAGTATGGACGAGGTTTTTGGTATTACAACTCGTAAGAAAGATCCTCTATTGGTTGTGCCCTCTAAGTTTCAATTTGCAAATTGAAAATAAGAAAACAAAAAATGTTCTTGTTACATGGCAAGTCTTTTTGGAATAAAGATTAATTTCATCTACGGTAATTGAATTTATCCACTTATTATGAGAAAATTATACAAAAAAATTTACAAAACAAAAATATCTCAACTTATTCATTTTAGCTTGAAAATTTATTTTAGCTAGAAGCCTACCAAAACCTTATCGGAATGTATGGCATATACCAATGAAGGCCAAAATGAGCAACAAGAACATGTTAGGGATACCAGTGCAGTATGTGCACATGCAGAAAATGAGAGTTAACCAATAAATTGATTTGTCAATTGACATTTCGATGGGCTTTGGTCAGTTTCTGGATAAAGTGAATTTATAAGTTAAAATGGATAAGTTTGGATATTTTTGTATTATAAAATTTTTTTTATGACTTTTCCAATATAAGTAAATAAATTCAATAACAATGGGTGAAATTAATTCCTACATTATCGATCAAAACAATAGAAAACTGTTACGTAAAATAAGTTGGTTAAAACAGAAGTGGAATGGTAGTTCAATTCACCATTAGTTTGATTTACAAAATTTGTTTAAATCGAATTTAAGCAAGAATTCCCGTTGTTACATATGTTTTTTTTTTTTTGTTAGATATGACTATGATTTGTTATCCTATCAAAGTATTAACTAAAGGAAAATGAATGTCAGTGTCTTTTTTCAAATTATTCGGTGCTTTTATATATATATGGTGCATATAAAATTTCTGTTTATATTATCTTTGCAGTAATATTTTGGACAAAACAAATGAAAAGGAAGAACTTTAATATCTATTAATACTATACCACATATAACAGTATAAAATGAGAGGAAAAAAATTGGACTAAAATGCCCTTATATTTAAAGGAAAATTTTTTTAAATAATATTTAAAAAAATTGGAAATATGGTGTTTGTTAGAAAATATTTAGAGGAATTAGGCTTTTTCTACAAAAATACAGCATTTTGCTGCATTATAGTGTTAGAATAGTGTGGCCGGCATATTTCCCACAATGCCTGAAGATGCAGCAGTTGTGGCAGTCTGTTGATGAAGATGCAGCCACATGTTGCATTATCAGTCCTGCCTCCCACTAGCCCAATCACACTCTACAGCTTTGCTTTTTCCAATATTTCCATCATTACCGTGTTGAAAACCTAAACATTGAGCATTTATCTAAACTTCAGATGCTAAAATTAATTTGCATCCAAAGCAATTCTTCAATTTTTGAGCATCCAAGAAATTGATTTACGCGTAAAAAAAATTATAACAATATTATTATATTTTTATTATTATCGGTTGAAATAGGTAAAATTTTCATTCGATTATTTATAATTTAATGTATTAATTATATTTATGATATAATAATATTAATTTATTTTTGAGTTAATTATAAATTAACGTCCAGACTATAGGGTGTTTTTTAATATCGAAACTAACGTTTGAAGTCTTACAACGTCAATCTCAGATTTCGACTTTCCTTTCAATTGAGAGACTTCGTCGCTATTCTATCGCTATTTTATCGCTATAATGACGAAATTCCTCAATTGAAATGAGAACAAAAGTTGAGGACTGACAGTGTAGGCTTTCAAACAAGTTCCGACATTGAAAAACACTATATAGTCTAGGCTTTAATTTATAATTAACCATTTCACTGTTTATTGTATTTATTTAAAAGTAAAAGTAAGTTGTGAATCTGGAAATACAAGAACGCAGTTAAATTGGTTACTAAAGATAGGTATTTTATTAATTTTAGTATATTTTTTTCTTCATATATATTTACATAAAAATTGATCAATATAAATGAATATTTATTATTGCTATAACATATCAATAATATATTTATTAATAAATTTGATGTGACAATAAATTTTGTTAATTAGTGACAATATTGGTTTATTATTAGAGTTTAAATGTGAATGTATTTAATAAATATATTTTTTATAGTATAATTTTCATAATATTTATTTTATATTTTAAAATTAATATTTTTTTAGTTTTATTTGGAAAAATAAATTAAAAAATATATGAATTGAACTATAGTATAACATTTTTTTTATTATTTTCATATAATAGATGATGCACACATACTTAGCACCAAGAGCTATATGATGGGTGATATTGCAAGAAAAATCTTGTGCCGAAAATGGAAAGATCTATACAACTGCACAATTGAAAATGGTATAACAATATCTAAACATATTATTACAATAAATGAAAAGTTGCAAGATATTATAATGAGAAAATATCCGATGACAGAAGCAAAAATGGTGGACACTCTTTGCATGATATTACCAATTATTTATTTGAAGTCTATAATAGAAATTTGGAATAGAAAATATGTAAAAAAGTATGAGGAATTGGTTATAATATTTGTGAAAGATATAATTGAAGTTAGTGACGAAAATTTTTAAAAAATTAGAGATACTATGCCAGTAGATCAAAAAACTTATTATAAGTGGTATAATTACAATAAATAGCCTAAACATTATATTTTTTAGAATATAACAAAAAAATATTATGCAAAAATATTGCTTTGTAATATTATGTAATTTATACTTCTATGATAATGAAATGTGTCAAAATATTGTAAATTAAGCATATGTTACTATAATAGTAATATTAGTGTTTGATTACATCTAATTGCCAAAAATAATTTTATATATGAAATATATAATTCCGAACATCATGGTTTAGAAAAATTATGATAATATCATTTTGACTTATAGATAGTTGGAAGATGTCAACATATACTGAATTTTATTTACACATAGGAGGGAAAATAAGTTATGAAGCGGCAAGCTGTGAAAATGAAATATCTGCCCCGAATGTCATCATAAGGAGATTGAGACTTAAAAATAAGCCAACTATTCCTGCATTACGTCATAAATGGGCTTAAGTATCAACGATGTGGTTTATAGAATTATGTACAAGAGTTTATTGTATAATGGAGGATTGTTATATTAGATGGCGATAGATTTAGCAGATGATGACCACATAGATGCAATATATGACAATTTAGGGATATATGAACATTATAACTTGGCGAAATTAATCACTGTAGTGGCAAAGGGTGTTGCAGGACCAATCCACCTACGTATCCTCAGGATTATCAATTTACAAATGAAGAGTTTCAAATGAAAAACACAGGGGCATCTCAATAATTCTGCGTAAATGGCATTAGTCCTCGTCAGTCGAGGAAATCCGTTAGTCAATAAGAAATTGAAATATTTTTCCAATTTGAGGGAGACACTGGTCCCAGTCAACTAAGACAATTTATCAGTCGACAGTGATTAGGAAGTGTGAAACTCAACGCATCGTCATTACCTTCATATTAGACCAACATGCTGGTATAATGGCATTGTTTCAAGATGAAAAGAGTGGATGGAAAAAACCTTTGAGCTTTCACAAATTCTGTTTATGACATTTTGTCAGCAATTACAATGTGCACCACAGAAATTCAACAATAAAAGATTTGAGTTTAAGACTGATAAGTTAAAAAATCTTAAATATTATTTATTTAAATTTATTATATGATAATATAATGTTTACCCATAACGTTGTACGTGCACAATTTTAACCGCATAAGTTCCAACAGAAAATGGATGAAATTAAAGATCTCGAATAAGATTCCTACAACTGGACCATGTGGATAGCATAAGAGAAATGGACATTATCCAAGTATGGTGGACATAGATATGGCCATACAATGATAAATATTACTGAGAGTGTCAATAATGCTCTTAAAGGTGTTTGCATGATGTCGATCACTGCGATTGTTGAGCATACTTTTGGTTGTTTGGTAAAATATTTTGAGAAAAAAAGGGGTTTCTACATGGCCAAAATGACCCAATTATACTTCACTCTTAAATGCGTTGAAATTATGACAAACGGGCTAACAAGGTTAGAGGATATATTGTTGTTAGCTCTGATAGTTAGTATAAATTATTTAAGGTGATAGCTGGCAGAGCACCACTAGTCAATGTTGAGCTGGACACATATGTATTGAGCCTCGATAAGCACAAATGTGAGTATGGTAAGTTTTAAGGAACAAAAATGTCTTGTCCGTATGCCTTCGCAACATGTATGAATAGGCATATTGATATGTTCCAATTTGTTGACAATTGTTATAGCATAATCGAGTCACTTAAATGCTATAATGGTGAATTTCGACCGATGACACATAAAACATATTGACCACAGTATTACGATCCAAAAATTAAAGCTAATATGGAATTGGTGAAGAAGAAAGGTTGGCCAAGAACAATTTGCATTCGCAATGAGATAGACAAGCGTAAACGGGGTCATCCAATGCATTGCAACAAATGTGCAAAAATTGGTCATAATAAAAAAAACATGTATAGCACCAGGTGTTGGACCATCCACTCAGTATTTTAGAGGTTGAAATTCGAAACAATGTATTTAGTAATATGTTGTTCTTTAATATATTTAATATATTTAGTAATATGTTGTGCTTTAATAAATTTAATGTATTTAGTAATATGTTGTGGATGACTTGTCATTATACTTAATTGATGAAAAATAATTAAAATACAAATAAGATAATAAATAATCAACTAGCCATATATTCAAATATTACACCAATACAATATATCCAATATCTCCTACTACGAGATATGGCACTATGGGCAAGGGTATTGGGATCCATCTCGTATAGGTTTGTATCATTATATCTCCCACTATATAGTGGTTGATCTGTTAAATTTTAAGTATTTACAACACTTAGGCCACTAAAAAATTCATTAAAGAAATTATCTTGTGGTATCGTATGACTGCTTTGTCCATAAATGTTGTATGGTACAGCATCTCCTTCAAATAAACTTACATTTAGATCAATATTCAAACCAGATGCACCAACTTCAAATGACCCAACTTTATAGTCATATAATCTAGAAGGGCCAGCTGCAGCATCATACTGCTAAGGCTGATGGAATGAAGGCATACTGAAGGAGCTAGAAGTATCTTCATGAATATACGGCCAGGGCATTAGTTGGGGGACTTGGTGCACACCAGGATGAATAGGAATAGAAGCAATTATCGTCCTTCTTTCTGCCATACCTCTCCTACTACGTCTAGAATATCGAAAAATCTTCATACGGTATGGATAGTGGTGGAATATCTGTAACATCAGGTACAGACTGACGAGGATAATCAGTTAATGTCCTATCAAATGCACCTACAACACCTAAAATGATGCCAAATGAATACCATCGCCTTCATTCGAGGATGAAGCAATGTTTGCTGTGGAATATTCATTTAGCATCATCGGCCTGTATGCAAATAAAAAAACTTATTAAAAACCAC
Source organism: Excoecaria agallocha (assembly GCA_037975025.1). NCBI lineage: Eukaryota > Viridiplantae > Streptophyta > Magnoliopsida > Malpighiales > Euphorbiaceae > Excoecaria > Excoecaria agallocha. The sequence continues at coordinate 3,633,496 of CM075821.1, read as the reverse complement.
CACTAATATTTTAAAAATATCATAATAATAATAATAATAATAATAATAATAATAATAATAATAATAATAACAACAACAACAACAACAACATACAAACATATCGATGTCCCCGTTATTGCTCGATCTAACCAGGGTTATCCACCATCTCGTTCGTACTACATACCATTGGATATATTGCGATATCGAATGTAATGGTGAATTGAGAAATTGACCTGAAATAACTCGATTATGTTTATTGTGCCACTCAAAAATGAAATTAGAAAATTTTATTTCCTAATTTTGATCAATGTGCCCCCTCAAGTCAATAGAATGTACCAAATCATTGTTTTGCGGAGGGTATGGAATCGACTGCTCCATACCAAATTGTCTCAGACATCTATCGAGTTAGTGCCACTCAATAATATAAAAATATATTAGTGGCACGACAGATCTCCAACTCCTATGTCTACTAGTACAAAATTTGTGACAATAAGTGCAACACATTCTTATACGGATTCCAATCCATCTATAGAATAATTTAATAATCACCAAAATATTGTTACAAAATAATTATTTTTTATTATTGATATTAAATAATTACTGTGACTTTAAAAATAAATATAAACCTGATTGTTGCGTTGAAAGTCCAGTTCCTCTCGGTACTTGTTAACATCTTTATTATTATTAGTATTTCTTAAACATCCAAAGAGAATCGCCACCCGTTACACAACAAATCATAAACTTGTTAGCATATTATTTTAACAAATAAGACTATATAAATATCCTAACATGAAATATAATTAACAAAATTTACCTATAACCATACGGTTGGCCCGATCTAGAACAAATATGTGCATAAAGGGCGACCGAAATTAAGGGAGTTTTTCCCATGCTCATATTTGGATTAACTAATGATATCCATCAAGTCTATTTACACTTGGTTGGGTCGCATGACATAACTCCCTATATAGTCATGCCAAAATTGCTAATCTCCAACTATACTCACCGGCTTCAACTAAATTCGCCAACAGTGAAAGCCACATCAAATGTATGTAATTATTAACCTGGCCAAGACATAGTAGTTCACCAATACAACGTAGGATCCATACACGGGCAAAGTGTTGTATATGGTAATCTATCGCATCGACTGGTAAGTGACTAAAATATTGACTCAACCACGTCATTTTTGTTTTTAGTCCTCTGATGACTTCTTCTAGGGGAACAATCCCCAAAATCCAAGCGCAAACTTCATACCATTCATGTCCAAAATATCCTATAGTAGCACATCCTTCCACAGAAAATTTGGTGAGCATATGTATATCTTCTAGAGTAATTATAATTTCACCAATTAAAAGGTAAAAAGTATGTGTCTCTAGCCTCCACCTTTTGACAAGAGCAGCCATCAAGTCAACATTAACGTTCATAACACCAATCTAGGACACCCCATAAAATCCTGATAAATGGAGGTAAGGTATGATTCTTTCATCGATATTCCTATAGTGACTCTCAATACTAGCTTTTCATGCAAACAGAACATTGTGTTCAACCTGAAATAAATAAAATTATTAGACAAATATATATAATATTTAATGATAAAGTGAAAATATAATTATAGTTCCACTCCAAACCGCATCGATTTAGTGCTTGTCATTCAAAGTCAGAAATTTATCAATGCAAGGTCCCAAATTAATAAATTTTTCTCTTCTAAAAGGTTCCATTTTTTTAAATAACCTATATGCAAAAACACCAACATGCGTTACATGTGCACATAAAAGAAAATTATTAGTAATTAACTGTAAATTTAAAATAAACAAATTTCGTATAACTATAATATATTTATTACATAATATAAAAATGAAATAAATATATCAAATATTTTTTCACAACAAAATTAATATCATTTTAAAACAAGCTAGTATTATTTTTTAAATTTAATATTTTAATTATAAAATATTTACTTTTTATGCACTAATTTTTTTCTAACAATATGAAAATTTTCAAACATGACCCAAAATATAAAATAGTTTAACACACTATAATAATTCAATTAGTCCACATAAATACACTTTTTTAAATTATTTTATTATTTTGACAAATAATAATATAATATAAGCTAAATGTAGGCATGCATACCGTTAAATTAGAAGTGGCAAATGGACGAGTTTGGTGAGTTTAGATTGGATAATTAATGAACGGATTATTAATGAATTGGATCATAAATTAGTCGAAAAATATGGATCATAAATAAATCAATATTCAAATAGGTTAGACGAATTTGAATCGACCTATGAGTTTAATACAAATTATTATTAATAATAACATTCAATTGAAAGCAGAGTTTGGGCCTTCATGACTCCCTTCCGTTTTCTCCTAAACCGTGTTAAATTATACCATATTTATTTATATTATTCATATCTCTATAACAAACATAAATTAAATCATGCATATTATATAAAACAATACGTCTGCTCTACTATATAAATGTGGCATGAAACTAAAAGTTATTCCCTCGTTCCACTCATCTAGGCAATTTTTGATTTTTTTCAATCACTAATAAAATAATAATTTAGTAAATTATAATAAATATTAATTGAATATGATATTTATTAATGATTTTTTTATTTGTGTGAATATTTGAAAGTTGTTTTGACAAATAGAATAGAAAGAATATTTGATTTCAGATATTTAACAATATTTAATTTACAATATATATATATATATATATATATGGATCCAGTGATCCACTATCCACAATCATTTTTTTTTTTTCAAAATTGTACTGTTTTTTTTTTCTTTTTCAAATTCAACGATAATATTCACAAAGTCATTCAATTATTGTTGTCATTATTATAAAATATAACTAGAATTGAGACTTGAAATATTACAGCCATGTCGTAAGGCTAGTGTAGTTACAGTAAAATGTATCGATATATAGTCATTTAATTAATGCAAGTCCATCTAGGTGGGACCAAAAAGGGAAAAAAAAAAAAGCTATGAAATCAAAAATTTTAGAAACTCATTAGATAATTAGATACAGATCCCATTAGATAATTAGATACAGATCCAATTGATTAGAAAATAAAGTGAGTTAGTTTTGTGTTGATTAAATTAGATTGGGTTAAAAAATAAAATGGATAAGTTTTAAGTTTATCCAATAAATATTTATTTAGATTGAATTGGATTAAAATTTTTTTTTTAACGAATTTGAATCGATCCATAAATTTGAATCAATTTTTCTACCTTTATCGTTAATGAATTAAATAGATAAATAAATAATTAATCTAACACATATTTCATCGGCAATTAAATGTAAATATTATTTAATAATATAAATTTACTTTAAAATTAAATACATATTTCACAAATAAAAAATATGTCCACATTTTTATAAAACGTGAATATTTTATATTTTTGTATAAATATATATTATCTGCAATAATATATAAATAAAATTAAAATGTCCATTTATATTAATAAAATAATTGTTATATATTATTGTATCACATAATAATTTACATTATTTCATGTCAATTTCAACCGAATATAAACGAAATAACGAGCCTTTTTTTCCTTGTCACAAATATAATTAATAAAATAGACTTATAAATTATATAATAACACAATTACAAATATTAATAAAATAATATTTGATAACTTCTACACAAATTTAATGAATAATAATGTATTTAATTTATTTAACTTGAATAAAAATATATATATAAACAGATTGAGAAATTTTATTTAGCACTAGCATAAAATTTTTCTTAATATATAAAACTATTATTTTTACATATTGTATACAACTATTATACTAACAGCTAACATTATAAAATATTGCATATTGTTACATGAACATTAAATTTTTGTAATATATAAAAGTGATCATTTGCCTTTTTTTTTCACATTTTCAAATTAATTAATAAAAAAATACCTGCAAATTACAAAATAATATTACAGTTCAATATTTGTCAATTTAATTTAAAGAAATTATAATAAATTAATCCTCAATATATGCACAATAAAAATTTGTAGCAGTCTTGCGAAGGAGTGAAAAAGTGAAAGAGAGAGTGAAAGAAATAATATGGCCCGGATGGATTCAACCCAGGTTTTTTTCAATCCCAATGGGACTTAATTGGTTATGAAGTTTCTAATTTCATTTTGAATGTGCTTAATTCTGGTGAGATGCCTACAGCTTTGAATGACACTATCATTGTCTTAATCCCAAAGTCTAAATTGCTTAAATATATTACTGAATATAGACCCATTGTTTTATGTAATGTTGTTTATAAAATTATGGCTAAAATGCTTGCTAATCGCATGAAGTTCTTACTGGATGATGTGATATCAGAACACCAAAGTGCTTTTATCCCTGGACTGTTAATCACAGACAATGTTCTTTTAGCTTTTGAAGTTGGGCATTATTTGAATAGTCAGTCCAAGGGTACCAGTGGCAATATTGCACTTAAACTTGATATGGCTAAAGCATATGATCGAATGGAATGGTCCTATTTGAGAGCTATTATGTGCAAGATGGGTTTCCATGAAAAATGGATCAAGCTTATTATGCTATGTATGTCATCTATCTCTTATCATGTTTGTACAAGTGGTTACTCCATGGGTCCGATTGTCCCTGAAAGAGGCCTTAGGCAAGGAGATCCACTTTCTCCTTACTTATTTATTCTATGTTCGCAAGGTTTATCTGCTGCTTTAACCAAGCTTGAGCGAAATGGTAGTATTCATGGCTGCAAAATTGCTCGAAGGGCTCCTGCCATTAGTCATCTATTGTTTGCTGATGACTCCTTTCTATTCTTTAGAGCTAATATTTGTGAAGCAGTTGCTGTTAAAGAATGCTTGCATCTATATGAGAAGGCTTCTGGTCAAACGGTAAACTTTCATAAATCCTCTTCCGGTTTTAGTAAAAATTTGGACCCGTTCATGTGCCAATTCTTTTGTGATCTTTTGGGTATTTCGGCTTCTCATCATGTTCACTCATATTTGGGCATGCCTATGACTGTGGGTATAAATAAAAGTCAAGTCTTTAACTTCATCAAAGATCGTATATGGAAAAGGATTAATAGTTGGAGAAATAAATTTCTTTCTGGATGGGGCAAGGAAACTTTAATCAAATCAGTCCTTCAAGCTATTCTGACATATATCATGAGTTTGTTCCTTATTCCTAGCAGTATTTGTGATTCGATTCATCGGATGATGAATAGATTTTGGTGGCAATCCAACAGAAATAGTGCTGGTGGCATTAACTGGATTAAATGGGAATCTCTTTGTGCCCCGAAAAAATTGGAAGGGCTTGGTTTTCGTAATATTCATGAGTTCAACCTAGCACTTTTGGGCAAACAAATCTGGCGTCTTCTTACTAGAAGTGACTCTCTTGTTGCCAGAGTTTTAAAAGCTAAATATTTTCCACACTGTGATTTAGGTCAAGCTCAAGTTGGTAGGCGCCCTAGTTATGTTTGGAGAAGTATCATGGCTGCTAAAGATTTGGTGTACAACAATAGCAGATGGTGTGTTGGGAATGGATCCTCTATAAGTGTTTATAAAGATTCTTGGCTTCTTGATAATCTGAATCCGAAGATCTCTTCACTTCCTCCGCCTGGTCTTGTTGATGTCAAGGTGTCCTTTCTTTTATCAAGTGAAGGTAGTGGTTGGGATGTTGATGTTATTCAGGCTCATTTTAATAGTAGAGATGTGGATCAGATTCTTCGAATTCCTATACACAGACTCTCCTCTGCTGACTCATTATTCTGGCCCTATGAGAATAGTGGTAATTATTTGGTTAAAATTGCTACCCGTTTGATCCATGTTTCAACTCAGTCTATTGTTCAGTTTTCTTTCCCTTGGCAATCACTTTGAAATCTGCCCATTCCATCTAAAATTCATATTTTCTTGTGGAAATGTGTGATTGGAGTTCTGCCTATAAGATATAATCTCTTTCAATGACGGGCTCTTGATTGTTCAGCCTGTCCTTTTTGTTCTCTTCTACATGCTGAAACCATCCATCATGCTTTCTTCGGGTGCTCTTTTGCAAAAAGCATTTGGAATGATAGCTCTCTTGGTATTTTCTTTGATGACAATAATTCGGTACCTGAGATTTTATCTACCTGAATTTCTTCTTTGCAGCGTGATGATCTTTACCTTGCTCTCTTTATAGTTTGGGCTATCTGATTTAGAAGAAATAACTATGTTTGGCAGCATCAACAAATGAGCAATGGGGCAGTGCTTCGACTGGCTAGGGTCAATTTAAATCAATGGCCGGTGGTTAAACAAAAGGAGTTCTCTTTTTCTTCCTCAATGGACTCTATTGGTTTGGATGTTTGGTCTCCTCCCCCTATTAATTACATCAAGTGCAATTGTGATGCTGCCATTTTTGTGGAAGAATATCGAGTTGGATTTGGCTGGATTTGTAGAAATGCTTAGAGTAGATTTGTGGCTGCTGGTCATGGATCCATTATGTGTCCCCTTGATCCGCTGTTAGCTGAAGCAATATCCATGAAAGAAGCCTTGGGATGGATAATCGGGATAAAAAAACCTGCATATGGAAACGGATAATCTCGTTCTCTTTCAAGCTTTAACTAAACCTTATGCTTCTTTATCGCCTTTTGGCTGTATCGTCAGGGATTGTTTAGTTGCTAGTTCTGAGTTTGATGATTGCTCTTTTTATTTTGTTAGAAGATCAGGTAATGATCTTGCTAATATTTTAGCTAGAACGGCTGTTGTTTTTTCAGGAGTAAGTTATTCTTTTCCTCCTTTTTGTATTCAGCAGTTGCTTTAATGAATTGGTCCATTTTATTTAAAAAAAAATAATATTAAGGCAAAATGTTATATAAGTAAAAAATAGTATTAAAAAATTTTCTTTCAGTTGGTCAACGAGTTTTGATGGATTACTGAGGCATCACGTGCCAAACCTGACGATTGACAATGCAGCCTGCTGTTGTGTTTTCAGGCCCAACACGTGCCTCCAGGGGACCAATCTGTTGACATCAATCACGCAGTGTGCCGTCAGGCCACCGACACAATACAAACACTGATACTATAACACATCAAAACACTCTGTTTTTATAGAAAATTTAAATCCCTCTAAATATTTTTTTAACAAACATATGCATATTTTCAATTTAAAAAATATCATTTAAAAAAATTTTCCGTAATTAAATCTAATTTTCAAAAGACTTAGTGATAAAGATAGAGATAAATATAAAATTTTCATCATAAAATACGTGTAAATATGACAATTAGGTTAATTAAGAACCTTTGTACTTGATTATCTTACTTTTACGGAAGTGTTTCACTGTTGTTTTTAAAATTATTGTGAGCAGTTATATCAAATTTTTTAAGTAGCACTTTCAAATAATTTATCATTTAATTTGCTTACTCTTTTTTCATATTTAATCATGATAAATTTTTATATCAATATTAAAAATTGTAAATCACATGTTGTAGAAAAATTAATTTATAACCTCTCATCCAATCTAATTCGAATTAAATATTTTTTTTAGTAGAGGTAAGCATGGATCGATTAACTGATTTATGAGCAAAAAAAATAATCAGTCTATTAATATCGGTTTTTAAAATCACTAACAATTAATCAGTCCGTTACATTCAGCTAACTGATTTATCGGTTTTGATTTTTTGATTTGGTTAATCAATATTTTTCGGTTAATCATAAAAATTTATAACATAAAATTATAAAAAAATAAATAAAGTTCAATTAAATTTCAAATGTTCAAAGTAATTCAAAATAAAAATTACAAACAAATATAATTTACTAGGAAAAATTTATATTTAATAAATTAATAGCTAATATTATAAAATATATTTTATATTTGTTGAAAATTAATATGTTTGATTTTATGTCAAATAAAATTTTGAATAATATTAAATATTATAACATAAATTCTAAAATATAAGAAAATATAATTAAATACTATTAAATAAAATATGAACACTAGTATATGATAAAAAATAATATATATAAAAGTTAATTGGATGCTACATATAAATATTATTATATAATTGAAAATAATGACATCATATAAATTTAGTTTAAAGTATTATATAAATTTAAAAAAAAATAAAAAAATTAAGGTATAAAAAGTAAAATATATTTTAAAGTATTATTTTATATAAATTTTAGAGAAAAATAGAAAAAATATATATATATGAACCGGTTAACCGTAAACTAATGGTTAACCGGTACTTAAAAACCTAAATCGTAATTAAAAATCAAAAATATAAAAATTAAATATCATAATTGAATTTATCGGATCGGTTAAACATCAAAATCGATTACGTTTTACAGTTAACCATATTTTCGATTTTTTTTACTCACCCGTAATTTTTATAAATATATCAAGTTGTTAGGCCTCGAACAACTGGATCTGAATTACATCTTTTGTTGGATTTTCTTTTTTGAATCGGTTTCGATATTGCTAACCCTTAATCCTGACCTGAGGACAACCCATAACGAGACCCTCTTTAAACATTCATACCGTAATCCGAAAAGATATATTCTATTTTTTCTCATTTAAGAAAATAATTCAATTCAAACATAATATCTATTTTCTATTAGAAAATCTTTATGGAAAATAATTCAGTTTTTTTTTAAGTAAATGTACAGTCTAAATATGTTCTCTTTAACTCCTTTAATTTTTTAATTTCCAATCTAACTCCTTTAAATTGTGAAAAAGAACAGCCTGCTATCTCAAGGTAATTAATTGTAGAGACGAAGAAAAAGAATTATACATGTGTATGGGATATAGGGATGAGCATGGTTAACTAAAATTTAGGTTAACCGAAAAATCGATCCGATTTCGGATCGATTTTTCGATTAATCGAACCAATATTTTAGGTTTATAATTTTTATTTTAAAAATCGATAATTAACCGATCCAAAATCAAATATATATATATATATATATATATATATATTATGAATTATATTTTAAATTTTATATTTATATTTTTTAATTTTTGTGTAACTTATAAATATTATGATATATAATTTTGTAAAATATATATTTTTAATAAATAAATATTAAAATTATGTGAATAATTAACATTCTATTATTAGTTTTATATTGAATATTTTTAATTTTTATAATTAATTATGAAAATTTTATTTTTACTTTGATTATTTTAATGAATATTACATTTAATTAGTATTTTTTTCATTTTTAAAGCATTTTTAACTATTAAAAAATAATATTATAAATTGTATAATTTATTAAATTTATATATTAAAATTTTTAATGATTAACCGATAAATCGATCAAAAAAATCAAGTTAAAAATTGAAACCAATATAACAATTACCTGATAATAATAAATTAATTTTAAAAAATTATTAATGAACTGATTAATCAATCCACGCTCATCCCTAATGTGCTAAGTAGGTTATGACATGAACCCAAGTATCAGCAAAAGCATGTCTAATTTTAAGGTTCAATTACTCTTCCATGTACATCAAGACTAACATTTGTCTCTTATTGTTTCATTGATTTCGGATGAAATGTTGCAAGCAATCAATTGCTTACACATGGCGTAGTGTCTGATTTATCAGTACAATTTATACAGAAACTATACAGAAAACGAACTCTTCTTAGCTATATAGGCAACTGAGAATTATATATTACATGATATGGAGAAACTAAAAAGAAAACTCCAAATTCAATTTAATCTACAAAGAATCTGACTTCAATCTAATCCAAGAATGAATCTCAGAATTATATTCCTACCGTCAGCTTCAACAAACCTACTTTTGAATCTAAATTTCTATGTCAGCACTAGGTACTTACATGGTATAAGCAACTGTATAACAGCATAATGAACGTGGCAGCTTTAGCCTTCTTCATCATAATCTTCCTCCTCGTCATCTATTGGCCTGCTAGAGTTAGCAATGCAAGTAGGATCAATATCCATCTTCCGATGATGTCCACAATTGACCAGCCAGGAAACTCTTCGTGCTTCATTTCTGGAATAGGTAACTCGTCATGCTTCATTTCACGAGCTAGGCTTTGCTGTGGTGAAACAGCTGCGGCAACAGCCCAAAACTGTTTTCAACTCCTCATTTTTATCGGAGTGCTTCATTTCAGCAATAGGTTTCGGTGAGAAACTTGTGAGAGTAGCTGGCAATTCTGTTTTTAACTCCCCATTTTCATCCAAGTCCATGTTCAGATCGAAGCTTGTGAACAGGGGCCGTGTTTTTACAAGTCTCAATATTATCCTTCAAGTCTTCAGGCACATCAGCATTCATCCAGTCTTTCAATGCTTAAACTGTCCTCGTCATCATCATGCATAATGTCTGTGTCATTTTCGAATTTCCAACCCTGTGAAGCTGACTCTTTCTCTAAACCTCTCCTACCTCGCCCACGGCCTCTGCCTCTGCCCCTGCCTTTTTCCTCTGCTATTGCTGCTTGTGTGAGCAATCTCATGCTGCTAAGAATGGTATCAAAGTTTAGGGTAATTACTGGAAAACATAAACAGATACAAACATGGCCTACCAGCCAAACCCATAACGTGCAAGATAGTATGAAAATGAACACTCATTAACATAGATGGAACCCTCTTGCTTAAACAATGAGGCAAGAAGTTAATATCCAAGCTAAATATTCTCATCTAGTAGACGATAGGAACTTACCATCTTGGCCCTATGGAAATCTGGATCACTGCCGTTGTTGTCTTCATTATGAGCAACTTTCCTGAAATTCATTAAAAACACAACTATTAGTTATTAATCACACTATGAGATTCTTAAAAACCAATAAGATAAACGTTCCATTTCAAACCTTCTTTTGGGGAATGCTGCAATCATCCCCAGTACCATCAGAACCACCTAAAGCAGGAACTTTGCCAACAGTTTCCCTTAGAAAATCAAAGACACTAAATGTCTGTACGCACTGTTTCCTGCATATTTTGTTATAGAAGTTAGACCATCTCTATGCATTAAAATCAGGTTAAGGAAACAACAAAATGTATGCATCCATTTTCGATAATGACAAAGAAATCATAAATCCCAAGGCATAAACGAGTTGTGCACGTGCATGCACATGAGGGAGGAAGGAGACAGACAGAATTCTGACACCTAGAACAAAGACAGGTAGATTCACTTACAAATGGAACGAATTCAAGGTTTTGGCTCTCCTTTTCAAGGTTATTTCATATGTTCGATCACATAGATCTTGTAAAAATAGCTCCAAAGCTTTAGCTGCAGATGTCATGAATAAAAGTGAACATAAAGAAGAAAATGGAAAGCTGAAAAAGGAAGAGAGGAAATGGGGTAGAAAGGGAATCTTCTTTCACAAGTAAATTGCAAGCATCAAAGAATTGCAAAAGATTACTTACATACTAGAAGAGGCACAGCCATGGCAATCTTCCCCACATCGTCATCAGATTGCATAATCTTCTTAATCCGAGCCTAATAGACCAAAAACAAAATTGCAAAATAAATTCAAAATAGAACATGGAAAAAAGTTAATATTATGCAAAAAGTTAATTAAAATCTATAATAGCGAATCCCTCCGTCCCATCGAATTGTTACAATTTGGAAAAAAAAAATATCCCACCAAATTAACACTTTGATAATTTCAAGATGGCATTTAATGTCTATTTTCCAACTTTACATTTCATATAATATCAACAAAACATTTAATAGGATAGAGAGAGTATAAGTTAATTAAAATCCATAATTGCCAATTAAATACTTGGTGCATTTAAATAGAAACAACATAACTCCAGTAACCTACTCCAAATTGGCATGTCATTTGGAGATATAGAACTGACGGTAGGACCTGTTAAAAGGTCCTTCCCGGCAAAGTAAGGAATTAGATTTTAAAAGCACTATCTCTTTCACATTTGTATTAGGTCGATACTAAGCAAACAATAAAGTCAACAATGAGAAAGGGCCAGCTGAACAGAACATACAAAGAGAGAAAGACAATAATTATAGAAACAAAATCACAATTTAAAAGGTTCTTCAACAGTCTTGAAAACTTCTTCTAAAATCAATATATGTAGCAAAAATATTTGCTGAACAAAGAATATAATTATTCTAAGAACCCATGACAAGACTATGGCCAAACCAGAGTCAACCAAAACCAAAATCCCAAGCCTCGCCACATAAGATACAGATTTAAAGAAGAATCCATCATTTAAAGCAAAGATACAGCGTAAAGAATAAAGATCATTTAAAACTGTTGCCTCACATACCAATACCAAATGTCCCTCATAAAATCAACACAAGCAATAGTAGTAATTATACCTAAATCCATCAAACCGCAGACTTTTCTTTTTTTCTTTCAATTTTACGTTATTTAAAAAAAGAAGAAAAGAAACAAAAACAACAATAATAATTTCCATTTTCAGCTAACTCTTACAATGTGTATCAATTAACTAATTCATGAGAATCAATTTGCTTAGTTCACTGCATAAAGTTTAAAAAATAAAAATCAGTGTGATTATGCACAAAACAGCAATACAGCTGCATGCAAACAAAACCAAGTCTCTTTCAATTAACAAGAAAACGAAAACGAAGAAGCCTATCAACCATAAATTTGCAAAATATAGATAAAATAAGCAATAAAACACATAAAAGCAAAACCAACGATTATAGTAAAAAAAAAAAAAGAACAGAGGAAGAGAGAACTTACAGCAGGGAAACGAGTGTCGAGTTTCTTCTTCATGTTGAGAAACAGAATAAGCGAAAGTAAAACCCTAGAAAGAAACGAAAAACAGAGAGCTCTGGCTTCGACGCAGCTTAATAGTGCTGAAGAGGTGAAGGAATGAAGGAGAGACGTATTATGTACGAGAGTATATACGCTATGAAATTTGTTAAAGGTGGAAATAAATTTGAAATTATCAGAAGAGCATTGCCTGGAAAGAAATAAATTCTAGAAAGACTAGAATCCTTTTTTGAAAATGGTTATTGAACTTGGGGCCCAAGTATTGGGCTTTTATCCAATGTTAGTGCCCAGCCCATAAATGATAGACCCCCTTAACTTTTTTTTTTTAGCATGTAAGAAAATAAGAAGAGGAAGCTTTAATTAATTCTTATTATTCATTCTGTTTCAAAACTTCGAAATTATAATTATCAAAAGAAAAAACTTCGAGATTATATAAATATACACATTTTTTTAATTTTAATAATAATTAAATTAAATTTATTTATTTAAAGCCATATATTTAGTTAATTATTTAATTTTCGTACTTAGTCATGTTTGATTTTATAATTTTAACTTCTCTTTTTGGTACATATTTTTATTGGGAATTAGCTTAAGGTTTTTGTGGATATTTGTTAATATTCTAAATTCATTTTTTTAGTATCTTGCTCTACAGGTAGCTAAAAGAGACATCATCCACTTTCCCCCAGCAAATAGTAGTAGTGGTGTGCAAAATCCGATCCGGGAGCGATCGATCCGAATATACCGAACCGATCCGAGATGGGTGGAGTTATTAGGTTCGTCAGGTTGAAAGATTTGAAAATTTTCGAGTTCGGGGTAAAACCTCTTAAACCCGACCCGACAAATAACCCGAACTCTATAAATCTCACATGCCTTGTTTCCTCATCTGCTATTCTCTTCCTTCCCTTTCAAAACCCTAATCCATCTCTAGATCTACTTTACCGCAGTCGCCGCCGACCTCCGCATGACGCCACCTACTGTCCCCGCCGATCTCCGATGGCTGCTGTTGGAATTCACCTGACGCCATTCTCACCTTTTTCGGCGGGAAAGACAGCACGCTTTTTCACCTTGCAGCTCATTTCTTTGTAAGTGTAAGTAGAATTCAAATGAGGCTTCACTGAAGGAAACTTCGTTTGCTTGTTTGGCACAGAAATTTGGACCATAAAACAAAACCACATGCCCCTCCGAAACATATTTGAAATTCCCAGATACATGAGATCTATTGCTGTATAATTCTTCATCTTCAATAATGGATTTCTCTTGTTTCTTCAACCTCAACCTCTGATTTTCAATTTAAACTTAGATTTTGATTTCTTTTTTCTGTATTAATTGTAGAGTGGATTTTGGACTTTTTGTTGAGTTTATTGTCTTTGATTTTTGGATCTGCTAAAATGGAACCAGTTTCTTCAATGCTGGGGTTTAATTTTTTATGCAAAAATTTTGCAGCAAAGTAGTTGGGAGTTTTGCAGCAAAATACTTTTGCTCAAAAAGTAAGATTTACTAGTAAAAGTAAATTACAAAGATTTTTTTTAATGGTTTTAAGAAATTAAAGCTAGTTTCATACTGAAATAGGCTTTTACCTAAAAATACAAACAATTTTTATTGTATTTGCTAGTTAATTTTTTGACTATTTTGCTGTAAACTTCTCTGTTCCTCGTTTTCTTTCATGGATATCTTGTTGGTCGGTTTGATCGGGTTGGGGCCCGGAAAAATGGGGTTGATCGGGTAGGGTCCAGAATAATAGTTAGGGTCGATTTGCTTGTAGAATTTTTAAAGTTTTTCGTTTTCCGGGTCTCGGGTTGACTCGAACCCGGCCATATTTGCATTCCGCAGCTTCTTTATTGCGAATTTCATGTCTGATTTGTCCACATACACCCCTATACTTTCCATTCGTGAACTGCACCTTTAACTTTTAATATCACTAACACCCTCCAACTCTAGGTGAAAAATGGTTTTCACAGGCAGTAATTCCAACAAATCATACAGTCACTATCCACAAGCACCTTGTCTGAGCCAAGGTTACTTCATCATGTACTGCAGTATATAGCTGCACTAAAAAACATCTTAATGCTTCATGCCATCATTACAAAAAGATTGCTGGACTGGATTTAGAATTGGCATCCGACCTTCATTCGTTGTGGCACTCAGAATCCGGTAGGAATACTGCAACTCTGGATAGAAAGGCGATGCCTCATCTTCCAAATTTATCATGCTACCTAAATTCCTCTGCCCCTTGACAATGCCCAGACTGATCCTAACATTGCCTACACTAGCGTTAAATATTTGGAGACACTAGGAAGCTAGAAAAGGGCTATGAATTGGAGGTGGCATGCACACGCATTCGGTTGTAGGGGATTCCTAAGGGCAGGATTGAAGATATTGGTGAGATACAAACATTTGTTATTTTGCAACAATCACCAATGCTAATCCCATCAAATTCACAAGTATGGCTTCCAAAAATAAAACAAAGAATTTTATTAATTTCTGCTAGCAGAAGAACACTAATTATAACATAATTAAGGTAATTGTATCAAGCAAAATGAAAGAACCCCATGTATTTGATGACTTCGTCTCAGTGATTACAGGTATCTTGGACAATAGAATAGACCAATTTACAGGGAAACCAAACTCCATAAAAGAGTTCAGACTAGCTTTCGCTTCACTCATTCCAGGCATGTTTCTCTAAAAATGCTTTAGCCAGATTGGA
Source organism: Excoecaria agallocha (assembly GCA_037975025.1). Taxonomy (NCBI): domain Eukaryota; kingdom Viridiplantae; phylum Streptophyta; class Magnoliopsida; order Malpighiales; family Euphorbiaceae; genus Excoecaria; species Excoecaria agallocha. Next base: position 3,618,123 of record CM075821.1, on the reverse strand, counting down.
GAAGCTTATATTTATGGCTTCAGCTGCAGCATACCTCTTGATGACATCAATGACTTCTGGCTTTAGAATCTCTTCCTTGTTAGATGAGTCACAAAGATAATAAAGAGCCCCAAGAGCATAATTGACCTGTAGTTGCAACATTGGATATTTAGACATGTCTTTAAATGATACAAGTGTCGTAAACTCTCATCTCTAACTTCTTTAGGTAGCAACCTTTTCACATGCTTCCTCCCTTAATATTATTCCAGCTGAAAATTTTGCAAATGCAATGACACATCAAAGATGGCATAACAGCAATTTACCGATAGATATGTATTAGTAAAATATAACATTGGTACTCCCAAAGTCACTTTTTTAAAGAGGAGAAAATCTGACAAATGTTATGCGAGCATAACTAAGAAGCAGGTTTTGCTGAAATTTAATAAGTATTATCTTCTTTAGGTTCCAAAGTTTAACTCTAAGATACGAATGAAATTTCTCAAGGCAAGGAAGTGATAGCCAACGGATTGTGCACTTACTGTGTTTCTTACTGGGCTTGATAAACATTGGACAATGAGGGGTATACCACCACACTGAGTGACAACTGCGGCATTTGCTGGATCTACAACAAAGTAAAAAGATTTGATAGCTTGAAAAAAGAATATGGTTATTAATACTGTCTGTTTTTAGCAAGATGCACATTGCTGGACTTACCTGCACAAGAATTGCATACACCACCAACACCAAATTCTATCAGCTTCTCATTGGGTTCTGTTATGCAATCTAGGAAGAGTTCCAAAACATTGAGCTGATAAAAAATCACATGCAAAAGATGTTTATGTGGTACAAAACATGTAAAAGGCATATCTGATCACATTCAATGCCTGAACAACCACAGTTCCATACCTGGCGTAAGAATGCAAAATTGTAAGGATCATAAGCAAAGTTTGCCAAGTTAGCAACAATTCTCTCCTTTGTTTCTGCAATTACAAGAACAGCTAGTTCATAAAATTTAGGAAAAAAGGAAATTTTGTAAAGAAAGAGTTTTCAATGGAATGGAAATACAATAATAGATGCTATCAAGTAGCATTTGCAAATTACTAAAAGTTTTTGCTTAACTATTAATACTCCAAATCAATCAAAATAATCACAATGTAAAGACCACAAATTATTAGAAAAAAAAAATTCATAATGCATACTAACTCTCTCTCGCTCTCTCTCTCTGTGATAAGAAATAGCATGCAACATTTAGAAAAACAGATGACAACAGAAGCATATGAATGTATAAAATCTAGTTACAAATATCATTGGCTGTATTATTGTCAAAATACCAAAATGGACAGCCCATAAAATATCTTAAAGTTTTCAATCCCTTAAAAAGAGATTAAACAAACTGTCAGAAGTAACAACAATCATACTATATTCATATCTTGAAAAATAAAGCATGGAAGTTCAATGTACGTGAATTTCAAGTTCAAATCTAGGCTACCCCTAAGAGGAGATTTCAAAGTCAAGAGGTAAGCACTTCACAACAAGAACATGAACTAACAAGTATAAAAAACAGAATCTCATTAGAAAGTGCGATAAACCCTTTTTGTCAGCAGCACCAACATAAGTTGTGTGAGTAATGCCTAGACTCAAGCAATAGGTATACAGGTAAGTTACTGATGTAGGGGAATTTTTCTGCTCTTGTCTAAGTTTCTATTAGCTAACTTCTTTGGCTTTATGTTGCATGAATATATATCAGAGCACATATACGTGCAAAATTAATCATGATAAAAAGAGCTACCGATCACACAGAAAATTAACAATAATAAAAACTCCACCTTGCCACAATAAGGTTAAGATGCTGATGCAAATAAAAACCATGAGGCAAATATCATTCCATAGGCCTGCTGTACATAAATATTAATTAGCTCTGTAGGCTTTTTGCAGTTTAAAAGTGGTTCATGAGGTTCAAGATTGTCAAATAGACAAGGGCTGCATAATCTCAGGCCCACCATGAATGATATTCAGTTCATAAAAGCACAAAGAGAAAAGAATCCACAATAGATGCATTGAACCCCAAGTTGGCAGAAAGGACTGTGAAAAGATAACATCAATCGCAATATCATGGAAGTAAACATCTTCATCTCCCAACTTTCTCAACAATTGCCTAAACTTTCAACTAACCAAATTCAAAAAAAAAAAAAAAAAGGAAAAGGGAAGTATGGAACTCAGAAATAAAATTGTACAGCACCATTACTTCATTAGCTGCCCGACTCGCAGTTACAAAAATAAGAGGTGAAGATAGATAACTAATTGCTGTACTAATCCAGGTAATATACTTAGTGTACCAATAATGAATAGAGAAAAAAATGACAGCAGTGATAAGATCACGCTTATAAATGATTTGATAATGTTATTTTATCAAAGGACCAGAGAGAGAGATGTTGATAAGCTAACACAGTTGTCAATGTAAATTAAAGTAACTTGAAATCAGATTAAAAAAAAATCAATCAATTGTAGCACCAATTTCATTAAATTGGAGGTATATTAGATGGTAGCACCTCTAATACTAGCCACATCTCCAAAATGTTCGATGACAATATATTACCATCATTAATCCGCTGGTAGACACATTTGCACTACCAATTGATTGAATGCTGAGATAAACTATGGAATTAACTTCTGACATCCTGACCAAAGCTTTCATATTAAGTACAGCAAAACTATAAGGGTCTATCGAGGAAAAATAGTAGGTTGGATCATGCCAGAAATAGGAACAAAAAGCCTTCAGAAAATAAAAGATGAGGTTCCAAAATGAATAAGTGGCTGAAGATAGTGTAAGCATAGCAACCATAACAAATTCAATTAAATCAAGATCATATAGGACCATAATTAGCATGGAAAATACTAAGATCTACATTGCAAGTTCCAACTTTCTGATCAATGGTCATTTAAATGAGTAGAAATACAGCTTTAGCAATTTCACCAAATCGAGCTCCACGCCAACCAATAGTAAAAATTGCACACAGAATCACCAAGACGGCATAAGTTTAAAATGGACTATAATTCGATCCGATAACAGCCCAAATAGAAAGGATGTTGAGCATGCTTATTCAAAGCATCATAGATATATACATATAATGAGATATGCATTTTAGAGGTTGTTTAACGAAAATGATAACAATTACATGCTATGTTGCGTTGTTGTCTCGCTGTCAATAATTATGTAGCAAATTTTTCTGAACAATGGATTCCTAAACAAGGAAAAAGCAATTTTAATTATATTCTTTGTTGTAAGAATTTAGATTTTCCTGTAAGTTAATGAAAGAAAGTAACCAAAAATCATACCTTCATCATTTGCGTTCTGAAACTGGCTCACCAATTCCTATAATGTAAATGTAGAGAACATGTAATTACAGAACAATATTAAGAAATCATCAACGCTGACAAATCACAGAGTCTTCTGCTCTCGAACAAAGTATGAAAAAAAAAAAAAAAAGAAAGAAAAAAGAAAAAGAAGAAACCTGAAGGTATTGGAGCCTCGGAGTGCCAAATTTTCCAGTTCTTTCTTCTTGTCTCTGATTATTTGTAAACATCTCTTCTATCCCCAACTGCAACCAACAAAATGGTCAATACAATCACTTGGTGAACTTTGCCAAGGCAATTGATAAATCATTTTAAGAGTATGAATCTCAAACGGTAAAGCCCCTTCTCTCTCCCTCTCACTCTCTATCTTCGTGGCAAAAAAACCTTGTATCTCAACTAGTTTCATCAATTACAATAAACCCTATGCAATTTATAAACAATCAACGCCTATTATAGCGCTATATTAAGAATAATTTTTCCACAAGAAACTGTAAATAAGACTTAAAATCCTAAAAACTAAACAAATATTTCAAAATTCTGAATAGAAGTGCGTATGGTCGGGTTCGGCTCTCCGAGACCCGAAATTTTGAAAATTTCCATACCCGAACCAACTTTAACTATTATTCGGGTCCTACCCGACCAACCCATTTTTAAGCCCGATCCAACCAACCCGAAAACTGGTCATGAGTTATACAAACAGAATGCTCAGGTCCATAAGCACAATCAACGAACAAAGAAACAGAAGCATGAAATTAACTTTAAAAAAAAAAGGACGATCTCAAATTATCAAAAGAATTAGAACAATTGCAGAAAGCGAAACACCATTTCGTTTCGGTTCAATTCAATTTTTCCTTTTCATGTCCACCATAGACAAACATATTAAATGAAAAGGAAAAAAAATGCAACCCGAAAAATCCCTGGAAAATTCACACTTATTCCGATTTCTCGCCGAGAATGGCGCTTTCAGTGTCGGGACTTACGGTTTTCTGGCAATGCAAAGCTTATGTAATTGATCTTCTTTTTCATACCATAATTACCCCTTGGTAGGTTCTGTAGTTACGGATTTAACACCTCAGATAGAACTCTTATTGCTTTGAAGAATCATAAGAACTTACGGTGGTTGATCTGCTGGAGGTCGACGGCGACTGCAGGTGGCGACTGAGGGCCGCGACTACGGGAAAGGAGATGGATTGGGAGAGAGAGGATTGGGGGTTTGAAGGTGGAAAGGAAAACAGAATGGCTGAACAAGGATTTTCACGATTTTTAAGTTTATAACCCGACCCGAAAATTCTTAAATCCTTCAACTCGACCCTAATAATTTCAAAAACCTCATCCAAATGTATCGGATCGATTTCTTCGGGTCCATCGGATCGAGTTTTGCAAACCTTCTAAACAATGACAAATCAATCTAAGCAACAATTTAAATGAAAGTTAAAGAATCCGACATCAACTATAGATAAAACAACAGGGATAGACAAGAAACAACCCGTTAGAATCAAGGGCAGGAAAGTAGGGGATCAGTATCCTTAGGCAAAGAAGAGAACTCCTCTACACATTTCAAGCTCTGATGGCAGCGATCTGATTCTCTAATCAGAAATTCAACAAGCCATTCTTTCAATCCAAAAAACAAAAGAAGCGATCTCATGTTAATTAAAACCAAAGAGTGAGATATAGTGAGAACCTGGTCTAAGGAGAGAATTTCGGCGAAGGAAATATTTTTATATTATATTTTCTCCATATTTTTCAGATAGATTCATCTCCTCCGAATTAGCTGCAATGGGAAATTTGAATTTTTAAAAGACCGCGGTCTCTTGCAGTTTGACATTGATAGAGTTGCCCTAAATCTTTCACCCAAACCGATCCTAAAGAACAATTCGAAACCCGAAAGATGCCTAAATCCTTCACCCGAACCTGGATGAACCGACCCTAATATTCTTCTGTTAATATTTTGTTTCCACACAATTCGCGGGGCTTGTGATATATAATAAGCTACTGTACTGCTCTGGGAGAGGAGAATCATTTGCGTTTGTTCTTCTTCATTTTGCTGAGTCATGATAAAACACAAAATTTTACCATAAAAGGAAAGATCGTCGGCCATGGTGAAAAAAACTTTAATGATCTGAAAAAAAAAAAACTAGCCCGATATTATCGGACTTTTGAGCTCCGATACCTAAGTTAGCTATCGAAGTGTGAAGAAAAAGCTTAATGGTGAGAGAGTATTAAAAGCAAGAGAGAGAGATAGCCCCCCTGTTATATCATTGAGTGTTGGGCTTTATAGGTTTTTAACCTTAGGTCTCTTCGTGAGCTTTTAATGGGTCGACCTTATAGTTAATTTTATTTTGGGTGTTATTACTAGTCCCCCTCCATGCAATTCGATCTTTGAGATCGAAGGCTTGATAATTTTGGGGGTTACCTGCTTCTGAGGAGTTATCCGTTTGGAGAATACCTTGGCCTTTGAGAGTTATCCGCTTGTGGGGAGTTATCCGTTTTATAATTTTTATTCTGCAAATAATTTTTGCAATTTTATTGTGCAAACAATTTTATAAATATTTACTAACCTGCTTTATGGTTGCTTATGTTGTCGGAGAGATAATCACATCCGATCTGCTCTTGGCAGTGAAAAAAATACATCCGATCCGCTCTTGGCGATGGACGATCTTCCGATTCGATCTGCTCTTGGCGGAGAGATAACCCGTTCGATCCGCCTTTGGCGATGAACGGTCTTCCGATTCGATCCGCTCTTGACAGAGAGATAACCCGTTCGATTCGCCCTTGACGATGAACAGTCTTCCGATTTGATCCGCTCTTGGCGAAGAGATAACCCGTTCGATCCGTCCTTGGCGATGAACGGTCTTTCAATTCGATCCGCTCTTGACGGAGAGATAACTCGTTCAATTCGCCCTTGGTGATGAACGGTCTTCTGATCCGATCGATCGTTCTCCATCCGATCCGCTCTTGGCGATGGATGGTCTTTCAATCCGCTCTTGGCGAAGAGATATTATCCGTTCGATCCGCTCTTGGCGATGGACAATCTTTCGATCCGACCGATCGTTCTTCATTCGATCCGCTCTTGGCGATGGATGGTCTTCCGATCCGCTCTTGAGAGAGAGATATTATCCGTCCGATCCGCTCTTGGCGATGGACGGTCTTTCGATCCGACTTATCGTTCTCCATCCGATCCGCTCTTGGCGATGGATGGTCTTTCGATCCGCTCTTGAAGGAGAGATATTATCCGTCTGATTCGTTCTTAGCGATGGACGGTCTTTCGATCCGATCGATCGTTCTCCATCCGATCCGCTCTTGGCGATGGACGGTCTTCCGATCCATTTTTGGCGGAGAGATATTATTCGTCCGATCCATTCTTGGCGATGGATGATTTTTCGATCCGACCGATCGTTCTCCATCCAATAAGCTCTTGGCAATGGATGGTCTTTCGATCCGCTCTTGGCGGAGAGATATTATCCGTCCGATCCGCTCTTGGCGATAGACGGTCTTTCGATTCGATTGATCGTTCTCCATCCGATTCGCTCTTGGCGAAGAGATATTATCTGTCCGATTCGTTCTTGGCGATGGACGGTCTTTTGATCTGACCGATCATTCTCCATTCGATCCGCTCTTGGCGATGGATGGTCTTTCGATCCGCTCTTGGCGATGGACGGTCTTTCGATTCGACTAATCGTTCTCCATCTGATTCGCTCTTGGCGATGGATGGTCTTTCGATCCGCTCTTGGCGATGGACGATCTTCCGATCTGACTAATCATTCTCCATTCAATTCGTTCTTGGCGATGGATGGTCTACCGATCCGCTTTTGACGGAGAGATATTATTCGTCCGATCCGCTCTTGGCGATGGACGATCTTTCGATCCGACCGATCGTTCTCCATCCGATCCGTTCTTGGCGAAGGATGGTCTTTCGATCTTCTCTTGGTGGAGAGATATTATCCGTCCGATCCGCTCTTGACAATGGACGATCTTCCGATCCGATCGATCATTTTCCATCCGATCCGCTCTTGGCGATGGATGGTCTTCCGATTCGCTCTTGGCGGAGAGATATTATCCGTTCGATTCGTTCTTGGCGTTGGATGGTCTTCAAATCCGACCAATCTTTCTCCATCCGATTCGATCTTGGCGATGGATGGTCTTTCGATCCGATCAATCATTCTCCATCCGATCCACTATTGGCAATGGATGGTCTTCCGATCCGCTATTGGAGGAGAGATATTATCCATCCAATCTGCTCTTGATGATAGACGGTCTTATTATCGACCAATCATTCTCCATTCGATCCGCTCTTAGCGATGGATGGTCTTTCGATCCGCTCTTGGTGGAGAGATATTATCCATCCGATTCGCTCTTGGCGATGAACGATCTTTCGATTCGACCGATCGTTCTCCATCCGATCCGCTCTTGGTGATGGGTGATCTTCCGATCCACTCTTAGCGAAGAGATATTATCTGTCCGATCCGCTTTTGGCGATGGACGGTCTTTCGATCCGACCGATCGTTCTTCATTCGATTCGCTCTTGGCGATGGATGGTCTTCCGATTCGCTCTTGGCGGAGAGATATTACCCGTCTGATCCGCTCTTGGCAATGGACGGTCTTTCTATCCGATCGATTATTTTTCATCCGATCCGTTATTGGCAATGGATGGTCTTCCGATCCGCTCTTAGCGGAGAGATATTATCTATTCGATCCGCTCTTGGCGATGGACGGTCTTTCGATCCGATCGATCGTTCTCTATCCGATCCGCTCTTGGCGATGGATGGTCTTTCGATCCGACCGATCGTTCTCCATCCGATCAACTTAGAAGAATAATTAAATAAATTCTCAATATACATACCTGGTGTTGGACCAAAATGACTTTCGAAATATATCTTTTCAGATCTTTAAAGGTGTGGTAGGTAATCACATGCTTTTTTGTTGTAAAGGTGGGACCCATCCATCATATCTTTCAAGAGATAGAGATGGGTTTGCAGTCAATGCTACCCACTGAAACTTGCTTTTTGATTTTCTCTTTTCAGTTTTGTTTGTTCTTCCTACCATCACTTTTGTCCGATGGGGGCCTCTCCGATGAGTTTGGTTGTCACCTTGCTCTATTTTTCTTGGAGCACAGCACTCGTATCACTTCTATCTTCTCCTTTTTTGCAAGATCAAATCCAGGATCTTTAGATCTAGGCCTTTCCTTTGAAAGGAAACTCAAGATCTTTTAGATTTAAGCATTTATTGTGAGATCAAGGTCAAGATCTTTCAGATCTGGGACTTAAAGTCGTCTATGACTGTCCCTTTTCTTCGATTTAAGGTTAAGTAGCTCAGATCAGGCGTCAACTCTCAACGAAAGCACAAAATGATAAAACATAAAATTTTACCATAGAAGGAGAGATCGTCGGTCATGGTGAATGAGGCTTTAATGACCTGCATAAAAGGAAAATAGCCCGGTCTTGCCGGGCTTTTGAGCTCCGATGTCTAAGTTAGCTTTCAAAGTGTGGAGAGAAAGCTTAATGGAGAGAGAGTATTAAGAGTTAGAGAGAGAGAGAGCCCCATGTTATGTGTTTACCTCTCATATTTATATCCTTGAGTGTTGAGCTTTATGGGCTTCTGACCTTAGGCCTCTTCGTGGGTCTTTAATAGGCCGGCCTTATAGTTAATTTTATTTTGGGTGTTATAAAGTCCTGAGGAAAAAAAATTAAAAAAGAAAAGAGAAGATGGATTCTTATTCTTTCCTTGGCAATTTTACTTTAATCCAAACCCTAATCATGACCAACCTCTTCTTTAACCATCAAACGGAAGCAAATTCAGAAACAAGGCGAGCAAGTCCTTAATTAACAGGATATACAAGCAAGCTCAAGACTATGATTTCTGCATGCGAAGTCTAACAGAAGATCCTCCTACTGCAACAGCTGATATAACTGGTTTGGTTTAGCTATAGAAAAAGAAATCAAGAATTTTTTAATTTTTCCATAAAAGGAGATCGATTTTTTTCCAGAAATGCTGAGTTTAAAAGTTTATTTCACTTAGCGGTGAGGGAGAAATAGATTGGGATTTGAGATAGCCAGAGAGGAATATCACGTTTTTCACCTGTTATTCGGGTTGGTCAGTCGGATCGGGTTTAATGGGTTCTAACCCGAAATTTGAAGAATTCTCCAATCCTATCCTGTGTCAATTCGGGTTTTGCACACCCCAAGGAATGGGTCTCCTAAAATCTTGTTCTCTTATGACATATATTATCTTCTAAATGGGATTAATTTTAAATAACCTCAATTACAAGTACTAACATGATAAAAATAAAAAAATTCATGATGAGCTCAATTAATGTTCAAATTGCATCCCTCAATCACTAGTAAGATCTTGCGCCTAAGACTTGAGTACATCAAGTAGAGGTGTGCATTGTTCGAGATTCGAATTAAATTAGATTTAAATGATTCAAAAATCAAAATTCCTCTAACCGATCTTTTGAACATATTGAGATCTAATCCCTTCAACTTGATTATTTTGGAACACAATCTGAAATATCAAGTTCTCATTGGAAAAAAAAAGCATAAAATATGTATAGAGCTTAAAAATTATTGCAATTATTTAGCATCAAAATCAAAAATATCCAGAAAATATTTATCATCAAGATCAAAATATACAACTATACAACTAGTAGATGCAAACTGTAAATTTAAAACTGAAAACAAATTCAAGAGTCTCAATCTAGCATATAAATATATATAAATGGCTTAAAAAAGATTGCAATTATATATATAAACAAAGAGTACCACTACTGCTGCTAATAATAATAATAATAATAACTTCATTACAAATCAATGACTTTTTATATGAATAATGCATTTTGAAAAATTATTTATAAAACTGGTTTGTTTTAAAGACTATTTATGGGATTAGTGCGGTTAACTTTAATCCCGTAGCAATTGACTACGGGATCATATCGATGCACGTGAATCGAGGTCTTTAGCTGCGTCAGGGCAGGGCAAACGGGGGCTACAGGAATTAGGCTAATCCCATAGTTGGCACCTGCGAGTTTAGTGTCTAATCCCGTAAGGACCAGTTGTGGGATTGGCCTAATCCCCGACACCCCTGCAGGCCTCCTCACGCATGAACATCCATCGGTTTAAAGGCTTCCCAACTCACTTCACATCTTCATCTTCAACATTTTCATCAACCATCACTTCTTCTTCCATCTTCATTTCAACATTTTCATCAACTTTCAATTCTCCATCCATTTTAACCTTCAACATTTTATCTCATTTTATTTGCATATTCTCCTTCAAACAACTGAGGTATGTATATATATCATAGAAAAAATTTATTTATTTGATAAGTTAGGTGTTTCAATTATAATTATAACAAGAATTTTACATATTGAAAATAATATTTTTATATATTATTGTAAAATTGTAGGTTAATTTTGTGAAGTTTGTTCTAAAGCTCGTTGTTTGTTGGTTGGAAAAATTTTTTTATCAATTAAAGTATGTAAAAAAATTTATATATATGTATCATTGAATAAATTTATTTATCTGAGAAGTTATGTATTTTAATTCTTATTGTTGTAAGATTTTTAAAAAATTAAAAATGAAAATAATATTTGTATATATTGTTATAAATTTGTAGGTTTATTATGTGAAATTTGTTTTAAAGCTTGTTGTAGGTTCGTTGAAAAAAATTATTTCATCAATTAAGGTATGTAAAAATATTTATATATATGTATTATTGAAATAATTTATTTATTTGATACGTTATATTACCATAATTGTTATTGTTGTAAGATTGTTAAAACAATAATTGAAAATAATATTTGTATATATTGTTGTAAAATTGTAGGTTTATTTTATAATATTATTTTAAAAACTTGTTCAAACTCTCTCATCTTATTATTATTGGCTGGAAAAAAAAATCAGCTAGTAAGATACGTAAAAAAAAAGCATATATGTGTTATTGTATTAATTTATTTATTAGACAAGTTCTATATATTCTTTTTAATTATAGTAAAAATTTTAAAATAATAATTGAAAATAATAATTGAATATATTGTTGTACAATTATAGGTTTATTTTGTTCGGTTATTTAATATCTGAAAGAAAATTAGGTAAGATTTAAATTTTAAATTTTTATTAACATATAATAGTTATTTTGAATTATTTATTTGATATATATGATTAAATATAGTTTTTTTAAATTATTTATTTGATATATTTGGTTAAATATATTATCTTTATTGCATCATTAAAGAAAAAATGAATTTTTATTGAATAAAAGTTTGTTATTTTATTTAAATTTAGGTTATTAAAAAAATAGATCAGTTTTCGAATCAGCTATACATTAATTCAGAACCATACGTAGATAATTTGCTGACATTAAAAGGAAAGCATTGAGCAAATGCAGTTTGGGCAAACAATGTAATTATATTTTTATTGTTTAATTAATTTTATATTTATACGTATGTGTCAATGTATATACAAAAATAGACAGATACGCACATTTGTGTAACTTTTTTGTTAGGATTTGTGGACAAATACACTATATATATATTAAGTGTGAGGACCCAAATTAGGTCCTAGTAGAATTTAAGGGCAATTATATGTTATTAAAGTCTAATTGAGCATTATTGGGTGAATTATTAAGACTTAAGATATTTAATAGGGGCAAAAATGTTATTAAGTTATCAATAATTATGTGATAAATGTGTAAATTATATGGTATGAATTTTATAAGGTCATAATTAAATTATTATTGTTGGTTTAATAATATTCAAGGGTGTAATTGAAGTATAAAGTATTAGTTTAGGGGTTAATTTGTAAATACGACATCTTTAAGGGCAAATGTGAATAAATGAATAATTGAGAGGTTAATTTAAGAGAAAGAATAAGTGATTAGGTTAATTTATAACATGCAAAAAGGTGGGGGTTAATTAAAGGACATGCAAATTGTTGAGGGATCAAAAATGAAATTTTCTTTAGATATTATAAATAGCCATTTGATAGTGGAAAGAAAGAAAGTGGTAAGAAGAGATTGTGAGAGACGAAATTGGTAGAGAGAGTTACATAAATTTTCTTTCTTCTTCTCATTTCTTAAAGCCATAGTTGATTTCTCAAGGTTTTCTTGATGAGGAAATACTTGCATGTTGTTTAATCAAGATCATTAGTTTTAAGGTAAATATGTTAACTTGATAGTTCACCTCTTCTTCTTTTTCTTCTTCTTCTTCTTCTTCTTCTTCATCATCTTCTTATTTTGGTTGATGATGAATTAAGATAAATGTTGGAAGTTTGATGTTGAACGTATGAATTGATGTGAAGGAGAAAAAGAAGGTAGAAGAAACAAGGAAAAAGGGTTTGCAAGGGGTTGAAGACAAAAGGATTTTCAGCTAAGGTATGGGAACTTAGGGCTGTTCATATTGCATGTGAATTATTTGCTGGAACATGTTGTGATTGACAGAAAATTTAGGGTTATGATTTCTGGGTTTTATCAGGGGTTTTTGTATGATTTTGAAGAACAGAATCAGATGTGAGAGTTATTGCCGAGTCGTGAAGATCTTCACGAGTCATGAATTATTGTCCGACTCGTGAAGCCCTTCACGAGTCGTGCACCATGTTTTCCTGGGTCACTCGTGATTGCTGATTTTCCACTCGTGAGCCCCTTCACGAGTCGTGAAATGTTTCCTTTTTTCTCCACTCGTGAGCCCCTTCACGAGTCGTGAAATGTTTCCTTTTTTCTCCACTCGTGAGCCCCTTCACGAGTCGTGAAATGTTTCCCTTTTTCTCCACTCGTGAGCCCCTTCACGAGTCGTGAAATGTTGCCCTTTTACTTCACTCGTGAGCCTCTTCACGAGTAGAACGTCTCTTCACGACTGATTGACCTATCTGGATTGTTTTGCTCATAAGTTGAGCTATAGAACAGCAAATTGAGTGATTCTTTTTGCGTTAGAAATTAGACTTCCATACCTATATTTCATATGAAGAAAGCTAAACTTAAATCTGTGTCTAAGTATATGGAATTTAGGTTTGAATCTGGACTAGTTTCCCTGGACTGCTAATAAAAGCAGACTTTACAGTAATGGGCATAACTTTTAGTAGAGATGTTGAAATGCCACAAAATAAAATTCTGATGAAAATAGAGACATGAAAGTTTAACTTTGATGAAGAAATTTTGGTCTATATCCTTTTAAAATTTTATATTATGAATTTTCTAAGTGACAGACCACACTGTTTTAGTTTTAAAAACAGCCTATAGTATTTTTCCAATAACTCGAGCTATAGGTCAGATCTTATGATGAATTTTAATGCTATGGAAAGTAGTCACAAAGGGGGATAAGATTGTAGAATATCATTTTGCCTAAAAATGACATCTTCAATTTCAAATGTGGCTCATAAGTCGAGTCTAGAATGCTACTTCGTGCAGATTTTCTTTAACGTACTTTATTTTATGGTTTTCAATATGTATTTATGTGATTACAAAATGAATTGGATAGGGCATGTAATATGACTATTGAATACAAGATTATATGTATACATATACATTCACACGTGTACATAGGTAACGACTAGTGATGTATATATCTAACATATAATTGTGATTAAATTTGTACATAATTGTTATATGCAAGGTTAATGTATGTATATACTCTTATGATGATATATGCTCAGTTATCATTAAGCAATGTCTAACACAGAAATACATGTAATTAAGGATGTAAATCAAGTTATGATTACATATGTATAGCTTAACTACATGTTGTTATGATAAATTCATAGTTATATGGAAGCACATTGAATTAAGTATGGCATGTAATATGATACTTATAGTTTGAAATGTCAACTTTACTGGTAGAAAGAAGTATTGTGATTTGTAGATCATATGTGAACATATAAACATATGTATATGTATATGTATATATATATATATATATATATATATATATATATATATATATATATATATATATATATATATATATATATATATATATATATATAATATGATCTTACATGATTGGGTTTGAATTTTGAAAGATATTTTAGAGTAATGATTCAAAGTATATGTGTAAAGTGAAATATATGAATATGTCTTTACTTAATTGAAATGACATGAGTAAGAATATGTGATGTCACATGTTGGCATGTTGAAATACAGATCTACAGTGCTAAAGACTCCATTATAGAAATTTTATTAAAGCATATAATGGCATTGATATATGAGACTATGTATACAAGTGTATGCATTAGAGAAGGAGTATCTTGTCATGTGACTATTATATGAGAAAAGTGTATAAATTGTTATGAATTGTGCATATATGTATATGTACTAAAGAAGATATATATTTTTACATGCTTATGTATGGGGTACAAATGGCCTTATATAAGTATAGTCTTAACATACAGAATAGTCACATGATTTAATAGAATTACAAGAACAGAACAGTAATACCCAACAGTGAAATGTTCACAGGGTTTACAGAAAGTTACACATGAGCGCTCTTATGAGTATATTGTTCATAGTTATACAAGAGTATACATGTACATATAAGAATATGAATGTATAAAGAAAAGATAAAGTAGATTTTATTACTTGCGTTGAGTCTAGGAAGTAGATAGATAGGCATGCCTATAAGGGGTACCTTGCAACTGCGATAGTTTCACCCCGTTTGGGTTGTAGTCAACCCCGTTTGGGTGACTAAACAGACAAACATGGTCTCGTTTGGATCATTTTCAACCCCGTTTGGGTTGTAGTCAACCCCGTTTGGGTGACTAAATAGACTTGTACCTTCGGATACCATCGTATAACCCCGTTATCACCTCTTTAGAATAGTGTAGGTTTTATACCAAAGTTAAGAAAAAGTTTGATGTTCAACTTAAAGTTTTATGAAGTATGACAACATAAATTGATTTCATAATCTAATTTATATGTGAAATTCCTTTTCATCACATATGAAAATTTTGATATTAAAAGATGCTTGCGATATACACTTATGCATGATTCTCGCATATAGAAATAGTATGTACAGAGTTATATGAATGAACTAGTGTATCACTAATATCTAGTTATGAACTATATTAGAGATAATATGTTTTCTATAGTAATATGTGGTTTGCTTGAGGTAGATAAATGACTTGCAAGATTCGTCGTGTATGAAAGTTATGAAAAATGTTTTGCTGAAATAAGTGTTTTCGTATAGCAATGGGATTATAAGAGTATATGTATAGGTATTTTATGTTGGTGATTGCTTTTCAATTAATACATTGGGTTATATGTTTTCTCTATATCTACTCATTCTTGCTCTTTATTGAGAATTGATGTATAATGTCTTGTGCATACACATAAAGTATTTATAGAGTTACAAGTGATAAAGTTCACATGATAATGGTACTTGAGATAGAAGCAAGCTAGAAATTCTATGTATGCATTGGTACAATAAGTATTACAAACATAATTCTAGATAAATAATAAACTTTCATAGTGCTAATGCTTTGTTTTACTTACGAATATGCATATGTCCTTGTTGATCATAAGCTTATATGTGAATATATATATAAATATATTCCTAGCATATGTTAAAGTGTGTAATAGATGGAAGGAATGACCGAGTATAAATATTGGTATAACAATCAATGAATGAATCGCAAGATTAAAGGACAAATATGCCTTATATGGTTAAATGTTGTGTATATTAAGCATCAATGCCGAATTTACTATCATTAAATCTTTCGGTTATCATGCGTGGACTCTTGTCTGTATTTTCTTATTTTGAGTATAAGTTATACGTTATAGTTCATGATGTATGCTTATTGACGACTACTGTGTGTGGTCGTTTATCATACTTAGTGTTCCCCACTAAGCTTTATAGCTTAGCACGGATTTTTGTTTATCCGTGTAGGTTGTGAGAACAAAACTTTCTTTCAAGACTGATATCTACTGCAGGTTGGCCAACACAAGCTTAGAAGATTGATAATAGCGTCTTCTTTTGTCCTTATATGTTGTAGTTATGGAAACCTTAATTATGTTGCAAATTTTGTATAAGTACTAATGTTAAGTTTGAGAAAACATTGTAATGTATTAAGGACTCTTATATGATTAAGGTATTACTCTTAAGTTCACATGACATGGTTATAATTTTATCTATAAGTTATCTAATTAGAAATGTTTTCATCTTGAGAACGTTGTAATATATGTCTTATGGTATACGATATTGTGGTAATAGCTAAGTATAGGATATGGGTGTTACATTAGGATTATAATAATTATATGTCATAACTATCATTTAAAAGACTTGATCCAAAATATTAAAGTGATCTAATTTAAAAAAAATTAAAGTGAGTCATAATAATAATAATATTATAAGTATGGGTTAAATGTATAGATACTCTTTTATAATTTCTAATTTTATGATAGGCTAAATTAGAAATAAAGGAAACCTTTTTTATATAAAAGGGTTATGGTCCCCAAATTATAGAAAGAGGAAGTTTTTTTTCTATTCCCATCGATAGAAGATGGTTTTTTTCCTTACCTATCAATTTAAAAGATCATAAGCCACAAGATTTTGATAATTCAATTAAAACGATGAATTCAGGTACGCTTTCGCTATAGATTTGATGTTTTCTTAATGATTTGACATGAATAATATTGTCTAGATGAACTCTAAGGTTTTCTACATTTGATATCAGAGCTTAATTCATGTTGAATTATTAAGAATTGATTAAAAGTAATTAAAGTTATATATATATATATATATATTGAAATCGGCAGGCCTCGATTTCATATCGGGTAAAGAAATAGGCATAACCAATTGTGGTTGGTGTGAGTGGTAAGGCACTCTCATCCCTTAAGTGAGGTCAGGGGTTCGATCCCCCTCACGTACGGAGCAACACATTGGCCAGCACACTACCCCTTAATTGGGCCGATACGGTGCGAACGAGGATTAGTCTGGGTGTGGTACGGGCTTAAAGGTGCCTTCCATAGTTGGAGCCCATCCAGGATACCCCGTGCATTTCGCATAAAAAAAAGAAATAGGCATATTGTGCTTTATGACTTATGGCCTTTTTTTGTATTGTTTCGGTGTTTCAAGATACCGGCGCCGTATGTATATTCTTCTATCACTTTTGATTCCACAACATATTATATTGGGTTTGTTTGTGGATTCTGCAACTTTTATTGCTTTAATTTGTTCTTTTATGGTTGAATTGTTTACTTGCAATTCTTTAAGGAATATGTAATGATTTTATGGGTTTGGCCATTTTGCTTTTGGTCCATGATTTCGTTCTTTTGTGTGATCAATATTACTTGATCACGGTAATTTTTTTAGGGTTGATTTTCGGCATAATGAAGGTTGCAGAGTTATTAGTTTCGTGGCAATAGCTTTACAATTCTTGTTGTTTCCTTTTGAATTAATTATGCAACCTCTTTTTCTCATTGACCATTAAAGCAAATTGGTATCACTTTTGGAATTGTGCTTTGAATTAATTGTGCAATCGTTGCCGCTGTTTGCTTAATGGGCATGTTTATGATTTAATTGATAAAAAAAGGAGGAAACTGCCATATATTTTGTTAACCGCCATCAAGAAACATAGTTATTATGCCGTTTGGTATAATAACTATAACTGCCATTGTGTCGTTTGGTGTGTGTGTGTATATATATATATATTAAATTTTATGGAATTTCAATTTAAATTACAGTATAATATATATATATATATATATATATATATATATATATATATATATATATATTGAGATGGGTTAATTGAACCAATATGTTGCCAAAGTACCTCTATGAAAATCAATTGATCTATTTCAAAATATATAATTGGTTGTGTGTATGTAATTACATAAATATTGATTGGCCCAAAGGAAAATTGATGTTTAACATGATTACATATACATTTGTGGCAATTAACATGTGATAATTATTTGGTTTACATGTGAATAATAAATCAGCCCAAAGGAAGGATTATTATTTGACATGTTATTTTATTATTTGTGTTCAATTGCTACACCAAGATATCACTTACAAGTTAATGTTCTGTCCAAAGATAAAATATTAATGGAGTGTCAGATGTCTTGAGATGGGGTTTAACTGTATTTTAATTTTATTATTCAATTTTGGTATTGTTTTGGTACTTATGTGAGTTTGTTTTATATGTTTTGTTATGAATTCAGTTTCTGCTCCCGCTGCTAATATTACTGCTAGTATCAACTCCATTCCTATGTTGACTGGCACGAATTTTAAGGCATGGAAAGAGAGTGTACTGATCACTTTCGGAGTCATGGACCTAGACTTTGCACTAAGGGAACCTAGACCTGCCAATCTCACTAATGAGAGTACCTCTGAGGAAAAGAGGGAGATGAAAAAGTGGAAAAGGTCTAATCGCATAAGTCTTATGGTCATTAAGCGTGCCATTCCTGAAGCTTTTAGGGGCACAATGTCCGATCAGGTTAACACAACTAAGGGTTTCCTTGAGAACCTTGAGAAGAGATTTGCTAAGAATGAAAAGGCTGAAACAAGTACAATCTTAGCAAAACTCATCTCTATGAGGTATACAGGCAAAGAAAACATAAGGAAATACATTATGGAAATGTCTAACCTTGCTTCAAGCTTAAGGGCACTCAAGTTGGATTTATCTGAAGACTTGTTAGTGCATTTGGTTCTGATCTCTCTTCCTGCACAATTTGGTCAAATTAAAGTGAGCTATAATTGTCAAAGGGACTCATGGACCCTTAATGAGCTCATCTCTCACTGTGTTTAGGAAGAGGATAGATTGAAGCAAGAAAAGACACCAAGTGTTCATTTGGTTTCTACCTCGAAGGACAAGAAAAAGGACAATAAGAAGAGAAAGAATAAGGAAGCTGCGGTAATGACACCACATAAGAAACAACATAAGGAACAAGCTAAAGGTGGTTGTTTCTTTTGTGGAGCTGTAGGACACCAGAAGAAGCAATGTACCAACTATCACGCTTGGCGTGCTAAGAAAGGTATGCTTCTTAACTTTGTTTGTTCTGAGGTTAATTTGGCTTTAGTACCTAGACACACTTGGTGGATTGATTCAGGTGCAACAACTCACATTAGTGTGTCCATGCAGGGTTGCCTGAATTGCCGAAAGCCTAATGATGGTGAAAGATACATCTATGTTGGTGATGGCAAATCAGTTGAAGTCGAAGCAATTGGAACTTTTAGATTATTATTAAGAACTGGTTTTTATTTGAATTTGTTTGATACTTTTGTTGTACCGTCTTTTAGGCAAAATTTGATTTCTGTTTCGATATTGGACAAATTTGGATATTCTTGTTCATTTGGAAATGGAAAATTTGGTCTTTTTCAAAATTCAAGTTTGGTTGGCTCTGGTTCTTTATCATGTTATGATAATCTATATTTAATTGATACAATTACTTCATTTAATGAATCCTTGCATGTTCATTCAATCAGTAAAAAGCATAAATTAACTATTGAGAATTTAGCTTCATTATGGCACAAGAGATTAGGTCATATCTCTAAAAAGAGAATTGACAGACTTGTGTCTGATGGTATTCTCAATCCCCTTGACTTTTCAGATTTTGACATGTGTGTGCATTGCATTAAGGGGAAACAAACAAATATCAGGAGATTTGATGCCAATAAGAAAATAAATGTCTTAGAACTAATACATACAGATATTTGTGGGCCATTTCCTCTGGCTTGTTAGAATGGCCAAACATACTTCATAACGTTCATAAATGATTTCAGTCGATATGGCTATCTTTATCTCATTCATGAGAAATCTCAATCACTGGACATGTTCAAAAGGTTTAAGGCTGAAGTTGAAAATCAACTCAATAAAAGTATTAAAAGCGTTAGATCTGACCGTGGTAGTGAATACTATGATAGATATGATGGTTCAGGTGAACAACGTCCAGGTCCATTTGCTAGATTCCTAGAGAAAAGCGGTATCGTATCACAGTACACCATGCCAGGTTCACCCAATATGAATGGTGTTGCTGAAAGACGAAATAGAATGCTTTTAGACATGGTAAGAAGTATGATTAGTCACTCTACCTTACCTAAGTCACTTTGGGGAGAGGCATTAAAGACTGCAGCTTATATACTCAATAGAGTACCAACAAAGGCAACTAGTAAAACTCCTTACGAACTTTGAACAGGTAAAAAGCCTAGTCTAAAACATTTTCATATTTAGGGATGTCCAGCTGAGGCAAGGCCTTATAGACCAAATGAAAAGAAACTGGACTCTAAGACTATTAGTTGTTATTTTGTTGGATACTCTGAACGCTCTAGGGGTTACAAATTTTATGATCCCACAACTAAGTCTATTTTTGAGACAGGTAATGCTCGATTCTTTGAGGATGTTGAGTTTGCGGGGGGAGAAAGAGTTAAGGACTTTGTCTTTGAAGAGGAATATATTGATATTCCTTTAATTGCTATGGACAATGATCAAGAACAGGTTATTATACCAGACATTGTTCATGATGCAATTCTAGAACAAGACAATGTCATTGATCCTCCCATTCAGTCTTAAGAAAATACTCTTGAAGAACAAACTCTACAGCCTCAAGAACCATTGCCATTAAGGAGATCCACTAGAGAAAGGAGAAGTGCAATTTTTGATGACTATGTTGTGTTTCTCCAAGAACATGATGTTGACATTGGAGTGATGGAAAATGATCCAGTTAATTTTCATCAAGCAATGAAAAGCTCTAACTCTCAAAAGTGGATTGATGCCATGAATAAGGAGATTAAGTCTATGAAAGATAATGACGTATGGGATCTTGTTCCATTGCCTGAAGGTACAAAACCCATTGGTTGTAAATGGATTTTTAAAACCAAAAGGGATGCAAAGGGCAATGTGGAGAGATATAAAGCACGTCTTGTCGCTAAAGCCTTTACGCAGAAAGAAGGCATTGATTATAAAGAGACTTTCTCTCCAGTTTCATCGAAAGACTCTTTTAGGATTATAATGGCATTAGTAGCACATTTTGATCTTGAGCTACATCAGATAGATGTCAAGACAGCATTTCTCAATGGTGACATTGATGAAAAAATTTATATGGTGTAGCCAGAAAACTATGTATCAGAAAATACAAAGTCAATGGTTTGCAAATTGAAGAAATCTATCTATGGACTTAAGCAAGCGTCTCGTCAGTGGTATTACAAATTTCACTAGATTATTATCTCTTATGGTTTTGAGATAAATTTGGTTGATGATTGTGTATATCACAAATTTAGTGGGAGTTAGCATATTTTTTTAGTTTTATATATTGATGACATATTGCTTGCCAGTAATGATATAGGCTTGTTGCATGAAACCAATAGATTTCTAGCTATGAATTTTGAGATGAAGGACCTTGGAGATGCAAATTTTGTATTAGGGATCCAAATACATCAAGATCGCTCTCGAGGTACCCTTGGATTATCACAAAAGGCTTATATCGAAAAGGTTTTTAAGAGATATGGCATGCAAGATTGTAAACCAAGAAATAACCCTGTGGCTAAAAGAGACAAGTTTAATCTTCAACAGTGCCCCAAAAATACTTTTGAGGAAACAGAAATGCAAAAGATTCCTTATGCATCAGCAATAGGAAGTCTAATGTATGCTCAAGTTTGTACGCATCCGGATATTGCGTACATAGTTGGAGTGTTAGGAAGATACTTAAGCAATCCAGGAATGGATCATTGGAAAGCAGCCAAACGAGTCATGCGATATCTTCAAAGAACAAAACATTTCATACTCACTTACAGGAGATCAGATAAGTTAGAGATCATTGGGTATTCAGATTTCGATTTTGCTGAGTGCCAAGATAGCATGAAATCTACATCAGGCTATATTTTTTTGCTTGCTGGAGGGGCTATCTCTTGGAAGAGTGCTAAGCAATCTCTTATAGCCTCTTCTACCATGGTAGCAGAGTTCATATCATGCTATGAGGCATCAAATCAAGCAATATGGCTGCGCAATTTTATTACTGGACTGCGAATTGTTAATGGAATTGAAAGATCACTTAAGATCTTTTGTGACAATAAGTCAGCAGTCTTGTATTCCAATAACAACAAGAGTTCGAGTAAGTCAAAGCATATAGACATTAAATTCTTGGTTGTTAAAGAAAGAGTTCAAAGTGGACAGGTGTCTATTGAGCATATTGGTACAAACTCCATGGTTGCGGATTTGCTTACTAAAGGATTACCACCCACGGTCTTTAATGAGCATACTGCTCATATGGGTGTCATATCTTTTGAGGATATTTAATTTTAGTGGGAGTTTTGTAATCTTGCTTTCTTATTATAGACACATTTTATTTTTTGGCTTATCTACATTTTCTGCAGAAATGAAGTTGAGTTATTCACACTTTGATTTATCAATGGATTGATCTCAATAAGTTTATAGAACGGACCAGTTGAAAATAGGCATGTTTAGATCACATTACATGTAATTTTCATGCTATGCATCCATACTGGATCTATGTCATTTGGTTGTGTTTATATATGTGATCAGGGATGGATTTAGTTACGATATATAAGTAACAAAAGTCGCCTTGGTTCTATGTAAGCATGATTGATGGACGAGATTGTTCAGAAATGTCTTTATTTATATGATAGTAAAGTTTTGAGCTCATAAAGTTGACATATAATTATAAAGAAAAATAAATAAATATATATAAATGTATAGTTCAAGTGGGAGATTGTTAGGATTTATGGACAAATACACTATATATATATTAGGATTATAATAATTATATGTCATAACTATCATTTAAAAGACTTGGCCCAAAATATTAAAGTGATCTAATTTAAAAGAAATTAAAGTGGATCATAATAATAATAATATTACAAGTATGGGTTAAATGTATAGATACTCTTTTATAATTTCTAATTTTATGATGGGCTAAATTAGAAATAAAGGAAACCTTTTTTATATAAAAGGGTTATGGTCCCTAAATTATAGAAAGAGGAAGTTGTTTTTCTATTCCCATCGATAGAAGACGGTTTTCTTCCTTACCTATCAATTTGGAAGATCATAAGCCACAATATTTTGATAATTCAATTAAAACGATGAATTTAGGTACGCTTCCACTATAGATTTGATGTTTTCTTAATGATTTGACATGAACAATATTGCCTAGATGAATTCTAGGGTATTCTACATTTTTTTCATATATGCAGGTTAGACATAATGTATTATTTGCCCGAAGAGGTAGTGTGGAGGCTTACTACCAAAATATCGATGATAGAATCATACCATATTTAAAATTGACATGATTTTATGGAGTATCTCAGATTGGAGTAACCCACGTCGATGCCAATTTGATGACTGCCCTTGTGTTAGTGTAAGCCCTAGCCCCAATAGATTGTAATAAAACATTTGAGTTAATAAATGAGACATTTGTTTTATCTTTTGTATTCCTGTGCATATCAATTGATAGAACTATCCAAGAATGTTGTTTCAGTTTAAGTTATTATGTGTGAGGCACATGGTTATAAGACCTTGAAATAAAAGAGACATCATTCTAAATATCCCTAGTCAGTCATTGTTATGGGAATAACAATGAATTAAGACTAGTATGCTCTCTCTGATAAGTTGAGTTCTGTCTTACGGATCATAAGGACAAGAGTGTCAATCAGAGATCATAGATATATGTTTAGAACATGGTATCTGGATTCGATCCATTTATGAGAACACTACATGGTATAAGTCATAAGTGTTTCTCATATGCAAGTTTTGCATTTGAGTTCTTAGACCTAAAATCTCTATGAAACTCTTTATGTATTACTGTATACTTTGACATACACCTAACGTGCTCGTAACAGAGTGACAAGTATGGGTATGCTTGGGTATACATTGATTCATGTTAGAGAGCATGGGAGAAGTGAAGGGATTACCCCTCTCAATAAGAGAGAAAATATCATCAGCCACTTGATCAGTGAACTGAGAAGTGTATGGCCATACCGAGATGAAATAATGAGTAATCATTATTTATCTGAGAGTTCAGTGTCACTGAAATATCTAGAAAGGAATTAATTTATATAAGGGTGACTAGTTCCATGCCTTATATTAATTTTAATATTTTTGGGTAAGGGACTATGCAAAATTGCATTAGGTCACAAAATGTCATATGCATTTTCATTTAATTTGGAATACTATAATATCTTGCTAGAGAATATTTATAGCCTTTGAATTAATTTATTAATTCATTGCCAATATTAAATGGACCTATAGGATCGCACATAAAGCATTGGGCTTAAAATAATTAAAATTAAGTATTGGGCATTAATTTAGGCTTTTAATTAAAGTCAAATTAATGTGTGTAATGGATTATTAGATTGCTATTGGACCTTGGCCCATGAGAGAGAGAAATTCAGCCCACAAGGTTTAATTTCAATTAATTAAATGTCTTGTATTAATTTAATTAATTGAGTTTTAAAGCCTAAAAGAATTATGATCAAATAAATCACTTAAATAGGAATAGTATTGGCCGAAATTCCTAGAGAAAAATCAAGGAATTTCGGCATGTCCTTTATATTAATTACGTAGTTTATTTGATTAATACGTCTTGTATATTCCTATTTAATTAAGTGGTTAATTTGATTAATATGTCTTTTGTTTTTATCTTGGATAAATTAAAAGAGTTTTTATCAATAAATATTACTTATTTTAATTAAGTGATAAAGGCAAATATTAATTATCTTTAGCTAATATTAATTATCCTAAGGTAGTATATTTGAGATTTATCACTTAATAAATAAGATAATATATATATTGGATGAGAGAGAAAAGAAAAAAAAAACCTAATTTTGTGTGTGGCATGAATAGTAACTCGTGAATAGTAACTCTCTCTCACAATTTTATTTTGGCCAATTTTTCACAAGGAGAAAGGATTGTTCCTCATTCTCTTGTGATCTTGGGTAGTAATAGTAACCTTAGAAAAGTGCAAAATCAAATTTTGTAGCTTCAATCAATTGCCATTACACAATACTTAAACAGAGAGCTAGCAATCTCGATTTTAAGCCGTCTTTACAATTGTGTGTGTGAACATAGAGAAAAGTGGCGTAAAGGCTGTTCTTTTGGCATTGGCAAAGAAGATCAAATGTTGATAAATTACTCTTGATTGCTGGTCATCACCAAAACCAAATATTGAAGTGCATCTAAAGTTGTAAGTTTTACAACCCTAAAATTGCATGTTTCATTTCTTGCTTTGGAATTGTATGGTATATATGATAAAATTTTTGTTTTTCCTCTGTGTTATCATCACCATCATACCATGTCATATTCCATCAGTGGTATCAGAGCCTAAACATGCTTATTTTAGTGCTTTAGATGCATGAATTATTTAATCAAAAATCGTTTTTATAAATACATGCAATGCTGAAATTTTCTGTTTTGAGATTTTTGCATTGTTTTGGTGTAAAAACGATTTTAATTGATTAGTTAGGTATTATAATTAATATGACATGTTAATATACTGTCCTAAGATGTTATTAGGGCTGGTAATGGTCGGATTTAATTATTTATACCTGATGGTACATGTTAATAATGAAACTAGGTGCTAATTGGCATGAAAATTGCTAGTTTAATAACTAGTTTTCAAAATTAAATGTAAAATGATTTTGGCATGTTTGTAAGTAATTTTTAAAGATTAATTATCAGGTCTGGACATATTTTAAATTTTGTTTTAATTCTGGTCCATGACAATTTAATTAATTAATTTTAAAATCGCTTAAAACTATGACTAGTTTGTGTTTATTACATGTTTAATCAACAATTTTTATTTTGGTTTGATTAAAATGGTATAAACACATTTAGATCAAAATGGTACAGAACATTAACTCAATGTTTATGACCTTATTTAAATGATTAAATGACTCATAAAATTGATTTAAGTGTTTGTGCATTTTTGTGGCATCATATAAGCATTAAACAACTAATTTATTGTTGTTTGTTTGTTTTTCATGAATGCCGTGTATATTTATATGTTCTTCATGATTATATGTTTTAATTCATATTGGTACATATTACATGCATTTTTAATGTTTATGGGCTAAATGACATAAAATTAAAAATGGCAAAATTGGAAATTATAGTAGAGTGGATTTATGGCACAAATCTAACTAGTTCGTGTTTTGGACTTTTAAGAGAACTTATTCAATAAGAGAATTTAGTCCATTAGACTTTGGCCTAGGCCCATCATGGGGTCTTCTCTTAAAGGTTCAAGTACACAATTTCCATTAATGGGCTTGGCTAAATTAATTAAAATTGGACTTTGTTTGATCCATGAATGTTATATATATTTATTTGCTTGTTTGGTGTGATGAATGGATATGCATGGTGCATTCATGGGCCCTGGATTTTGTAATTAAATATGGCCTGCGAGCCATTATTTTTATTGTAAAAGTTTTCATTTATTTCTTCAAATAGAAAATACTTGAAGATTTTTTAATCAAGACGAAGCCCACCGGAGTGGAGAAGCCCAACTTGAAAATTCATATGTAATAGTATAGAATCTTAGTTGTAGGTTTTAGGGCCCATATTTGTCACGCTTTACTTTATGCAATTATATATATATGTATGTTTTGGATGGATGACAAAGCGTATGCCATGTAAGCCGTAATAAAATGAATCCCCAAAATAGTAAGTCACAAAGTTGCCTTCCTAATTCAAAACATGTCAAGGCATCAATCATCGGTCACGTAGACTAGGAGTCCTAGATGCGTCCGATTATCTTTGTGAGGCATGGGTTGCGGATGTAGGTTGGACTTAACATGGAATGGGATGCCCGGACCTAGGCAACTTATAAATGGGATTGTGATATAACATCTTAAGATGTTAGCCCATTTGATCCAAGAGTCATGTATGAGACATGATTGGAGTCTTCCTACCTAAGTAATTTAACTTGTTAGGTGTACAAGCTCAGCTTGACTAATAAGTTGTTATGAAAAGTGGATCTTGGCCCACATTAAATCACTAACGCGAATTATTTAAGGGGATATTAATTCGGTTTGTGGAATTATAATAAGATCTCATTTAATCTTGGTAAATTTTATTATGTAGATTGAAAAATGGCATCTTCAAATAACAATTTCTCATTGCGATCGGTCCTTGAAAATGACAAATTGAATGGCACCAATTTCATAGACTGGTCTCGAAACTTAATAATAGTTCTTAAGCAAGAGAAGAAGTTGCATGTTTTGGATGCACCCTTACCTGAAGAACCTGCTAGGAAAGCTTCTGTGGTTCAAAAGGAAACTTTTGAGACCAAGAAAAGCGACTCCAACGATGTGACCTGTTTGATGCTAGCCACTATGGTGCTTGAATTGCAAAAGCAATTTATGGACCAAGAGGCCTATGCGATCATGGTGCACCTCAAGGAGATGTTCCAAGAGCAAGCTCGTCACGAGAGGTTCGTGACAATAAAGGCTTTAATTTCTTGTAAGATGGCTGAGGTTATTCCTGTTAGTACCCATGTACTCAAGATGAAAGGGTATCTTGATACTCTTGAGAAGCTTGAGGTATAAGTGCCAAAGGAATTGGCCACTGACTTGATCTTAAGATCATTGTCTGCTGCTTATGATCCATTTGTGATGAATTATAACATGCATGCAATGAACAAGTCAGTTACTGAGCTTCATGGGATGCTTAAGAATGCTGAGGTAAACATTCGAAAGACCAATCCCGTACTGGTGGTTCAAAAGGGAATTAAGAAGGGACCCGCTAAAGGAAAGGGAAAGGGAAAGGGAAAGGGAAAACCCAAGTCTGTTGGGAGTGCACCTCAGGCCCAATCCAAGCCCAAGGCACAAAAGCTCAAAGAGAGTGAGAGCACTTGCTTTCATTACAACAAGATAGGGCATTGGAAGAAGAATTGCGCTCTTTTCAAGGAAGAATAAAAGAAGAATAGAGCCAAGGTGTCCAGTTCTGGTATTTTTCTTGTTGAAATTAACCTTTCTATTTCTACCACTTGGGTATTGGATACCGCTTGTGGTTCTCACATTTGTTCAAATGTGCAGGGACTAAGAAATAGGCAGTTAGTTGGAAAGAATAAAGTGGACCTCCATGTGGGGAATGAAGCACGAGTTGCTGCCATAGAGATAGACGACTATCACCTTACTTTACCTTTCGAACTTTGTATTGTTTTGAATAATTGTTATTATGTACCTGCTATGAGCAGAAACATTATTTCAGTTTCATGTTTGGATAATGATGAATTTGATTTTGTTATTAAAAATGGCAATGCTCATATTCGTTGCCAAGGCATTTCTTATGGCAATGCCATAGTGAAAAATGGCCTTTATATCCTTGATTTGCAAAACAAAGAGTCTGTATACAACATTAATATGAATAGGGTTAAATCAAACGAATTGAACCCTACTTACTTCTGGCATTGTCGTTTAGGACATGCAAATAAAAAATGCATTTCAAGACTCCACAAAATTGGAGTGCTTGGGTCATTTGACTTAGAGTCTTATGATACATGCGAGCCATGTTTGCATGGAAAAATGACAAAAGATCCTTTTAACAAGAAAGGTGAGAGGACTAATAACTTATTGAAACTAATACATACTGATGTATGTGGTCCATTAAGCATACAAGCTAGAGGTGGTTTTAGCTACTTCGTGACGTTCACAGATGACTTTAGTAGATATGACTATGTCTATCTAATGAAGTACAAGTCTTAAACTTTTGAGAAATTCAAAGAGTTTAAGAGCGAAGTAGAAAACCAACTTGGCAGAAGTATAAAAACCATTCGATCAGATCGAGGTGGAGAATACTTAAGCCAAGAGTTTGACAGTCATCTAAAGGAGTGTGGTATTATATCACAGCTCACTCCTTCTGGAACACCACAATGGAATGGTGAATCCGAAAGGAGAAATAGAACTCTGTTGGACATGGTTCAATCTATGATGAGTCAAGCTAATCTTCCTGTCTCTTTTTGGGGTTATGCATTAGAAACTACTGCGTTTCTAATAAACCGTACTCCAACTAAAGCAGTTAAGAAGACACCATACGAGGTATGGACTAGGAAAGAACCCAATATGTCTTTTCTCAGGATTTGGGGCTGTGAAGCACATGTTAAGAAATTAACATCTGATAAACTAGAGTCCAAATCAACTGTCTGCTTGTTTGTGGGTTATCCCAAAGAAACAAAAGGATACTACTTTTACTCACAAGACGAGAACAAAGTATTTGTTGCTCGTAAAGCTGTTTTCTTGGAAAAGGAGTTCCTTCTCAAGAAAGACAGTGGGAGTAAAGTAGAACTTGCAGAAATTCAAGTACCACAAACTCATATACAAGATAAGTTGGAAATGGGATCAAGTTCACAACCAGTTGTGGAACAAGAACCCATTGCACAAGAACCTAGAAGGTCTGGTAGGGTATGTCAGGTGATTGAGAGATATGAATTTCTAATCACTGACAGTGACACCATTGAGTTAGTTGATCGTAAGGATCCTACTACCTATCGAGAAGCTATTAAAAGCCTAGACTCGAAAAATTAGCTTGAAGCCATGAAATCCGAGATGCAATCAATGTACGATAACCAAGTTTGGACCTTGGTTAATCCACCGGAAGGTGCTAAGGTAATTGAATGCAAATGGCTATTCAAAATTAAAGTTGATAAGACCTACAAAGGTAGACTAGTAGCAAAAGGTTTTTGAAAAATTTATGGTATAGACTATGATGAGACCTTTTCGCCAGTAGTCATGCTCAAGTCCATTAGGATCTTGCTTGCCATAGCTGCATATCAAGATTATGAGATATAAAAAATGGATGTCAAAACCGCTTTCCTCAATGGAAATTTACTTGAGGATGTGTATATGACACAGCCTGAGGGTTTTGTCAATCCCAAGCATCCTAAGAAGGTTTGCAAGCTTCAAAAATCCATCTACGGATTAAAGCAAGCATCCCAAAGTTGGAATCTTCATTTTGATGAGGTAGTCAAAGAATTTGACTTCATCAAGAACGAAGATGAACCTTATGTGTACAAGAAGGTTAGTGGGAGCATAGTAATATTTCTAGTCTTGTATGTGGACGACATCCTTCTCATTGGGAATGACATTCCAACATTGCAAAAGGTTAAGCAATGGTTGGAAAAATGTTTCTCAATGAAAGACTTAGGTGAAGTCGAGACAATACTTGGTATTCGAATCTATAGAGATAGATCGAATCGACTTTTGGGACTAAATCAAGAAAAGTACATAGACAAAGTACTAAAGCGTTTTAGTATGGGAGACTCAAAGAAAGGGTATATACCTTTGGCTTTGGGAGTTCCTTTAACCAAAGAACAGTGCCCTAAAACCAAAGAGGAAAGGGACAACATGAGTAGAATCCCATATGCATCTGCTATTGGATTTATCATGTATGCTATGTTATGTACAAGATTGGATGTTGCTCATGCACTGAGTATAACCAGTAGGTTTCAGCAAGACCCTGGTGAGAAGCACTGGTTTGCTGTAAAAGGGATCCTAAAGTACCTGCGAAGAACTAAGGATCACTTCTTGGTGTATGGTGGTCAAGAAGAGCTCGTCATACAAGGTTATGCCGATGCTGCTTTTCAGACCAGCATTCAGGATTCTAGATCGCAATCTAGATTTGTTTTTATGTTGAATGGTGGTGCTGTCAGTTGGAGAAGCTCGAAGCAAGAGACCGTTGCCGATTCAACTACAGAATCTGAGTATATTGCACAAGTGAGGCTGCAAAAGAGGCTGTTTGGATTAAAAATTTCATTTCTGGATTAGGAGTGGTCCCAAGCATCCTAGATCCATTAGAAATTTTCTGTGACAATAACGGGGCCATAGCACAGGCTAAGGAGCCCCGATCACACCAGAAATCCAAATACATACTCAGGAAGTACCACCTGATCAGAGAAATCATTGATCTTTGGGACGTCAAGGTTAGTAAGATAGCAAGTGAAAACAATCTAGCAGATTTTTTAACGAAACAGTTGCGTCCAAATCTGCACGAAGCTCATTTGAGAGCGTTAGGTATTAGGGCAATGCCCGATTGGGACTAGTGCTAGTGGGAGATTGTTAGTATAAGCCCTAACCCCAATAGATTGTAATAAAACATTTGAGTTAATAAATGAGGCATTTGTTTATCTTTTGTATTCTTGTGCATATCAATTGATAGAACTATCAAAGAATGTTGTTTCAGTTTAAGTTATCATGTGTAGGCATATGGTTGTAAGACATTGAAACAAAAGAGACATCATTCTAAATATCCCTAGTCAGTCATTGTTATGGGAATAACAATGAATTAAGACGAGTATGCTCTCTCTGATAAGTTGAGTTCTGTCTTACGGATCATAAGGACAAGAGTGTCAATCAGAGATCATAGATACATGTTTAGAACATGGTATCTGGATTCGATCCATTTATGAGAATACTACATCGTATAAGTCATAAGTATTTCTCATATGCAAGTTTTGCATTGGAGTTCTTAGACCTAAAATCTCTATGAAACTCTTTATGTATTACTGTATACTTTGACATACACCTAACGTGCTCGTAACAGAGTGACAAGTATGGGTATGCTTGGGTATACATTGATTTATGTTAGAGAGCATGGGAGAAGTGAAGGGATTACCCCTCTCAATAAGAGAGAAAATATCATCGGCCACTTGATCAGTGAACTGAGAAGTGTATGGCCATACCGAGATGAAATAATGAGTAATCATTATTTATCTGAGAGTTCAGTGTCACTGAAATATCAAGAAAGGAATTAATTTATATAAGGGTGACTAGTTCCATGCCTTATATTAATTCTGATATTTTTGGGTAAGGGACTATACAAAATTGCATTAGGTCACAAAATGCCATATGCATTTTTATTTAATTTAGAATGCTATAATATCTTGCTAGAGAATATTTATAGCCTTTGAATTAATTTATTAATTCATTGCCAACATTGAATGGACCTATAGGATCGCACATAAAGCATTGGGCTTAAAATATTTAAATTAAGTATTGGACATTAATTTGGACTTTTAATTAAAGTCAAATTAATGTGTGTAATGGATTATTAGATTGCTATTGGACCTTGGTCCATGAGAGAGAGAAATTCAGCCCCACAAGGTTTAATTTCAATTAATTAAATGTCTTGTATTAATTTAATTAATTGAGTTTTAAAGCCTAAAAGAATTATGATCAAATAAATCACTTAAATAGGAATACTATTGGCTGAAATTCCTAGAGAAAAATCAAGGAATTTCGACATATCCTTTATATTAATTAAGTAGTTTATTTGATTAATATGTCTTGTATATTTCTATTTAATTAAGTGGTTAATTTGATTAATTTGACTTTTGTTTTTATCTTGGATAAATTAAAAGAGTTTTTATCAATAAATATTACTTATTTTAATTAAGTGATAAAGGCAAATATTAATTATCTTTAGCTAATATTAATTATCCTAAGGTAGTATATTTGAGATTTATCACTTAATAAATAATATAATATATATATTGGATGAGAGAGAAAAGAAAAAAAAATCTAATTTTGTGTGTGGCATGAATAGTAACTCATGAATAGTAACTCTCTCTCACAATTTTATTTTGGCCAATTTTTCATAAGGAGAAAGGATTGTTCCTCATTCTCTTGTGATCTTGGGTAGTAATAGCAACCTTAGAGAAGTGCAAAATCAAATTTTGTAACTTCAATCAATTGCCATTACACGATACTTAAACAGAGAGCTAGCAATCTCGATTTTAAGCCGTATTTACAATTATGTGTGTGAACATAGAGAAGAGTGGCGTAAATGTTGTTCTTTTGGCATTGGCAAAGAAGATCAAAGGTTGATAAATCACTCTTGATTGCTGGTCATCACCAAAACCAAATATTGAAGTGCATCTAAAGTTGTAAGTTTTACAACCCTAAAATTGCATGTTTCATTTCTTGCTTTGGAATTGTATGGTATGTATGATAAAATTTTTATTTTTCCGCTGTGTTATCATCACCATCATACCATGTCATATTCCATCACCTTGTGGAAAGGTAGAGGCCAGAAACACACTTTTTCACTTCTCAGTTAGTGAAGTAACAATTACGTTGCAAGATATCGAGAAACTGATAGGTTTACCCATCGATGGGCGTGTAATAATAGGTCATTTGAATTATAATTGGCCTATTATGTGTCAACAACTTTTAGGACAAATGCCTCCCGAAGATAGTATAAGAGGAAATTCAATTAAAATGACATGTTTATCGATAAATTTTAATCATTTACCTAACAATGCCACCGAGTATGACATCCAATGCTTCACCTGTGTATGGATTTTGCACTGTATTGGTGGTTTATTGTGTTTTTCAGCCTCAAATAACGTTATCCATTTGATGTGGCTTTCTCTATTGGATCGTTTAGATGAGGTTAAAAATTACAATTGGGGTTCCGCTGTATTAGCATGGCTGTATAGGGAGCTATGCCGTGTTACGCGTCCAAAAGGGATAGGTTGGTATCATTAGTTATTACAAATGTGGGCAAAAAAAGACTCGCCTTATTTCAATCTCGTTTTATTCATAGAGTTGTGTTAGATCAAAGTAAGCCATATAGATACAGGTAAATTTTATTTATTTAATATGAATTACATATTTATTGTTAGTTTTCAACTATAAATTAATCATAATGAAGCTAATATTGTGATCCCCTATTGATCTGAAAAGGAATAATAATAGAAATGTGAATGATTATCGAGTCGATTTAGATAGACAACGCGATGATCAAATAATTGTATGTGAATGATTTTTTTTTATAATGAAATAAGTATTTATCATTCATGTTAAATTTTAAACATAATGTAGTTTGTGATAATATTGGTAATTTTTCTTATTTAATTAGATGGAGTGGAAGCCATATAGTAGTGTGATGCATCTGCTACCAGCTTTTTATGTAAATGGACACCGCATTTGGAGATCAATTGTGCCTTTAATATGTTTCAATCTCATAGAGTGGCACCACCCAAATCGTTGCCTTCGGTAATTTGGAATGGATCAACCCATTTCTGATAAACCATTAATCGATGATAGGACGCATACTGTCAATTTGAGAGGGCACATTGACAAAGATTGGGAAAATAAATTTTTCACTTTCATTTTTGAGTGGATCATTGACTAAATCGTGTTGCCAGTACACCTCTGATTACATCACCATTACATTTAAGGTCGCAATATATCCAATGGTATATTCGTAGAACGAGATGATGGATAAGTCATAAGGGAGCTCCTTATGGAGCTGTGGTATGATTATTACATCATTAAAAATGAAAAAAAAAATTTATATGATTTTTTATGTATGGTGACATATTTTAAATATTTAAATTAAATGTATGCAGGTTGATGAAGCTGAAAGGATTTTCCATCATGATATGGCATTGTCATCATCAAGTCAAGGTAGGGATATTCATTTAACATCAGAATCCATTTTAGGTGCAGTGAGAGCAATTGACAAGACCTCAACTAATTACCCACGACAGCCCGTTCTGCGTCCTACACAAATTCCACCACTATCCACTTTTATGAAAAATTCAGACAAATAAGAAGAAGTAGAAGAGGCATTGCTGAGAGGCTGACAACTGTACCCTCAATTCCTACTCCACTAGGTACCCCAACCTATATTATGGCCTTATAGTTTTGGTGATAGTTCCGATTTATTTAGATAGACTGCTTTTATTCAACCTACATTTTATGATCCATAACCTGGTCCATCTATACGTTATAACTATGAAGCGGGTCCATCAAGTTTGAATGTTGACTTGAATGTCAGTATCTCTGAACCGAAACAAATAGGGTACACTTATATAATTCCGCCCTTCAACATGCAATGGGCAATGAATGATCCCGTTCAACAAGATGATTTTCTAGATGAACTTTTACATGATACGAATGTGATGCCTACACAGATTTTTATGGATCAACCATTATATAATGGTGGTTTCAACAAATCCATGGCGAAATAAACATATCCTGAAAATTTCAGCAATAGTTCTTATCCTCATTTTAGACAAGATTAATTTTGTTATGTAAAATTTTTTCATATTAATTGTGGTGTTTGGTATCTCATGGTTTTTCATTACATCAATCAAGACTTAATAATTTAAATATAGTAATAATGATGTGTATTGAAAATAAAAAAATACAACAACATATAATATTCAAGACAGTGTCACATGCCTATTAATTAAAATTATATAACGACATATAATATTCAAGATATAATTACATAAAACATTGAGTAGAAGATCCCACACCACTAGGACATGTTTTCTGATTATGACCAACATTTTCGCACTTACTAAAGTGCGTAAGATGGCCACGTTCATGGTGGGAGTTGTCTTTGGCCGACCTTTCTTCCTTATTAGTTTTATATCGGGCCATTATACTCAGGCCAATATGTTCTATGTCCCATCGAAATGAAATTTATGTCATAACATTTCAAAGCCTTTGATATGCTATAACATTATCAACAAATTGAAACATATCTAGATGTCTATGATTACAAACTGCAATTGTGTGTGAACAGGACATTTTGGTACCTTGAAACTTTCTATGCTCACATTCGTGCTTGTCCAAACTCACTATGTAAGTGTCCACTTTAGTGCCAGCCTCAGGTGCTATGTATGCTATTACCGAAAATAATTTATATTGACTATCATAGTCAACCACCATATGACCACTCGTTTTGACAGCATGTTTGATTATTATTTCAACACATTTGGGTGTGAAACATAGTTCTTCAGCCATTTTGGTCATGTAAAGCCCCCTTCTTTGTTCATAAAATTTAACCAACTGACCAAAAACATGCCCAACGATCGTAGTAATTGGCAACATACGAACATCTTTAAGAGAACTATTTACGCTTTCTATGATATTTGTCATCGTTTGACCATAGCGATATCTATCATCCTCAGATAATGTTCACCTATCTAATGGTACCCTCATCGCCCAATTATAGGAATCATGGTCAAGCATTTTAATCTCATCCATTTTCTCTTTACACTTACGCTTTTGAAATTGAGCCCCTGATCAAGTATATTAAATTATATTAGAAGTATAATAATGAAATAAAAAATATATATTCAAAAAAATAATATTAATAGGGGTTGCTTACCAGCCTTGTAAAGTAAATCTTTTTATTGTTGGTTTTCCATGGTGCTGTGATGCGTGCCGAAGCCATCGTTTGTTTTCGAAGTTTGCGCTCGGAGACCCGCTTTTAAGGTCCGAGATCGAAAAAGGCTCACTATTAATCATAAATTGGCTACTTCACAATAAAAAGGGTCAAGCCCAATTATTGTTGATAGTCAATGAAGGCGTCTACTAATAGGCCTAAAAAGGTGGGTGTCATGAATTTACCACCCAACAAAATGTTGAAAAATGATTCTCGACCTTTTGATACCCAGATAGAGATTGGTGTTCGGGACATTCGTCTTATTAGGCATTTTGGTTATGCGTTGTTTTATAATAGAGTTTTAGAATTAATCCACTCTCTTTTCTCACACGATTCAAGCAACAGAATTTAAGTAAACATCCCAATTAAATAGAGAAAGCAGTAAATAAATAAAGTCTTACTTAAGTTATTACATAAGCAGATCATCCTAAAGAGAATTAATTACAATAGAAAGACCGATTAATATTATACATAAATCGGGGCATTCATTTAGGTTGAAAACATTGGTTCATCCATGCATATTTACAAACAAAAAAAAATTATTGTATTGTGTGAATTTTTGGGTTAAAAGTTAGACATCAGTCTATTTTATTAAAGAAAATTCAGTTAATTAGTAAAAATGATTGAGGTGAAATTTTACCATTTAACGTACAAAAAATCATTTTATTACTATTATTTATTACATCTCCAAAATAAATACATCCAAAATAAATAAAAATGATGAAGGAAATGAATAAATAAAACATAATATACTAAAGGGAATTGAAGTAATCCGAGTGAGGAGGGTTGTCACACCCTTAATGGAACAGTCATTTTCGATGCGAAACTTAGCCAAAAAAGGTAAAAAAAAATTTTTTCATCCGAAAACATATTAAATAATTAATCACATACTAATATTATTCATACAATCATATTTGCTAAACACTTACCTAACAATAATCATAATAACAGAAATCAAAATACAGTTAAATCTTATACCTTAATTGTCTAAGTATATACATGCCAATACAACTCAATTTAGCACTATCTCTTTTTTATTGATCTTGCTCCACTGCGCAATATGCTTCCGCAATACTTCATAACCTGCATGCAGTAAACACTACGTGTTGAGTACTAAATATGTTCAGTGGTGACTACTAATCCTAGAATTTCCCAAATAAAGGATAATTATATAGATTATGCTACTCTTATTCTTATTTCCTTAAACGTTTCCTTTTACTTCAGTCAACATTAGTTTCATTATTAACTCATATTTTGGTAATTATTGTTCTTTGATTTTCAATCTTTCAATGTTACTTTACACTATCTTTCTAGGAAAATCGATATCAGATTTACTTTTATCTTTACGTTTATTCTTTACTATAACTTTCACTTTTACTTGACTTTCATCTTATCTTTTTAGTCACAGCAATATAATTATCATTTTATTTAACAGTGTATATTGGTACTCATATCTTTAATGGTACCAAATTTATAGACTATTTTATTCCTTGATTTATTGTTCAGTTATTCAATATGTGCTATAATTACACTTCTTGTTATATATTCTTTTATTTTACTTTAACCTTTAAACTAATAAACACATTACTATTTAAAGGCTTTTAAGCTTTATTGCGAAGTGATACAGTTATTTTGGTACACTTTGTATTCCAATCTTTATTTCCTTCTTTATACATTTAACCCTGTTCAAGTACTTGTTTAGGACTTATATCTTTTGCTTTTTTCCCATTGAACAATTATATGCCTTTTTATCGTTTTACTTTTCATTTGACTTTTTTTTCAGAGATACATTATTTAAGCTTAAGATTTCACTTAATGTCATTGTCATCACTTTTTGACTTTAAATAGGAAATTAATATTATTTTCCAAACTTGTTACTTTTCAAAATAATTATTGGTATATGAAATACCAACTAATTTAATTTATCTTTTTCATGTAAAACTACATTTTAAATCATTTTTCTTTATAAAGGCTTAACTCAATCTTCATTTGTTATTTTATTCTTATAAAATATTTCTTTTTCTTTTACTTATTAATCACACTTTTTGGGAAACTTACAGTTTTATTTCGGGTTTCCATTTTCTTTCAAATGAATCATTTTCGTTTATAACTTTTTTTATATTCAATTCTTTTAAACAATACTAATTTATTCATTACAATTCGCCCCTAGTGCAATATAACAGGATTCTCAAAAAGGATACTTGGGACTGGATCCAAAGGTCCCACTGAGAGAAAAGTGATCCCCAAAGGACCATTTCTCAAAAAATATTACACTTTTATTTTCACTAAAAACACTGAAGTTATAAAGATCAAATATCCTACCCATAGCAAAGCAAGTCACCATGACTTGTACTGCGGTATAAGGTGTCCCTATGGCTAGCCAATTATATCCTAAATAAGAATATCATTACCTGCTTATCGCTAAAGGCAAAACAATCAATTATATTTGAAATAATTTTTAAACATTTAAAAATTTTTTATTTCTTTCTTTTATTTCTTGATACAATACATTTTTGTCAATCGCACTCTTTTAGTGTTTTTGACTATTCAGTAGTTTTTTCCTTTCTTTTCATTTCTTTCACTTTATCTTTTTAAGTCACTTTTGTGAATTGTTCTTCAATAATTCACTTGGACACTTGAGACTTTTCGGTCTCTTTTTTTTACTCTTTATGAATTATAACATTATAATTCACAATTTCTTTTATTTATTTTTTTTGTAATCTTTTGTACATTATCTCTTAACAATGCAATGATTAACTTTTTGACGATTTTTTTTCTGTTCGAAATATTTGTCATTTGGATATGCCACTATTACTGAATTATTTTATAATAATTCACTCTTTTAATAATTTTTATTGACTAATTTATTTTGATAAATTAGTCACACATCTATTTTACAACTTTTTACACAATTATGGATTAAATTGATATAATTCAATATTTTATTTTTCGAAAATGCATAATTTGACTTTTTTA
Organism: Excoecaria agallocha; assembly: GCA_037975025.1. Taxonomy (NCBI): domain Eukaryota; kingdom Viridiplantae; phylum Streptophyta; class Magnoliopsida; order Malpighiales; family Euphorbiaceae; genus Excoecaria; species Excoecaria agallocha. The sequence continues at coordinate 3,578,701 of CM075821.1, read as the reverse complement.
TTTCTTTTTATATTGAATTAACTTACTTCACATTCGTTTATCATCACATACTTATTTGTTGAATTATTTCTTAATAATTCAATATTTTAGTTAAACATAATCAATATTTTTTTTCAAAAATATTCTAGTAAAGTATATAAATTCTACAAAAATTCATATATACATTATTTTATAATTTTCATCATTTTTACTCATTTTATGAATTATTTACCAATAATTCATTATTTTATTACTTTCACAGTTTACTAATTATTCCGAAAAAATCAGCGGTTGACTTTTTGTTTCTTTTTCATTAACTGTAAATTAATTTCATATTAATTTACTTTCTTTAACGTTTTTATGCAATTATTCATTACTACTTCAATATTTTTCTTTATACATATTCACATTTATTCTTCAATAAAATTCTAATAAATTCAATAAATTTCAATAAAATTTATTTGTGCATTATTTATTATTTAGCATTATTTTTCACTAAAATAATCAATTATTTCACATTTTTCACTATGAACATAATTGTTACATAATCTTTAAAATTCTAAAATAAATTTCAATTATTCAATAAAATTTCATGGACCCAATTTATCATTTCTACAATTAGTTTAGGCTAGTATATATTATTTTCATGCAAAAATCCCATTACTTTCCTTCACTAAACAATTCGGCCATCAATAAAAGTCTTCCTAAATATTTCTTTTCTTCCATTTTAACTTCCATTTCATCTCCTTTATGGCTCAATTAAACTTACCCTAAACCAATTTCATCATTTAATAACATTAAAAATTTTTACTTTAATTACATAAAAGAAATTAATTCACAACCTTGGATTTTCTTGCTTCCTTTGCTTTAATTAAAGGTTGGAGGCCATAAATATGATCTAGAGAGATGAAACTATAACTCTCAAGTCATGATTTATGGGAGATTTTAAGTGGTTATAAAACAAGAAAGAAAGAGAAAAGAGAGACGGTGGATTCGTCCAACACAAGGAGAGGGAGGTGAAGCTGGTGAAATCTAAAAAATTCTCCAGATTTTTACCCTTTTATATGCCTCCTATTGGGCCCAAAAGTGGGCTTATTCAACAGGCTTAGCCCAATCAAAATTAAAGCCCATTTTTAGGCCAATAAAGGCCCAAACCAATTTCTCAATCTTCCTCACTTCAATTCACTTAAAAAAGGATTCCATCAATTTTATCATGTCAAAAAATAGCTAGTACATAAATTTTTGGCTCAATCAGAGTCCGTTATCGGTCCGATTCAAACTTATCGATCCGATTTGACAACTACCGGTATCCCCAAAAAATTCAATTCTCATCACCAAAATATTCTATATAAAAATTCATGTATGCATACAAAATCTGACAATTTTCAGAATTCGTTTACTATTTTTAATTATTTATGCAAAATCAAGTCTCATTCCCTATTAGGGAAATTGACTCGCTACCTTTTTTCTTATTTTTAACCTTTAGAGGCCTATTTGACCTCAATTTCGGGCTCACCATGACCAATATTTTTCAATGGTCAAATAAAATATTTTTGACTTTCGGGTGTCTTTTTGAGCCCGAAAAATATTATTTACTGTCGAAAAGTACTATTCACGGCTGACACGGTATTGAGGCCATTACAAGGGTGACTAGAACAGAAGCACAACTTCCCATACGAATTCCATACATTCTCTATGGCCATGAGTAAATAAATTGCTCAAAAGAATAAAGCAACCAAACTAGTTAGCTTCAACCATAAAGAATACATGCACGCAAACGAGTCAATTACAGGTACAGCGACATGAATAAAACATACTATATATCACACAAATATGATGTAAAAAGACATTGAAATAAAAGGCATCAAAGGACCCAAAATACATGAAAGTAGCTTAAAATAAACCCCAGGGACGGCCTAAGGGAAGCTTGGGACGCCCATAAAAAGAGCGAGGGATGGCCAGGAAAGAGGTAGAAGGACGTCCCGTCCTTCAGGTGAGGGATGGGCATCCCTTGCACCTTTTTCCCATCCCTCACTTCCAGAACAGAACCAAAATTTGTAGAATAAGAGAACATAACAGAAAACTATGCAAATGAATATTTTAGTCTTAGATATACAACAATTACTCGCCAAATCATGTTAAAACATATCAAAACATTAAAACTTACACCAAATTGAATTAAAATTAAAGAGTTACATTATTTTACATGTTAAAAGAGAAGAACTTCAAAATAACAACAATAGAGGAAATCCTTGATAGCCATGTCTCTAATATATCACACAAACCAGGAATGAACCATATTCTAATAAAGTGAGCATGTTATTCAGTTCTCAGAATTAAAATAAATCAATTTAACATCCAAATGAATATGCAATTGAATGAATAAATGGTAGAGAGAGAAAACATAAATGATTCTAGAATATTACCTTCAGGAGATATTCTCTACAATTTTTGAAATTCAGATCTTTGCTCCGAATCACGCTATTTGATTCTTAAGAGAAGTATGAAATTCGTTTTGTGTTTTGTGAATTAAAAATTGCAAAAGGCACAAAGTTTTTTTAGAAAGAGAAAATAAATTATTTTTCTTCATTCCCTAATGGATTCTCTTTCTCCTAAGAATAATGACTTCCTTCTTCAAAAACCCTAATCTCTTTGTTTGTATACCTAAGATAGAGTTCTAATTTGATTATATCTCAAAAATTACTGAATTAGGAGATAAAACCCCCCCCAAAATCCAAACTTGACACCTATCTCCCAAAACCTTCCTCCTTCAAAATTTTAGGAAAACGAGGGCAAAATTGGGTTTCAACCCAGAGACGGGCGTCTGTGGGTGAGGGACGGCTGTCCCTCATCACTAACTCCCATATTACCCAAAATTCTCCTATTTTACATTGTTCTAGAGGTTATAACCCATAAATGACTACTCCTCAGGTGACAGACAGTCATTTGTCATCACTGTCTATCCAGAAATTGAATTTTTTGTCCATTTTGCCAAAACACTAAAAAATGTTCAAAATTTTTTTAGAGAATCATGTAAATTTTTAAGAGAAAGTGACAAATCCACGATTAGAGCTTTGAGATCTGAACCTGCTGTCAGCAATATACTATTTCTTGATCATCAGGTAACTCTGATCTAGACTGTTTCGGGTCACGGTGTCTACAAGTGCGTATTGTAATTACTTACAAAATGGCATAAACATATCCTATGAAAATGCTAAAGGCTCTTTCCAACCACTTCGTTCATCCCGAAAGACTTTCATGATATCGATATGTTAGTCTAAGATAACTATTATGTCGATATGTTAAGTTACATGATTTCTAGTTAAAGTCATAAACCATGACCAACTAAATTTATTCTTTGACTCCACAATAACAAATGCATATGAAAATAACATTTTGTTACCATCGGAAGAGTTAGATATCATAAGTGTCTACTGAAATTTTCCCGTCAAGAATGTTCCATCGATACACAATATCGGTTTACAATGAACCAGCCCATCTATGACAGGTTTAAAACTCTAAAAAATCCTTTTAAATTACTTAACAGTTGGGTTCTCAGTTTCAGTAAGCATAAAATCATAAACAGTGCCGGGGTTGCAACATTGCAAAGCATATAAAAAATCAGGTAATCTCTTATATGACTTAATATAATTTCCAAATAAGATCTCTGAGGCTTGCATTTTCCCGTACCATACCTTTTGATATGACACCTTAAAATTAAATCGAGTTTTAATCTCAGCAATAATAACATCAATAGGAAGGGTCGGCTATTTACTTACCATTCCCGTGATATAATTATGAATGATTTACGAGCCTAATTGTCTGTGATCCTTTGAAAGATTACCGGCAAGGCATGAATGAGGCCCCTAATATCGTGAGATTATCCAAAATGAACTTTTTGTAACACCTTTATCCCTCCTACACTGAAACGGTGTATCGAAGACCGAAATTTTTTTTTTTCAACTTAATCTTTACATTTCAACCTTATTAGCATTTACTTAAACAATTGAAACCACTTTGCCAATGACTTATAACTGTCCAATTTACTATACATATAATAAAATTTTTGCAATATGACGGCTGTACATAGTACTAGCCTCCTAAAATGCAGACAAGCCACACAACCTCTCAAAGGCACAACAATCAATACTATAATCCATATCCATTCATTGCCATCCATTCCATTCATTTACAACTCAAATATAGCTTACTAAAATAACTTCAGTCTACATTATACATCCAAAGTAAAATTTGTACATCTAAATATATACATGCCAAAATTTATACAATCAGAGCATCCTAAAAGAAGTCTTTTAAAATGTATTCCTACTCCTGCTTACTTGCACGCAGTAAAAACTATACGCTGAGCACTCAACATGCTCAGTGGTGACTAAAAATTGATACATTTCCTAACATTATAATTATTATTCTTATATATTAACATATATAATAACATATTTATAAAATCATTTAATATCATTTCAAAACATTAATTTAACTTTCAATCGCATAATTATAATTTTGCCATTATAAGCTTATTTATGATCTTTAAACTAATAATTGAAGCAATTTACGTTTCTATACACTTAATTTGATATTTATATGTAAAATTATATTTTAATCTTTGTTGACAATAAAATTCACTTTTCGAACAATTTAACTATTATCTGACTATTTTATCCTTATTTAAGAAATTTTCACTTAATTTACTTACTTTTTACACTTTTAGAAAAAATTACCATTTTGCCCCCAAACTTTCTTTTTCTTTCATTTTGGTCCTTTTTCACTTTTTTTCTTTACTTTTCATTGTCTTTTCACTTATTTATCAATTTATTTCCATTATGCCCTTAGTACAGACCCGACAAAAAATATCAGACCGGATACTTGAAACATGGACTCCACGGGCCCCACTAAAAAGAAAAATGATTTTCAAGGAATCATTCTTATAACACTGCACTTTTCACTTTTACTTTACACTTAAGCTATGGAGATCAATGATCCAATCCATAGCTAAGCATGTCGCCATGACTTGCACCGTGGTAAGGGTGTTCCTATGGCTAGCCAACTATATCCAGAACTAGTTTTTATTAACAGACAAATTCTAAGGACACAGTAATAATTACTTTATAAATCCTTTTAATTTTCGAAAAATTTATCGGTTGACTTTTTATTTCTTTTTCGTTGACTATAATTTAATTTCATAATAATTCACATTTTTCAACATTTTTATGCAATTATTAACTAATAATTCAATTATTTTCAATATACATATTAACATTAAATTTTAAATAAAATTCTAATAATTTCAATAAATGCCAATAAAATTTATTTATGCATTATTTATTATTTATTATCATTTTTCATTAAAATAATCAATTAATTCACTATAATTCACAACTTTCACTATATATATACACTATACATAATCTTAAAAATTTTCAAATAAATTTTAAATATTTTTTAAAAATTCATAGATATAAATTATCAAGTCTACTATTATTTTAAGCTAACATATATTATTTATATGCAAGTTTCTTACCATTTTTCCTTACAATTAATTTCGGCCACTACTAATTTTCTTCCTAAAAATTTTCTTTCTTTCATTTTAACTTTTCAGTCATCTTTTATCTAGCTTAATTACAATTACCCTAACATAATTGCATCAATTAAATACTTTAATCATTTTTACCCTAGTTACATAATTGAGAAAAATTCATAAACTTAGAAAATATAAAGATTAATTAGTCACTTATAATTTTCTCTTGAATTAGGAAGCTCAATCCTCCTTTCCTTTGCCTTTGCTCTTAGAAAAACCTTCCTCTCCTTCACCACCTAAAGGACCAACCAAATAAACCTTAGATTTCTTCATTTTTTTGTTCTCAAATGTAAAATCCAAGCTCATAATCATAATCTACGCTTCAAAATCTATGAAAAAACACTAAGAAATCAATTTAAATCATTAGATTTTTCCAAGATCCAACTTACCCCTTTTTCTTTCTCTACTTATTTTCTCCACTTTCTTTGCCCAAATCAATCAAGTGAAGCTATTTTAGTGATCTAGAGAGATGGAACTACAACTCTTAAGTTGAGATTTAAGGAGAAATTTGAGTGGTTATGAAGCAAGAGAGAGAGAGAAGAATGAGAGAGTGAATTCGGCCTAGAGAAGGAGGAAGAAGACACAACAAATTTCTGGACTTTTCTCCAGAAATTAGGCTTTTATATGCCTCCCTAATGGACCCAAAATTGGGCCAATTCAAAGGGCTTAGCCCATTTTTCTCTTAAGGCCCATTTAGGCTTTTTAAAGCCCAATCAATTTTCCCTCTCTTTCGGCCACCAAATCATTCCAAAAATAATTTCATCACTCTTATCACATCAAAAATAGCTAGCACACAAATTTTTGGCTTAATCGGAGTCCGTGATCGGTCTGATTTAAACTTATTGGTCCTATTCGACAACTACCGGTATCATCGAAAAATTTCATTCTCATCACTAAAATATTTCTACATAAAAATTCATATAGACATACAAAATCTGGCAATATTCGAAATTCATTTACTATTTTTAATTATTTACGTAAAATTAAGTTACATTCCCTACCAGGGAAATTGACTCGTTACCTTTTTCGTATTTTTGACATTTGGAGGCCCATTTGACCTCAATTTCACTTCAAATTTCAACCCCGAACTCACCATTACCAATACTTTTCGATGGTCCAATAAAATATTTTTGACTTTTTGGTGTCCTTTCGGGCTCGAAAAGCACTATTTACCATAAAAAAAAGTACTATTCACGACTGACCCGACGTTGAGGCCATTACACTTTTTCCTTTATTCGATGCTCTCAACCTCCAAATGCAGCCATCGTCAACCTTTGTGCATTTTATAACCCAATATTTTGGCTTGGATTCAACAAGCCAGAAGTTAATATTTCTCATAATTGAGTATTTTTTAACACACAATTTTACTTTATCCTTACTGCTAAAAACCAAACCTTTCGATAACTCCGAGCTACCATCCCAAGTTTGAACGTGAACACCTTCAGATAGATCAACTTGTGATGCATCGAAGTTAATTTGTGAATAATGCTCCGATGGAAAGTTAAAGATGGCATCGCCTCTATCTCCAATATCATACACTGATGCTAATGGGCTGGCATATTAGATATGGTCAAGTTCATTGCCTTCACTAAATTCAGAGTCATCAAATTCTCCACACATATCTTCAGTTTCGGCCTCAACATCCTCATTAAGTGACAAATAATTATTGTTCAAAGCTATGTCTTCAAGATCATCATCAGCCTCCAAATCAATCAAACTTTTATGTACAATGTCACCAACATTTGGATTATTATAAGGAACTTCATTTGCAAGTGCATTTGGAATGTTAATGGATGTGGATTGACGAAGTAACTCACCATCTCGATGAGTAACAAACTGCCTTGGTTCACATGGAATCGACTTTGGCCTCTAGGTAACTAATCGTTGTTGATGATTTTGATACGTAGTTTGACTTGCTTTTAATACTAGATGGATTAATAGATTTTTTGACAGTTGCATGACTACTTGATCTACCACTAAAAATATATTTAGTCAAAAAATTACCAACCCTGTAACTGAATGACCGCCGAGGCTGACTAATACAAGCATTAGGCATCTGGCTAACTGACTGCCTTGCCTGACTCAAACAATGATTAGGGATCTGGCTAATTGATCATCGTTGAAGACTATGGCCTGCGCTTTCACTTTCGTCTCTTCCGAGCAAGTCACCATCACGTCAAATTGCACCCCCATCTCCTCGATGGCTAATTGAATGTCGTTGATGGCTTGGTTCGATATTTTGACTTTAACTGACTTATACTCGGTGGCATGCCAAATCAATTTCTTGTTGACTTTGTGACTGCCTTGGCTAACTAGGACTAACATCAGTCACATATAATTGTTCACTTGCCTCGAAGTTTACCATTCTTAATTTATCATTTGTCAACTGATAACTGGATGCATATGTGGGTAGATTAGCTCCCGCACCTTTTTCACCAACTAAAATAATTAATTCCACCAAATTATAATCTTCATATTTACTTAAATTATTATATATTGTCTCAATGTCATTGTTGTCTACCAAATCCACCGACGTCCAATATAGTGACCCTCGATTGCACATTGGAAACTTGTAGATTATCCTAGACACCATGTCGTTTACACCTAAAACCTAATTTAACATGGATTTTGTGGATTAATTTAGGAAGGGTTGGTTTTCTTTTAATTTTAAGTCTCCTCATAATAGAATTTGGACCAGATATGTCATATTAAAAACCTGTGAATCCGTAACTTATTTGCCTTTTCGTGTGCAAAAAAATTCAGTATATGCTGCCATCTTCCAATTACCTATAAGTCAAAATCAAATTATAAATTTTTTTATCCAAAATAAATTTAATCTATTACCAAAAAAATATATATTTATTTCATTATATTCAAATATTATTAATTCCATTTCCATTATGTTTCATTGTCAAATACTGTAAAATTTACCACTATTAACATAATAATTTTTCTATCTAATTATAAGAGAAAATATTAAATATGCAAATATTATAACATATTATAATTATACATGCTTAATTTACTTTACATCATTACAATATATTGGAGCGTAATACAATAAATATTTCATCAATACAACCCAACAATTTTGCATTACATTTTAATGAACATAGTATCTGGGCCACATATTATACTTGTACCACCTACAATCTGACTTTTAAATAATATTCTTCACTAATATTTATTACATCTTTCACAAATATAAGAACCAATTGCTGATATTTTCCTACATCCTATCTATTCTAAATTTTCATAATAGACTTCAAGTAAATTATTGGAATTGTCATGCACAGCTCATCTATCATTTTCGCTTCAGTCATGAGATATCCTTGCATGATAATTTCTTGTAATTTTTTATTTATTATAATAATGTGCTCCGATATTGTTTGGCTATTTTCAACTCGACAGTTATACATATCATTCCACTTTTGACTAACAATTTTTCTTGCAATATCACCTCTCATGACTCTTAGAACTAAATATGTGTGTACCATCTATCATGTAATTAAAATTAATACAATAAATATTATATTATATTTAAATTTTTATATTTTTTATTTATTAGGATAATTTATCAAATTAAAATTAATCATAGTAATTTATAAATATTTTAAAATATTACATAATAATAAGAGACTATGCATATTTTAACACATAATTATCTAATTATAAATTACAAATAAATAAACAGATTATAATTGAAAAATACCTTGCTTTTAAGGCTAGTATTGCCGAAAGATTTTTTATTTATTGAATGTTTACTACCTATAATTTATCAAATCAAAAGTGAAATTAAATTATTATGTTAACAATTAAAATAGAAAGTATCAAACTATAAATAATTACATTAAAAAATCTTACACGATATTAATATTATGCTGTATACTGAAATTGTGAAATGTAAAAATAATGTAAATGAAATTCTTTGCAAATATACTATAATGGTTGCAATGCGAATTTCCAATCTATTACAATTATTGCAAAGCAATTTTTTTTTTTGCAAAATGTGATCCTTATATATATGTTCGGATTATTTTTTTTTTCAATGCATTTTATAATTACACGTTTAAAAAGCAAAAAAGTGGCTTGAACCTGAAGTACTGGGGTGTGGGTTCAGAGCTTGAATCCGTTTTCCTTATCTGTAGTTTCAAGCCCCCAATTACCCACCAATAACGCCTAATTTTCCATTGAAGGTGGACCTCACCTCCTATTCCCGTTGAGACTCCCTACAGGATTCATCAACTGGGTTTCCTCCATCGGGCGGGCCCCATCTACCGATCCCGTAGTTAACCCCTACGGTTTCCATCAACCAAAATTCCTCCCATGGTGGGCCCCCGCTCTTCTTTTTCTATAGTCTTTTCTTACGATTTTCAAACAACACCAATCCCATCATTGCTTTTTAAAATACACCAGTTTTATAAGTAGTTTTTCAAAATGCATTATCGATATAAAAAGTCTCTACAAATCAAGATTCTAACTCGGAAATCAAATCAAATGTTTAAAAGATAATAAACTCGGGAAAACACAAAAAACCATCAATTTTAACAAAAACATTAGAGGTAATTAGAATTTTTTAGAATCTAAAAATTTATTTTAATATCCAAAATCAAAATATTAAAGATAAATCAATTCTCAAAATAATATTTATATAACAGAAATTGTGGTTTTCGCCCCCGAAATTTAATTATATTTATGTAATTAAGTTTTACATTATATTTAATTTTAGTTTTATCAATTGTTAAAATTTATATTAGTTTGATTTGTAATTAAATTTATATTTTTAATTATTAAATATTATATTTCAATTATAGTTAATTATTAAATATTATATTTTATTTATAATTAAAATTTTTTTAAAAAATAAAAATATTTTTTATGCCAGAACGGAGATTCCCGCGGGAACGGAGATCCTCGCAGGGACGGAGACGGGAAAAATTTTTCTCTCGAAATATTATCGGTCCTTGCCCTGTCCCCGCTCCGCCCTTGCGTGGGACAGTAGATGGGAAGGCACTCTCCGTTCCCGCACCGTCTCGCGATCATCCCTGGTAGTAGTAGGAGTATCCCTGTTAGGTTCTTAATTTCGGATTTTTCAATTCTCTTTTTATTTATTTTCCTCTTCAAAACCCTAATTCTATTGATTTAGTTTGGGCCTCGAAATACCTCTCTCTCTATCCTTCTTGCTCCTCTTCTTTCTGAACAATCTCTCTTCTGTTCAATCCTGATTCTTCTCATCGATCACGTTCTTCTCAATATCTGCGTCCAAAAGGTTCGTTCTCTTCTGTCTTTTTCTCTGTTTTTGTTTTTGTGTATGTCTATTTCGATTCACTTGTTGATTTACGGAATTTAGATAGGGCTTTGAATTTGTGTCTGGGATTGAGAATTGTTGAATTTGGAGAATGTTTCCGCTTCTCATGGATCTTTCGGCAAATCATTTTTGTTTTTGTTGATTGAAATGATCTCGATTGGTGAACTTTTTGCTAAAGGATCGTTGTTCGTTTCATTTCTGCTTTTAATTAAGGGTGGTGTTAATATTGTTGCCTTCAGATAGTTTTTTTATATGAGTAATGTGTCTCTGAATGGGAAATGCCACTGAGTTTTGATTCATTTCTTATTTCTCGTAGTGACACGAAATGGTTGAGTGCGTTGTCTTTGACAGTGTAGGAGAATGGGAAGGGAAGTTTTCATTCTTGAGTTTTTGTTCTTTTGCTAATCTTGTGGAGTTAATTAGTTCTTTTCTTCTTTCCCTCCTCTTATTGTAAATTTGCTAATTGGAATATATACGGGAAGAGCCAATGAATTTATTTGCACAGTTATGTAGTGGCCCATGAATGCTTCAATACTTCAGCACTCGTATATTGGGGAAGTAGAGAAAGAATGTCTACTAATATCTGTTAACTGTATTCCTAAAATTTTTACATTTTAATAGGTTAGAATATTCAGGATAAAATGTGTACTATTTTTTGTTAAACATATTCCCGAAGATCTTACATTCTAATAGGGGTAGAGTATTCAGGATTAAAAAAAAAAACAAGAGAGAGAGAATGTCATTTCAAGCGTATCTTTTGGAAGTTGACCCCATTAGCCAACGGCCATTTCTACTTTTGAAGTAGTCATTCATGGAAATCAAGTTGTACATTTAAACATAATTCAAATATTTACCCCCTTCGATCAGAGCCATAGAATATTGTGATAGTTGAACAGTGATGTTTGAATTTTGTGGACTTGTAGTTTCTTTGCTTCTTGCCAAACCTGAAGGTTGAAATTTCAATTGGCTTGCAAAGTAAGTCTTTGTCTCATTTCTGAAACAGAAATTATTAGGCATGAATCCAGTTGCATAATTTAGTTGTAAGAAGCAAGTTTAATGCTTGCTAGGGGTACTCATGGCTTAGGCACAAGTTCAGACTAGTATTTGAGGGATGCTATTTGAAATATTTATTGAGTTCATCATGAACTATGTTATTATTTTTTTAATCATGTTAGCACTGGTAATTAAATGTTTGAAGTTATTATAAAACATTAATTCCATCTAGAAGATAAGTATATGTCACAAGAGAAAATGATTTCAGGACCATCACGCCTAAGTTTAGCATTGTTCTAAATGAAATGATGAAATTGCAATGAGAAGGTCTAGTTTCTACTTGCATTTTACTCCTGTTAAAGCTAATTAAAGCATTGCATATCATTGTCATGAGCTTGCAATATTTGATGTCTTATTTTGTTCTTTTGTTTTTGTTTTTTTTTTCTTTTCTCCCTTAAATTTGTCTTTCTTCATTATAGCCAACAATATATTTCTTTGCTTTTCATATATGCAAAATTATGTTACCTTGAAATTTTAAAGAAATTGCTTTTTCTGTTAGGGACATAGTGTCTACCAATTGTACCTGCGCTTTTACGATTTCCTTCCTTTAAGGGCTGGAGTTTTCATATGGGTCCATTTCAATTTAATATCTGACCACGCATGGTAGGAAATTTGCCATGAAATGTCCAGCATTATGGAGTATTTTGCTCAATATGTTAGCTCAAATTTATTGCATATAATCACATTGCACTGTAATACATCAGTTATATGCTTTTCAGGAATCATGCAAGTTGTGAAGTAGATATTGCAAATTGTTCACTACCATTTTATTGTGGTTTATATTTCAGCAAATGATATGTACAATTATTTGATTTATATGTAAAATTTGCTACTTATTCTATTCCATCTTTTGGTTGTTGTCATTTATGAAAAAAAATGCTGATTTTTGTTTGTGAGCTAATAGCACCCATCGTTTGTGATTACTATATCATTGTTTGTCTTGTTACTAAATTTTGCTCTTGTTCTGGTATAATTGTGATTCTTTATTATTGGTACTTTGGTTTATCTCAGTGACCCTTTATGTTTGATCCATATTTCACTAAATCGTGATGTGGCTATTATCTCTATGCTTGTGCAAGTTTCTTTTAGATTTGTAGGAATATGTGTGGTCACATAGGTATTTAGCTGATAGAAATACTGTATTACTCTGTGTTAATTCATTTTATTGACAACTTTTTTCCTTGAATCCGAAAGTGGTCTTTAGTGCTTTGTTTTATTATCTTTGTAATTCCCAACACCATTTCAATAATCGATGGTATACTTTGCTTTGCCCTATGTTTGTGATTAGGGACCACTTTTAAATCCATTTGATGGCTGTTTTTATTGGACATTAACTTGATGTGAGCTTGCCTTAAATATTTCTAGATGTGGGAGGAAAAACTATTTTTTTAAGTATGTACGGGTCTTTTTGGAACCATGCACATGTTCTATTATGTGTAAAACTCTATCTTTTGTAAATTAAATTCTTCTATAAATGGACTTGTAGAAATTTCTTCCCGATTCAAGTTTTTATGCTTGTCCAGTGAAATCTGCTGTAATCCCCATTTACTTAAAATGGAGAGCTTGCTGAACTTGTAGTGCATAAGCAATTGCCATTTTTTACTGCTCTGCATCCGTGCAATTTTGTGAGCATGAGCAGTTGTGGAGTTCCTGTTGGTTTGTCTTTCAGTTTTATGTAAACAAATTTGAACCGTTACACAATGTTAAATGAATTATTTAAAAAATTTCAGGGCTAAATTTGCCTTCGAGGAAATGTCTCCGGCATCAAAAACCAAGTCCAAGGACAAAAAGGCTGGCAAGGAACCACAAAAGGCTTCATCAAAGTCCTCAGCACCTGCCAATACAGGTAGCACTATACCCGCAAGTGCATACAATCCACTTTCTGGAACATTCCATGCACTCGAGGCAGTACCAACATCCTCAGCTTCATCGCTGCACATTAATGGTCGATTCCGGAACATAGATGAGACAGATGATCAATTTGGTGGCTCGCTAGGGGCTGGGGCAGAGTGTGATTCTGTTTCAAATAACGGTAGCTGGTCTGGTGAGTCAGAAGATCACAAAGACAAGACATCTGCTGTTCCTGTTCGGCAGGATACAATTCCAGGGGCTGATAATGACAAGCGGGAAAAAATTCATCAGAAGAATGAGAGAAAGCATCAGCGTCAGAAGGAGAGGCGAGCACAGGAATTGCATGAGCGGTGCAGTGGCTATCTCATGTCAAGAAAGCTAGAGGCACTTGCTCAACAGCTTGTTGCAATGGGGTTCTCACATGAGCGTGCTACAATGGCTCTGATATTAAATGAAGGAAAAGTAGAAGAATCTGTTTCATGGCTATTTGAAGGAGGTGAAGATGCAGATAAGCACCAGGAACAAAAATTTGGTGGAAGTAATTTGAAAATCGACATATCAGAAGAGTTTGCTAGGGTGACTGATATGGAAATAAGATATAAGTGCACTAAGCAGGAGGTTGAAAGAGCTGTGGTTGCCTCTGAGGGTGATCTTGAGAAGGCAGCAGAAAGTTTAAGAGAACTGAAGCTGGATCCACCTGCTGCTCCCCCAAAGCGAGAAGAAACTGGTGATCCTCCAACAGCTAGTAATGGTAAATTTTCAGTTTCAGTTAACCAGAATGTGGTTAGACAGCAGCAGCAACAGCAACAAGTACAACAGCAAATACTACAAAAACCTAATCTAGCTTCTATGCTACAACAAAGAAGAGATGATAAGGATTTTAATTATACAAAAACAGCTGTTCCAATTGTAGCATCTCCAGAATCAGGGAGTAAAAATCTACAGCCGTTGAAGAAAATACAACAAAAGTTGGAGTGGGCAAAGCCACAGCAAACTGCAGTGCCAGCTGATAAAAGGTGGCCAAATGCGGCATCAAATCCATCTGTGTCTTATTCTTTGGCATCTCCTTTGCAAGTCTCAGCTCCGCCGGCCAAGACAGAAGCACGATATGTGGCTGTTGGAAGTGAATACAAGAGTCTTCAGCCTGGAACTGTTAGGGAACCAGTTATAATGATGCAGAGACCTCAATCTACAAGTACAAAGCAGGTTTCAACTTCAAGCATAAGCTCCTCGCCTCCTGGGACAGCTGCAAGTTGGTATTCTACTAATAATGTTGATACCATGAAGTCCAACGGATTGATGCCTCATGTTCCCATCTCCAGAAGCCTCAGTCCGAATGATCTGAATTCTAATCAGGTTTTCCATCAACTTCATTATCAACAACAGCAACCCTTCATTCCAAGCAATAGCCCAGGGGATTCTCCTGGAGCCTGCAGAGGAAATGGTTTATGGAGTAGAACAGGTGCATCACCCACACGTGCTGCTGCTTCATCCCTTGGGCTGTTCTCGGGGTTGGGTGGCTCAACTGGTTCATCAGGGGCCTCTTCTCCAGTTGACTGGAGCACTGCTGGCTCAATGGCACAGTTAGATTACACCAACATAGATTGGAGTTTGGATCGGGGTTTGTCATCTGCGAGCCCTGGTGGATTGTGGGTGGGGCCGGGTTCACTAAAAAATGGTACTCAAATGTATGATTCAAATACCTCTGGATTGGGTGCTAGGCTGACGGTGAGAACAGCTGTAAGTGGGCACGGTGTACGTATTACTGGATTGCAGGATGGTGGTGTAGTGAATGCAGAATCGGCTCCTGCTGGTTCTCATGAATGGACTTCGCCATTTGAAGGGAAAGATCTCTTTAGTTTACCCAGACAGTTTGTTTCTTCTCCGTCGCTGTAGGGTTGGGGGGCAATGATTTTAATGAATAAAATGGAGAAAAGAGGAAAAGAAAAAGACCTGAAAATGTGTTGAATTTGATGTTGGTGTTGGTTCTTATGATGCCCTCTTTGTTGTTTGTTGGTCAATATCCTTATAGTGAAAAGAAAGCATACAGGAGTAATCGTCTTAATTCCATTTCTTTTTCTCCCTTAAGTAACATATAATGCCCTTCCAACTTGCTTGGATTAAGTAATCGTCAATTGGAATCTGATCTAAAGAGGGAAAAGAAAAAAGGTAAAACATTCCTAGTTGGATGAGAATACAAGTCCAAAAGATTAACCTAACTTTTACGTCCTAATTGACTGAAAAAGAAATTCCTCAGAATTAGATGGTTTTAATTCTTTTGTAGGTTTTTTTATTTTTTATTTTTATTTTCTAGTCAAATAAAAGCTCACATTTCAACGAGGATGGCTTTGAAAGTGGCCGCAGTAGTTGGGAATACAATCCATTTGGCTTCTTTCTTATCGAATTCAACATAGGAAACATTATGGAGATGCTCAAATTTTGATATGTCAAAACCCCCCTTTGTTAACTGAGATTATTACCTTATGTTAAGCTTTCAGAATTTTAGGATTCCCGAAATTTTGTGTGGGTTATATTGCTTGCAAGAGGGAACAGTGTGCTGAATTATTCACCTATAGAATTGCAAAATTGTGAAAAATTTTGCTTTGAGCATTTGCTCTTATTCGTACATAACAACAAAACTCAAACATCTACTACTAAAAATGGTACAACTTTCAGCAGAAGAACAGCAACCAAGGATTTATGATACGAAAAATTACTAACATGATTAACATTGTCTTTATATTCATTCAATAGACTCGGTGAAATCAGATGGTGTGCTACAAGCAGTTGCTGAAGCCGGCTCTTTGTACCACTGGTTTGGTTTGCGCGTCAAGAAGTTTGCCTCTGCAATTAGGCAGAATTTCAATATCCGATGGTAATAGAGGCTAAATGCTAAAAATATGAACAAGAAAGGAAATGAATGTTGTTACTCTGTAAGTTGATCATAAAATATAGTCTCATAGTTTGTCCAAGAATTCAGGTCCCAGAAGGATATTTGCAAGCATTAGCCTTCAGTTAATAATAGCTAACAACGCCATGTTATAGATACTAACGTCATAATATCAAACTCAAATATGTGTATCTATATGCTGTATCACTCAATCACACACAAATCATGAAGACACCGATTCTTATACTTCTCAATCTCATTTGATGAGAATTAGATCTAAACTTGAGAGTTTGTCAAGTGTTGATGAATTACGCTAGGCTACAGAAAGAAAATGGTGAAAGCAACTAGTAAGTCTACAAGTATAATTATTACCTGACAAGAAAGCATCCTTGTACTCTTCATCATCATAAATAAATTGCGGGGGCTCAGGTGAACCAATGCCAACAATGGTACTTCCACTGCATCCGATAAATTGGTAAGAAAGATTAGTAAATGAATGAGCCTTCGTGTAACTACAGTTATCCTCATAAACATTGAAAAGTTTATCAGCAATTCCCTTTTGGTTTATGAGTTATGTGCACATTTCATAATCTTGCAAAGCTATAAAGCCTAAACACTCGAGAGTAATATGAAACAAATTAATTATAGAAGATCTATCAAGGGCTAGAGTTGCCTTACTTTCAGACGGTACTCTTCATAAAGTGCAAGAAAATAAAATTAAAACATAAATAAGCCATTTCTGCTGATAGACTATAATTTTCATTAATAGTTTACACCAAGCCCTCTAGAATAGAATGAACATTTAATCATATGAAAATAAAGTCCTTTAAAATGTGTTACTTTTTATAACAGTCTGGTGTATTCTGAAGCCACCTGCACAATCAATTACTGACCAGAACTCATGACACACAGCATCAGGTAATCTGCTTATGAGTATTTAGAGTACGTGGCCAAAGATTTACAGATTTTGAAACTGCAAGTTGAATAAAAGGTAACTTGTAAATGTTGGATGAGAAGGGTTCAACAGTTACCCAGAAGGTCTTAACAGGTTCCATACCAGATTTCAAAAATCATAAATCATAATTTCAGATGGCAGCAATTTTGTAGGATCAGAGTACTCAGTGATATGTAAAAATTTAAGTAAGCCTTTGAAAATCAAGTGAGGAGCTTACGTTCTGAACTTGCAAGGAATCAACTAGGATATGAGAATGGATAACACAGGGAGCGAGCATGCACACATCAAGGATATACGCTCAGAAAGTTGATCAAGAAGATTACAGAGGTCTTTTTGAAGATCAAGAAGATTATAGATTAAATTAAAAAGCATGTCATCAATTCCATGGACATACAGTTAGATTAATATCCCTACCTCCCAGACATAAAAACCGCATCATATTGTCCCCGGCCTGCTGCGGCTATACGCTGTTTTAATCTTTTGAGCGATGGAAGAACTTCGAATGCAGGGGGTTCTGCAGAAACACATATGCAAGTATATAAATACTAATATTCAGGCAAAAAGAAGAAAAACAAAATATGGACTGGAATAAGATTTGATATACAAAACTAAAATAAAAGTAGTGAGGGTTTGGAAGTTCCAACTGATTCTAGAATAACTTTGTTTATTGATCTAGAATAGAATTATGTGGTGTCCTGTTTAATGCATAAGGAAATTACTTAAGCAGAAGGATCTTTTTGATACACAAAGCAGGTAAAAGAGAGCTTATAATCAAGGATTTTCCAAAAATTCACCCTCAATTCAATTCAGATTGTCTACTCAACCTGAGCGTTCATCTATATATACACTTATTTGTGTTGCAAATCAGTGCAGCTTTGACTCGTTTGATTATCCGGTCACTTTGAAACAACCCAAGATGGTTGCTGCAGCGCAGGTTGCATAATTTGAGTAAATGCGAAAGGTTCACAGAAACATGGAAAGACACAAAAATAAAAAGTAAAAGGTGACAAAGGAAATAAAGGAAAGCTCATGCATATCTAAAGTATTACCTAAATCATTGATACAAACATCTTGTGATATTCCATTTTTCGAGATCCTCTCCAGCAACGCCAGAGGATCAACCTTACTGGTTTGATCCAATTGAAAACGCTGAGAGATAAATAAAATTTTCTCATTAAGAAAATTTGCTGGTGAAGCTAAAGTATTCAAGCATAGAAAAGAATCCATTACCTTGTAAACTTCAGCAGTTGAACATGCCTCCTGAGGTTTTATAAGAACCATTGGGAGGTCAAGAGGAACTGGTGAAGGAATGTCTTGAACAATCTGTACAAAAGAGAGCAAAAACTTGATTCGACAACAAAGTTGAAGGTGTTCTATTGCTTAGGAAGTGCAGGACCAATAAATACTAATGGTAATTTAGCTGCCTCTAATGATTACTATGAAAAAGAATTTTAACTAATTTGGTTTGTTTTATTCAAAAGTAGTACTTTCCTCAATGCCTACAACATTGACCAGATTTTATGCCCTGACCAACAACAGCCTGACGTAAAAATAATTTTTGTGAGGAAACATTTTGAAATCTACAAACCGAAATATTGCTAAATACACAGCTGAATTCAGCTAAACTCCAAATTGATGAGGGCAGACAAAAGACACCTTTTAACCCATTCCGCCCAAAAGGCCACAAACCATGAGATGTTGCTAAACTAAGAGTGACAGTATGTGTGCATCACACAGCAGTACAATTTTTATCCAGAAAACAGATAAGACTGCGCTTATTGATGTGTTCACACTGAAAGCAGTGTAAAAAAGGTTACTTTAACCATCTTAAGTTAAGGGGCTGTGCAAAATCTCAATCTAGTCCATTGTTAAACAATCATACACTTATGCAATCTCTGAGTGTGGTCGCAATATGGAATAAAATAGGGCCATATTGTTAGAAATCTGCATCCTAGAAAAAAAAATGATTATAGTAAAAGACATACTTCACCACGGCCAGTGCAATAGGCAGCTCCATGAGAAAAAAAGAAGGAGATATCTGAACCGATCTCACTTGACCATTCGAGGAGATCCTTCTCAGTGGCAAGACCACCACTGAACTGATTTGCTGCCCACAGGGCAGTTGCAGCATTACTACTTCCACCGCCAAGTCCTGCCCCAGTAGGCACCTTCTTATCTAGATGAATCTGCCAACAAATTCAAAAGTATTAGATTCCCTATAAATTTATCGATTACTATGCACACGTTGAAAGCAAGGAAATCTATGGCATTCTTTACCCAAAAGAAGTTGTCAGTTCCTGTCTTTTTCCGATAAAGATTAAGAGCTTTTATAATCTGCAAAAGAAAAAAGAAAAAAAAAATAAAAAAAGGAAAGGGAACATAGCATATAAATTTCAAGACTAATGATATAAAGTTAGGATAAATCAAAAGAAATAAAATACACTTTATGCTTTACCAGATTCCTATCATCAAGGGGTACACCTGAAACATTAGTCGATAAACAGTCCTTCGATTTTGAAGGAGACAAAGAGAACTTAATTGTATCCCCTAGACTAATTACCTGGAAAGTAAAAAATGGAGACCAAGATATGAACTTTAGAGAATGCAGAACTGAATAGAGAAAGCTCATTTGCTTCTTAATTTGAATTCACAATTTAAGTTTCTGATAGACTTACATGAAATAAAGATGCCAAATCATGATAACCATCTTCTCTCTTATCTGTAATTGTTAGGAAAACATTAATCTGCACCAAAACAAAGCAAATTCTGTATAAATGAGAAAAAATAAAATAAAAAGCTTAAGCCATTAAAGGAACAGATGGGCAAGAAAAAGAGAACGAGAAAAAACCTTGCAAGGAGAGAACAAATTAAGCCTTGACAGAGGAGCATTCTTGTCTACCTCGTCTGCTAACTTGTTTATTCTTTCATCAGGGTCATAAACTATCTAATTTCCGTTTCCAACGAGCAATCAAACAAAAACCCAACAAAATCAGGAACCCAAAAGAAGGAAAAAAGATGAACGTCAACTTAAATTGAAAGCAGAAAACAACAAAAAGAGCGATTGATGGATAGTCAAACAAACCTCAAGCTGTTTCTTGGTGGCTTTAACAAGTGGGATCCTTTGTTTATGATCAAAAGAGACAGACCCACAAGGCCTGACTGAAGGGAGATTAGTTTTAGAGAAAGAATTAGAAGAAGGGTGAAAGAGGTGGTTATTGCAGAGGAAATGAGCGGAAGCCATGGGTGCTGATGGCTGCGCTCTGCTGCTAGAAATCTGAAGCCCACCAACTAAATTTGCGTTTGAAATACTAAATAATCAAATTGAGATGGCTGCTTGACATTGTATTTGTTATAATTAATTCTATCCATTTTTGAAGTCAATTTTGAGCAGCCAGAAAGGAATCAGATCATCCGCAGATTATTTCTGCTTCCTTTGTCTTCATTCGGGACAATGCTGTATTGCTATTGGTTGGTAAATTATGAATTTATAGGTGGCAAAGCATCCGATTCAGCGCATATATCATTCAAAATAAATATATTTTTTTATTTACTGAAAAATTATAAAATTATAATAATATGAATTATTGATATTGTTGGATTATAAATTAATTATTGATGAATTTAATTGTGAATAGGGTATAAAATTGTCATCTAAATTAATAAAATCTCCATTTCTTTTTAACATTAAATAAACGGAAGCAAAATGTATAATTCATTTTGTAGCATATTTTATTACTTTCTTCATTTTTTTATATATATTACTTTTGAGTAAAATTTAAATTTTATTTATATGTCACTTTTAAACTTTCAATCTAATTTAATTTATTTTTAATATATTTTTCTTTTCTATTAAAGTTAGAACCAATTATATTTGATAATTTAGTTTTAATCAATCAATTTAATACTTAATTTAAATTTATTTATTATTTTTTATTCTAGTGAAAATAAAAAAAAGTGACAGATAAAAAAAAGAGAAAATATCAATTTTTTTATTTTAATTTCTCTTAAGAAGCTAAGTAAGTATTTTTTTTATTTATTGCTAATTAATTATTTATATGCACACAACAAGAAACATGAGTAGTTTTTACTCTATCAACTGCTACACATATATATCTGTTTAGGGAAATATAAGAAAAATTAAATATTTAACAATTCAATAAAAGGCGTAAAAAGATTTAAAAATTAAATTATATATTTATTTAAAATACCAGGCAAAAGAAAAGCAAGCCTGTCAACATTGATGGCCTACTGAATAATAATAATAATAAATAAATCTTATGCATAAATAAAAACGATACACATGTGATGTTTATTATTGGCTTAACGTGCAAAAATGTTCATAATATTTATCAAAAAAGCAATTTTATCATTAATCTTTAGTTACGGACAATTTTATCTCTCAAAATTATCAAAAATTATATAATTTTGTCTTTATACAATGAAATTATTAGTTAGATCATATTTTCACTGACGTGATTATGTTATAAAATTTTGACGAAAAAAGTCAAATTAACGGTTCTTTAATTCATAGATCAAATTGCACTATTTTGATAATTTAAGGAGTAAAATTGCTTGTAACTAAATATTAAAGGCAAAATTATTTATTTTTTTTACAAGCATTTTTGCACATTACACCTTTATTACTTAAGCATGGGCCAAGTCTTGAATGTGAATAAAGGGAACCAAGTTTTTAATGCTGCTTAACTCTTCCTGCAACGTGAAAAGGTTCTCTGATGGTTTCGTCGCCTTATCAACCAGTCCCTATAATTGTAATTCACGAGTTCAAACAATCTACAGGCTTCTTTAACCTTGCATTGTGCAGCCATTATACAATTGAATGTTTGTGAGATCTTTGTAATGTGTATATGTATGGGAAGATGCCGAACTATTGCTTCTTGAGATGCAGGGTGTAGCACCAAATGTGATAACTTTCAAGGGGTAATCACTGCACAATGTAAAGTTGACAAGGTGAATGAAGCTCGTAGATTCTTTGAATCCAAAGAGGTCGATTTTTACACTTAATAAGGCTATTTGATAAGGCGATGAAACTTTTTGTCTCTGTGTCTAGCAATGGATGCCATCCTGATATTGTGGCCTACAGTATATTGATAGATGCTTAGTGCAAGAGTTGGAAGGTGGATGAAGCTACGATACTTTATAGGGAAATGATAAAGGACAAAAAACTCCTTGTTGGGTGGTCCTTTTCCAGAGAGGTATGCTTAGATCTGCAAAGGAGCTATTTGATGCTCTATCTAATGCAAGGCTTCTTTCAAGAAAATGCTACATTGATTTGGATAAAAGCTGCCCAACATATTAGAAAAAGAATATCATGTTATCTTTGTTCTTTTATTGTTTTTTTTAAGTAGAGAACCTGCATATGTTCTTAAGAGTATAATTTCCTGTTTGAATGTCAAGCCATTCTGTTTCTGGAGTCAAGGAAAGAAATGTGACATTGCTATTAGCTATAGTTGGATGATCTCCATTATTCGGGACTCGTAAAATGTTTCAAGGGGCTCTTCACTGAAGCCAGGAAATAAACTAGCACAGAGCAAGCAATGTCTATGTCTTTCCCTTCCTAATTTTCAACCATGTTAAATGCCTCGTCAGAGTGGAAGTTCTTACACATTGCTAATAAATTTTGCAATGCTCAAATAAAATTAGAGTTGAGGTTGGTTATTGATAATGCTCAATATTTTTTAAATAAATGAGTTAAAAAGAAGAAATGTCTAATTGGCTAAGAAGCCTGAATTACCAGAGATTCAACGTCACACTGCTTCACGTACACTATCAGGGACACATCAAAATTCCACACGATGGGACAGTCCGATCAGCCAAGACGGTCCCATCCCGTCAGAAACTCCTGATACACGCTACTGTTCCATCCATCTGATGTCAAATATCACATCGTTACCTATCTACTCTGTTCCTGAGATAGTTCTCACAAGTAAATTTTTTATATCTATAAATATCAAATTCATTTTCAAAATGCACACACAAGAATTTTTATATATTTTATTTCATATTTTTTAAAAAGTTTGAAACTGACTTAGTTATCAGAGTGTTCAAATCCAAACCGGCCAGATAATTTTTTTTTTTTTCAGGATTCCTGCCTTATCAAACCCGATCGGGCCTACCTCTCCAACATGTACAAACCTAGAGCGGCATCTCATCAATCGTCATGCACGGCTCCTTTTCTCACAAAATCTCAGGATTATCAATTCTAGAGGAGGCACTTGCTTGTAACACAAACTGTTGCTCAACTTAAAAGAGTTACAACAATGATGAATTTTTTTTTCTTGCAAATTATCTAGACAACCTCAAAAGTAGACTAGGGGGTAAGATTTTGCTTGTTTCTTAGCATCTCATATTGGGGTATATAGCATGGATTCGCTTTCCTTGTGTGTATGATATAGTTTTTTCTTGTTTACAGTGATGCTTATGTATGGGTGTCGGAGCGCTCAGATGTACGGCCTAGAGTATTATTGATGATGAGCACATCTGTATTCAGACCTTTCTTTATCTCTTTGATTGAATGAAGTGAAAGTTGACTTTGCGGTTTCCTTGTTTGCAGTGAGTGCTTGATTGAGCTGTCAATGGAGCTCTAGTGCTTGTAATTCTTGTTTCTTTTTTCACATCTCTGGTGTCAATTCTCTACTTGACAGACGTGTTAAGTTTCACATTTGATAATGTGAAACAGGTGGTTGTTTATGGTAAGTTGCTGCCTAGGGCTGATAATTTCAGAGAGGCTTTGTATACCTTTGACATTGGCCAAATTGATCTCACAGCTGGTTACAAACTCAATTTGACGACCGATCAAGAACAAACTAACTTATAATGACATGTCTGCATCTGTCAGGGAAAGTTTTTGGATGAGAAGAAAGTGAGGGAGTGAGGGGTCTTGGTAGAGAAAATGGAGGAAGAAGAATATGGAAGTGAAGTTCTTGGAAGAAGAATTTAGGGCCCGCTAAATAAATGGTAAAATTTATATGAGCAAAAGAGGGGCAAATTGATGCCAGGATTACACGTGGTAAGAAACAATTGGAAGATTTTGTACATGTGGCAATGATAAAGTATAACCATATCCACACATAAGCATAACCTCTCACTCAAAATCAAACTGCTTATTGAATTATCTCCTCAGAATCCTCAAGAACAACAATGTCTCTGTCTTTCTCTTCTTTGCAGTTTTCAACTCTGTTAAACGCCTCTACAAATTACAGATTCTTACATTTTAACACTCTTCTTCATCAACCCATCGCTTCAAAAACATCACTTTACCTTTCCCATCGCCCATTATTAACTCTCCCTGCGACAAAATTTCAATGCCAGGCTCAAAGTCAGCAGCCATATCAATTTGAGAGGCTCTTTTCTAACCTTAATCAAGCTACGCTCAAAAGAGAACCTGGTATCAAAATTTCCCTTTCTTTCTAACTTTATTATTTCTTATAAAAGGCCTTTTCTTTTTTACTTATTTTGACTTCTGGCAGGGAGTTTATCTAGTGCAATTTTCCTGGTTGCTGGTACAACGGTATGAATTTCTGCTATTTCACCTGCACATTCATTAGAAGTATAATTATTTTTTGCTGAATTGAATACGTAGGTAGGTGCTGGGATATTAGCAATTCCTGCTGTGACTCAAGAATCTGGCTTTTTGACCTCTGCAGTGGTTTGCATTCTTTGTTGGATATATATGGTAATGATGCCAATCCTCCCTAAATCTTATCTTATTTAGTCATGGTAATTCGATCATTCTTGTCAAGTTCATATTTGAATTTCCTCTGCCTTCTATTTATAACATTTTAAAGATAGAATGAACTGTGGCATAGGAATCCATTCTATGACGCCTGCTGCTTTTGCACCTTATGGGTAAAAAATTTTTTCATTGCATCATAAAATGGCCCAGATTGATACTCTGTCAGTGCAGCAATGCCCATTGTAAAAAAAAGTGTTGATGGGGGTCAGGGCAAAACAAAAAGAAGAAAGAAAAGAAATTGGCCTTAATACATGAATGTATCTAATGCGAGTGACTTCTCATCACCTCAAATTGACAGCAAAATGCTTGTCAGATTTTGAAAATTTTAAATTGAAGTTAATTCTAAGAAATTTCCTTGTATAGATCTCATTTGTCTGCTATTGTAGTGGATTAAATTTTTCCAATTACTCTGCAGGTTGCTACAGGGCTTCTCATTGCTGAAGTAAACGTGAAGACAATGTGTGAATTGGGTTCTGGTGGTGTATCATTGGTAATTATGTTATAGAGAACTCTCATGGATTTTCTGGTTGTGTGTGTGTGTCTATATATATATATATATATATATATATATATATATTACTTCTTGTTGGTGTGGTGAAATTTGTATAATAATTATTTGCTCAAAATTTGCATTCAATTTATTTGCTATGTCAGGAGCCTTTCTCCTTAGGAATTACATCTTTGCTGATATCAAATACTTACTGATGCAATTTGGCCCTTTCCCTGTTTATATCCCTTGTGCATGAATGAGATGTGAACACTGTGGAAGCTTAAACAATCTTTTATGTGTTAGTCTTGACAATATAAGACACACTGATGCCCATATAGCATTGATGTCAATGGATGCAGCTTCTGCTGCATTTTGACTATTAAAGTCTCCTGAATGTTAATTTTAAAGGCAGCATAATCTGAATTGAATTGTCTATAACATAGCATACAATTGCTTATATTTGCATCTTATTATTGCTGAGATAAATTTTGTCTCACACATCTTTTGTTTTGATTGCTGTTGTCAGGTTTCAATGGCCAGGAGAACTCTTGGTTCAGCTGGAGTTCAACTTGCTTGGTAGGCTAAAAAGTCACTTCATGCTTTTGATTTTCATCAAATGGTAAATCTAGCCATTCATAATGATGGAATTGAAAGGAAAACACACTCATATGCATATCCTTTCTCTTCTTATTATTGGTTAGCTGCTACTACTTACTAATATCAGTACTCTCACCCTTCAGCCAAAAACCCACAAACTAATCATTGACTTTTTTTATAGGTAAAGTGTTATATGCTGAAGTATGTTCATAGACTGTTACAAGGACATAATTAGTTTCCTTAAATTGCAACTGCATGGTGGTTTAAACAATTAGTTTCCCTTTTCTTGTGTGTTATCTTTTTCTTGAAATGTGACAATCATATTACTGTGCATTTGTCTTGCAGCTGGTCATACATTTTTATCCATTATGCTCTTCTAGTTGCCTATGTGGCGCGGTCTTCAGATATTTTAACAAATTTTCTTGGAATTCCACAGTATGAACCATAATTCTTTGTATTCTATATGGCTGGTCAGCCCAAATTGGCCTATCTGAATTTGTGGCATTTTCAGTGGCTTCTTTTTTTTTCCCTATTTCTGGTGTGAATCTATTAGGTGCTGACGGACCACAAAATGTTTGCAGATGGGAAAGTGCAACTTTATTCTCTATTGTTTTTGGAGGCATATGCTATTTTGGAAGGTTGTTATTGTTTTCTTGTATATTCTTGTTTGACAACCTGTATGAACTATGTTTTATTGGTGCAACTATAAGTACATATAAGTGCTGTTGATATTAGACGATAAAGCTTAAGTCACGTATCCAAACAATTGAAGGATAATAGTGGATCAGGTATATTTCATATACATTCGTACTTGTGGTCAAGTGGTTGGAGCTTTTGGTTAGGTTAATTCTTATATCCGAAAAAATAGTCTTACTTCTTTTTTGCAACTCAGTCAATTCAAGGTCAATAGCATTGAGAAGTTGAATTTTATATTAGAATTTCATTAACTTTTATGAAAAGCTCATCAGTTCAGTTCACTAAAATTCTTACCTTATCTACAGAAAATCGATGGAAAATTTAGCCTGGTGACATTGATTCTAGTCTTAGATATATCAATAAAGTTGACCAATGTAATTGGTCTTTAATCAATAATTAGTATTTTACTGCACATACCTTTTACTTGATGACATCATAGTCCATGATGATACACTGCATCAGAGTCTCACTTGTTGGCTGAAGATAACTGCAATTATATATTCTAGAGGGAGAGAGACACAGAACATGTTTCATGTTTAATGAATCTGAGCCTCCATTAAATTGTGTTGGGGTGTTGCATGGAAAATAGATATGCAAATAAGTTAAACTGTTGCAGCATCTACCAGCCATCAAATCACAATCCTACCCTGTACGATCGTAAATCTTTCAAATGCTTAGGTTTTGTTAGGATAATTGATTCAAAGTTACTGGCATTTTAATTTTTTTTTTTAGTTTCTATTACAAAT
This sequence comes from Excoecaria agallocha, assembly GCA_037975025.1. Taxonomy (NCBI): domain Eukaryota; kingdom Viridiplantae; phylum Streptophyta; class Magnoliopsida; order Malpighiales; family Euphorbiaceae; genus Excoecaria; species Excoecaria agallocha. Next base: position 3,550,787 of record CM075821.1, on the reverse strand, counting down.
TAAAAATTTATCTATATCTCTTTGATTGCATAATGCAAAATTCATGTCACACTTGTCCTGATTTGCAGTCAGCGTTTCATTGGTGCGGTTAATGGTGCTCTAGTACTTGGAATCATTGTTTCCTTCACAGCTCTTGTGGTAATTTTCTACTTGATGAACTTGTGTAAAGGCAGAATTACAACCTCAATTGAATTGAATACAATTGGTAGGCTTTGTAGTTGAGGTCAGCTATGCCCTGTTACATAACTCCCAACCCCATAGATTTGACCTGAGACTTCCAAATTGGACAAAAGTTCTGTCTATTGCATACTTGAATTTCAATACTTTATTAGTTAATCTAGATGGAGTAGGTTTAGATTTATTGCAAAGGAATCACTCTTATTTTATACTGACTGATGTTTTGCTGTCAAAGACAGATAAAGGGACAACTATCCTCATACAATATTTAACATTGTTAATGCTTTTGGAAAATGTTTTTGTGAGGGTTCCATGTTAGATTCAGGTAGAATTCTGATTGAGCTATGAAGTTTTTAATTGCTAGACTTAGTGGTAAAACTGTTCAATGGCAAGTGAAAAGTTCCCATATTCTGAATTAGACTTTCATTTATAGATTCACACCCTTTTAGATGGAGGACAAAGTGATTCCCATAGGGACTTTGGATTACATGCTCGATATTACTCTTGATAAAATTTTAATTTAAATGGCACCTGTATAATCAGATGTGAGGAATTTTGTATCTTAGACTTCCAAGAGTTCTTATAGCCTAAACTTCCCTTCAAACAATTGGAACTCTATTACACAGCAAAAGGAGGTCTGGGCAATGTCGAAATTGCCTTATGAGTTATGAGGAATTTCAATCTCTGATGTGAATTCTCATTAGAGAAATTTATCTTTTGTGTATACATATGTCTGCCTATACTGAATCTAATCAATAGTGCAAGGCTTGCATTTGAACAATGGTGTATTGGAGAACTTGGTCCACCTTTGTTCTGCAGAAATTTAATATAGAAAAGAACTTTTTATCAAAGAATTGAAGAACAGTATATTTGAATTTCCAATCATGTTATTTAGTTGGTTATCACTCTTGTGTTCTCATAAATGTTGAAATTTGGCAAGTATGCTTCTTTACATATTACATTAACCAGAGTTTTGTTTCTTAGGCAGTTGCTAGTGGCGATCTGCATTACGATGTGCTTTTGAAGGCCAACTTTGAAGCTTTTCCTATGAGTATACCCATAATTGTACTTTCATTTGTTTACCAGGTAATGTCTGAAACTAATACTAATTTGACATGTGGCAGTAGTTATAATATTCTACATCTACTTGTTTTCAGAATGTTGTACCTGTTCTCTGCACAAATCTTGAAGGAAACATTTCGAAAGTAAGGTGACATATCTTGTTATCACTTTTTACTTGATATTTATCTAACAGTGCATGGGTGTGGGTGTGCATATATGCAAATTTCTGTCATGTTTGTCAGCTTGGAAGGCATGTTAGGTTATGTTATGATTTAATAAATTTCAAATTCAATTATTATCAACTACGTTCTGACGTTTGACTGTCTCCATTTATTTCCTTTTCTTGTTTTCATAACTACATTCTATTTTTGGGTGGCTGTTCAAAATTCTGTGAAGTATATCCATTAAAAAAATAGGTTAATACATCTTCAATCCCCTGAATTTGGCACAAAAAGTCTTTTGGGCCCCTTAACTTCTACAATAACCACCTTGCTACTTAAACTTGCCTTCTCTATAAACTTCAAATCCCTATCTGGTCAATGTGAGAAATAAAATTACACGAGAAATGCATGTGCAATTATGTGGATTATAGGTCCAATAAAAGATGAAAATATGGAGCAGGTCTAATCTTTCTCCTAATTGTATTTTGCCTCCTGCAGAACCTCAAATCATTCTCTCCTCCTGAGAAGATTGTCCCCCACCAAAATCCCTATCCTTGTAAACGTTGATTTACCATTAAAAACATAAAATTGAGCAGATAATCTTTTAAATCTTAATCTAACATTAAAAATACGAAATTAAGCAAAAAAACTTCTTATGAGATTGTTGAAAAGAAGTTGACTTTACAAAAATTTCAGATTGTTACAGACTGTCATTGACTTTGGCTAACATGATTGTAGGAGTGATTAGGGCAGTGATTATAGGAGCTGAAATAGTTGACTTCCTAACAAGTAATTTTGTGTATAAATATGATGTACAATTTACAGAGAAAGAAATAGAAAGAAAGTATTTTTGTTTTCTCACATGGTATCAGAGCCTTAGGCTCGTTTTGAGAGAAGGTAACTTGTTCTTCTCTGGTTTTCTTTCTGGGTTTCGTTCTGAGAGAAGGTAACGTGTTCTTCTCTGCTGGGTTGCTACTGTTTGTGTGGTGGGAAGTTTTTCCGGTGATCATCTTGCCTCACTGCCGTTATCATATGGAGCGCAATCTGATTTCCGGCCATCCCACACTTTTCCGGTGAACAGACGTCTTGCGAGTGGATCTCACGCGCCGCAACAGTCTCCCGCCTCTTCATCACGCGCCGGAGCGTGTGACTGCTTCTGGTGTCCGACGGTCCTTCGATTGCAGCTCCGGCGTCGCCTGGTGATCTCCGATCCGATCGTAGGGTCAGATTCCTCATCCGGTCTTCTCCAAAAGTTTCTCTCTCTCACTTTGAATCCTGAAGTGTGAGTGGCTCTCCGTTTATATTAGATTTCTTGGGTCTTTGGTTTAGGCTGCATTTTCGTTTTCTTCATATATGTGGTCAATATTTTAAGTTTTAGTTAAGTTAAAAAAAAAAAAAAAAAATGGCGGATGGTAGTAAATCAATCGAAGATGCTAAATCTACTGTTACTGAAATTATTTCAGCACCCACCAAAATTACTGAGCATAAATTAAATGGGTCTAATTTTCTAGAATGGAGTAAGAAAATAAGAATTTATTTAAGGAGTGTCGAGAAAGATGATCATTTAATTGAAGAACCGTCCAATGATAAAACTTGGCTTAGAGATGATGCTCGGCTGCTGTTGCAAATTACTAATTCTATTGAGAATGATGTGGTAGGATTAGTAAATCACTGTGAGTATGTTAAGGAGTTAATGGATTATTTAGCTTTCTTGTATTCGGGTAAAGGAAATGTTACTCACATCTATGATGTATGTAAAGCTTTCTATCGTGCTGAAAAAGATGAGACCAAATCCCTCACTGCTCATTTTATGGAGTTCAACAAAGTATATGCAGAGTTGAATGTCTTATTGCCTCTCAGCACAGACATTAAGAAGCTACAAACTCAGCGGGAACAAATGGCTATTATGAGTTTTCTAGCCAGTCTTCCTTCAGAATTTGAGACCGCAAAATCTCAAATTCTGTCTAGCCCTGAACTCACTACACTTAAAGATGTTTTCAGCAGACTGTTACGAACAGAGAAGAATGCTCAACCATCTCAACAGCCCAATGTACTAGTTGTTAAAGGAGGAGAGGGAAATGAAGTTGGAAGGAACCGTAATAGAGGAGGAAATGCTACCAGAAACAATGACTTCAGCAATATTACTTGCTACTTTTGCAAAGAACCTGGACACACAAAGCGATACTGTAGAAAATTGCATCGCAATCAGAGAACTCAAGCTGCTAACATTGCTGCATCTAGTTCATCTTCGGAAAAATCTGTCACTATTTCAGCTGAAGAATATGCTCATCTCTTGAAGGAATCCACTCCAATTGATGATTCAGGTAAAACATGCCTTGTTTCTTCCTCAAAACAATGGGTCATTGACTCCGGTGCTACGGATCATATGACAGGTAACCCTCAAACCTTTTCCACCTTCCAGTCTCATAAAGTATCCTCCCCTGTAACAATTGCTGATGGATCAACTTATCATGTTGAGGGTTCTGGAGTTGTTAAACCCACATCTTCTATCACTTTATCTTCAGTACTAAGTTTGCCTAATCTTGCTTTCAATTTGATTTCTGTAAGCAAGCTTACCAAAGATCTAAAGTGTTGTATCTCATTTTTTCCTGATCATTGTCTATTTCAGGATCTTATGACGAAGCAGATATTTGGTAGAGGACATGTATCTGATGGTCTTTATGTTCTGGATTCATGGGTACCTCGATATGTGGCTTGTCCTAGTACTACTTCACCTTTTGAAGCTCATTGTCGGTTGGGACATCCCTCTTTGCCCATTTTGAAGCAAATAGATCCACAATTTAATAAAGTTTCATCATTAGATTGTGAGTCTTGTCACTATGCAAAACACCATCGCAGCTCATTAGGTCCTAGAATTAATAAACGAGCTGGATTTGCCTTTGAATTAGTTCACTCAGACGTTTGGGGTCCATGTCCTGTTGTATCAAAAACAGGATTCAAATACTTTGTTACTTTTGTTGATGATTTCTCTAGAATGACTTGGATTTATTTTATGAAAAATCGTTCTGAGGTATTCACTCATTTTTCTGCTTTTTGTGCTGAGATTAAAACTCAATTTAATGTTTCTGTGCACATATTACGAAGTGATAATGCTAAGGAATACTTGTCAGAACCATTTCAAACTTATATGACTCAACATGGTATTCTCCATCAATCATCATGTGTTGATACCCCCTCTCAAAATGGAGTGGCTGAAAGGAAGAATAGACATCTCCTTGAGATTGCTCGTGCCTTGTTGTTTCAGACGAAAGTTCCAAAGCACTTTTGGGCCGATGCTGTATCCACAGCATGTTTTCTGATTAACCGGATGCCATCTACTGTACTTACTGGTAATAGCCCCTATCATGTTCTTTTTCCTCATAAACCCTTGTTTCCAATAGAACCAAAAATTTTTGGGAGCACGTGTTATGTTCGTGATGTACGACCCCATATTACAAAATTAGATCCTAAAGCTGTGAAGTGTGTATTCTTGGGATATTCTCGTCTTCAAAAAGGGTATCGGTGTTATTCTCCTGATCTCAACAGATATGTGATTTCTACCGATGTAGCATTTTCGGAGCAAACACCATTTTTCTCTACCGAGTCTACTTCTATTAGTCAGAGGGAGGAAGATGAATGTCTCATCTATAAATCTATATCAAGTTCTGAACATTTAGTGGATGATAATGTTTCTCATGATGCTTCTCCTGCTACTCAGACTTCAGTTTCAGACAAGCCACCTATTGTGCAAGTTTATTCTAGGAGAACAGCAGCTACTGATACATGTCCTACGCCAGAATCAACTTCGTCATTGGATCCTCCACCAAATGATCTTGATCTTCCCATCAGTCTTCGCAAAGGTAAACGCAGTTGTAAATCTACTTATTCCATTGCTAACATTATTTCATATGATCACTTATCTCCATCGTCTAGTGCTTTTATTACTTCTTTAGACTCCATCTCCATACCTAAAACAGTCAAAGAAGCTTTATCTCATCCTGGCTGGTGCACTGCAATGCGTGAAGAAATTGAAGCTCTAGATGATAACCAAACTTGGGAGTTAGTAGATTTACCTCACGACAAAAAGGCTGTTGGATGCAAATGGGTTTTTGCAGTTAAAGTCAATCCAGATGGATCTCTTGCTAGACTTAAAGCTCGGCTTGTCGCCAAAGGATATGCACAGACATATGGAGTAGATTACTCTGACACATTCTCTCCTGTAGCCAAGTTAGCATCTGTTCGTCTGTTCATCTCTCTTGCTGCTTCTCAGCACTGGCCATTACATCAGTTAGATATCAAAAATGCATTTCTTCATGGAGATCTTCAAGAAGAAGTATATATGGAGCAACCACCTGGGTTTGTTGCTCAGGGGGAGTATGGTAAAGTTTGTCGCTTGAAGAAATCTCTGTATGGATTAAAGCAGAGTCCTCGGGCTTGGTTTGGCAAATTTAGTAAGGTTGTTCAAGAGTTTGGGTTAAAGAAGAGTCAAAGTGATCATTCAGTGTTCTACAGACAATCAACAGCAGGTGTTATTCTTCTTGTTGTATATGTTGATGATATTGTAATTACAGGAAGTGATCATGAAGGAATCTCTTCTCTTAAGTCTTTCTTGCATGACAAATTTCACACTAAAGACTTAGGCCAACTGAAATACTTTCTGGGAATCGAAGTTTCAAGAAATAAGAAGGGAATTCTTTTGTCTCAAAGAAAGTATGTTCTTGATTTACTTGCAGAAACTGGAAAATTAGGAGCTAAGCCATGCAGTACTCCTATGGTTCCAAATGTACAACTTACAAAAGATGATGGCGATCCATTTGATGACCAAGAGAGATACCGGCGGTTAGTTGGAAAACTGAACTATCTTACAGTTACTCGTCCAGATATTGCATTTGCAGTAAGTGTTGTTAGCCAGTTTATGACGAACCCAACAATCAAGCATTGGGAGGCCTTAGAACATATCCTATGCTATTTGAAAGGTGCTCCTGGATTGGGTATACTCTACAGTGATCATGGACATAACCGCATTGAGTGCTTTACTGATGCAGATTGGGCAGGTTCCAAGAGCGATAGAAGATCAACTACAGGCTATTGTATTTTTGTCGGAGAAAACTTAGTGTCTTGGAGGAGCAAGAAACAAACTGTAGTATCCAGGTCAAGTGCAGAATCTGAATATAGGGCTATGTCACAGGCTACATGTGAAATCTTATGGATTCGTCATTTACTTGCCGAAATTGGTATGAATTTCTCGTCTCCAGCAAATCTTTGGTGTGATAATCAAGCTGCTATCCATATTGCCTCCAATCCGGTGTATCATGAGCGGACCAAACATATTGAAGTTGACTGTCACTTTATTCGTGAAAAAATTCAAGATAATGTAATTTCAACTGGGCATGTGAAGACAGCAGAACAATTAGGTGATTTATTTACAAAAGCTTTAAATGGGCCACGAGTTGAATATTTATGTAACAAGCTGGGCATGATCAATATTTATGCTCCAGCTTGAGGGGGAGTGTTACAGACTGTCATTGACTTTGGCTAACATGATTGTAGGAGTGATTAGGGCAGTGATTATAGGAGCTGAAATAGTTGACTTCCTAACAAGTAATTTTGTGTATAAATATGATGTACAATTTACAGAGAAAGAAATAGAAAGAAAGTATTTTTGTTTTCTCACAGAGAGAAAAAGAGAGACATGAAAATTGCTTAAAAGGCGGAATAATTAAAAAACAATAAAATAAAAGTAAGTAGAACGAAGGAAGCAGAGACAACAGGAACAGCATTTATCTCTTCTATGAACTTTGAGCCTCACACATATACAATTAAAGCAGTCGGTAGCCCACAGTGAAAAGAAATTTCTTCACAGTTTTCCCAATTTAATGAACTAGCTAATAAGAACAGATGACAAAGAAGAGTAAACTAAAACATCTCTTATTTTATTTTCCAGCAAGCATGCAGAGAAGCATGTTGAGAAAGCAAAGTTTTGATCACCTACTTTCACAAATTGACTCAAAAAGAGATGAAGGTGTATGCATTAAGCTGAACAAATGCTGACCTGATCAAGAACTGCACCAATATCTCTACCTTTCTCAACTGTGTCACGCCTTATTCTTCTTGCCAGACGCACATCAGCATCTGCACTGAAAATTGAACAATGTGAAGTGACAGGCCAACTTAGTAACGAAATGGAGGGGGGACATTATGCAATACATTAAAGAATTTTGTGTGAACATCAGAAACTGTTTCAAAATAAAAGCACCTACAGAATCAAATTGACATAAAATGTTATGCCTTTTGTTATGGAGGTGTAGCAGAAAGGCAGGCAACACAAAATCATTTTGTCAAATAAATAATCAGTCTCCTAAGGGTATCTGAGATGTACACACACACACAGAGTTCTGAAAAGCAAAAAAAAAAAAAAATAGAGCAAAATGTAAAAGGAACATACTGCATTCACGAGTTCCATCACTTCAATGGAAGTGGCCAAGAATACCTTCCAATTGTAAGAGGATTGACCAATTCTAAGCAATATAATAAATTTACATGCACGGCTCCATGTTTATACCATAATTACATGCAAAGAATAAAGATTTACCTGGCTTTTCTGCTGCTTTATATTTATGGTTTGCAAGGTGGTCAAGAAATACAGAATTTTTTGTCTACTATTCATAGTATACACACACACCCAAATCCATATACGCTATTGATATACTGTCACATGGTTATTAAAGCTGCAAGAAGCTGGAGGATCTTAAGGCCTTGGAGACAGGAAAAGCCGAAAACACGATAGAGGCTACTCATAGAAAGAAAACAAATAAAATCACCCATTTTGTCCATAAAGCAACTATAAGACTCACACATCACTTGATAGTATCATCTAACTCAAACGTATCAATCTCAATTTTGTGTTTCCCCATTGTCTTCTTTATTCTCTTAAAGAAATTTAATATCTTTCTCATCTCTACGTAGTACAGGAGTATTGGCCCTCAAATCAAATTCCAATTTTGCCTTTTCCATTGCTTAGGCCAAGCATTGCGAGTGGCAATGGGCATGACATTTGTCCCTTTTCTAATCTAGTATGACAAGCATCCTCAACTCTATCAGCTATATAACCTCATTCATGTTTAATAATAATGTAACGGTTCATCTTTTCCTTTTTTTTTTCTTTTTTTTTAATTTGATAAGTTGCGATATAGGAGCTTAATCCAATTCAAATAAGGATTTATATTTAAAACAAGTTTCCCTATTTCTTTTGTTTTATACTTTCCTTATTTATTTTGTTTAGGTTTATTTTCCATCTTTACTTAGAATTCTTGTCAAACAATCTTTTATTTATGGTGCATGTCCATGTACATTTTGCTTGGATTAGGGTGCATACCTGACAAATAGAGCTGCCTTTCACTAGTTGCCAGTAAGTCTAGAGCATCATGGCCTTGAGCTTAACCAACACCTTTACTAACTATGACTGTTGAACACTAACAAAAGAGTTGCAATTCTACCTACTAACATTTTTGTGTTTCAGTAATACTCAGTCTGAAAAAAGGGAAGTTCAGAATGGGACTATAAAATTTGGAGGCAGGGAGTGGGGGTGGATTGGGTGTAGGAAAAATCTAATTAAACATAGAGATACGAGAACACTGGGGTGGGGATGGAGGAGGTCTGGATGCAAAGCATGTGTTCCTCCTTAAACAGCTTGAAAAAATTCATCTTTAATTAATTCAAAACCTAAGAAAATGATAACTAAATTATATAGATATGTGTGGACACCTTAAGACTATTCATTAGTCCTTGTAGGCTCAGGAATCTTGGACAAGAAGAATTAACGAATACAAAATAGAAGAAAGAGAAAAATCTAACCAAAAGGGATCCTAAATAAGAACAAAACCATGTATTCAACAGAATGATGTAAAACCTGCACGAGAAACAACGATATGTAATATGAAGTAACACTTCAGTTTGCTGTAAAATGAAAGATAAAGCACACTTCAGGCCAAAGTAACCAATGATAAAAGGACCCAAAAATTACAAAAGAACTAAATATACAACCTGTATCAACAAATATATTCATGTTCATCAAATCTCGGACACGAGGATCATGGAAAACAAGTATGCCTTCCAATATGATAACATCTGAAGGATTGACCTGCAGAATGAAGTACCAAATCAAAATTTTAAAGGACTCCTAATGAGGATGATACTGGTTCACAAATTTACTAGAGTCCATTTTTAATCTTCAGATATCCCCACAGGATTTTGCATGAACTAAGAATAATTAATATAGCATTAAGTGAAGGCTACAAGAAAACTGTACCCTTCTTGCTGGAAAAACATCATTTTTGTAACTTTTGAAGTCATAGTTTGGAATATCTACTGCTTTCCCATGCCTCAACTTCTCCATCACACATAATAGTCGTTCGGTATCAAATGCATCTAACAAAAAAAATATATAGATATATATTTATGCTGATGCTATGGACAGAATATCATTTTCCAGAAAAGGATAATGCACCAACTAAGCATTTTTTTTCCTTGAAAAGGCTTAGAAGAAGGTGACTCTGTTAGCATGCATATTAGGACATGCCAAAGTTAGATTACATAACTATGGAGAAATCTACTCACCAGGATGGTCAAAGTTGTATTCGTGAACTCGACCAAGTTCCTCTTCAGTCAGATTGTGATAAAAGGAATCCTGCCATGCCACATATGCCAAATATTTATTGGTAAAGTGGATCAGTTTAGCTGCTTTAAGAGACCATAAGAACAGCATGAAATATGTGTATATTAGTGCCACATTGTGACAGAGAAAAGTGGAACAAAGTATGAAAAATCTAAGTATAATACACAGAAACTTGAACACCAATGCCTCCAGAATTAATACCCATTACCATCAAAACAGAAGATAGACTCCCAAACACAAAGGACAAAAGAGGGACCAAGATGAAAAGCCCAATGCAGCATTTCAGGCTTATCAACCTTTCTTACCTCTCAATTACTTCTTCATTTTAGCTTAAAAGACACTACAAAGTTAAATAATGAAAAAGATCTCAACCAGACCTCCAACCAAGTATTTGGAACTGAAAATTATCACCTGGTTAACAAGTACTACTCGCTGGTCATGAAGTTGCTGAATGATCATATCACAAACTGTAGTCTTTCCAGAAGCTGCTCCCCCAGCAACTCCTGTGCCCAAAAATAATAACAAACACTATACATATCAAACCAAAAGCACAAGTAAATAAGTTCCACTTAAAATTGGAAACATAATGAAATTAAAACAAGTGCGCCTAGCAATGATCCATATCATTCAAAGCACTAAATTAGCTGCTTCTTGACAAGTAATATTATCTATTACACGGCTGTATTTTCTACCCTTAGATCAATGGCTAAAGACCCCCTCATTTTAAATGAAATTGTATCAAAAGGAAAAACGAAGATTCTTTAAGTACTCATTTTCGATTACTGGCATGAAGATTCTTTAAGTACTCATTTTCGATTACTGGCTTAACTTAATAAATCTGAAACTGTCTTCTAGAATATGATTTTCAAAGTATATGCTGATTGCTAAGAATTAACATAGTAACTTATCTCAAACATTTCTTGGCTTTCTTCTCTGGTCAAAACTTAGAAAGGTCAAACTTTATGATTTTATTACAGAAAAAAAAAAAAAAAGAGTGAAAAAAAGAACACTCACCAATAACAAAAGGTTGTTTGTACATCCCATCAGTAGCAGAGGTTGTTGGTTGGCTCATCTGTACGCTTCTTGATTCCAGGCCATCCATGTGAAACCCAGAAAAATGGACCCCAGAGGAGGCCTCTATCATTTCTACCACTGACTTAGAATCCATATGAAGAGTCCTAGAAAATCATAAAACATAAATAAAATAACAAAAATTTTGATAAATACCGCAGATATATAAAAATAATTCCAAGCGAATCACAAAATAGTAGCGCACCACATCTGATGCTCAATTGATCTTTGTCATATATTCACCAGTAAGCATATTTATATGAACCATATTGCACCAGATCCAATGCTCAATCAACCTTGCTCATATATTCAGCAATAAGTAAATATATATGAACGATATTGCAACATAAAAGAATTCCTGTTTATCTATGAAATGCAAATATTTCCCCTATCCAACGATGTTAGAACAAAAGAAAAGCTATCAACAAAGCATTTTTTGATTCAACAATCACCAACCAGTTCAGTTCCGTGGTTGTGAAAGAGAAGCCAAACTACTCAATCAGACACACCCAAACATTCTCATACTACCCCCAAAATATATATTCAAAAAATCAATCAAATACAAACAATAAAAAAAAAATTGCGGAGATCAGTTGATAAGGTGCAAAAGGCGATGAATCAAGCAAAGAAAAATCACATTTCAAATCAGCAAAATAAAAGATTTCAGATTCAGTAAACAGTGAATAGGTTGATCAAAAAATGAGATGAAATTTAAAAAAAAATAAATAAAGACAAATAATAGAAGAACAAATGCAGATTCTATGAATATACCTGATGTGAACTGGAAAGGGAGAGAGATGAATAAGATTTGAGGGTGAACAGGTATATTTATTTATTTTTAATTTGTGATTTTTTATATAAAATATATGTATGAGATATAGTGTAGAGTAGAGAGAAAATCAGTCGAAAATGAAAAAGAAAAGGAAAGCAGAGGCAAAATGGCAAATGATTTGGGTATTTATAGTGGAATTAGGGAGGGAGATCCTTCCCCGCACCCAAATGGAAATTTCCCCTTCTTTTATTGTTTCCTTCTTTTCCTCTTTTGCTATTTTCAAACTCCTTTTATATATAAATAATTAATTCCGTTTTTAAAATTAAAAAACTAAAATATTTAATTATTAAAAATTATTTTGATGGTCATCATTCTGTTAAAATCGTAAAAGAATTTCGAGTTGAATTATGTGATTTGAAATTGTAATTACCATTACAAGCTGTTCAAATGAATGACAGTCTCCAAGTAGGAAAATAATGTACCTGCCACTTTTGTCCAATTTCTGTTGCAAATTTTTTTATTTCATAATAGTATCAAATGTGATAGATATTTAAATTTATCAATTTATAAGGGATGTAATATAATTTAAAAAAAAATTATTTGATAATTTTTTTCTAAAACAATAGAATTTATTAAGAACAAAAGTTTTACTTTTATCGAAAAAGTCAATTTATGGGATTTTTTTTAATTATATGGATGAGGAATGATAAAATTCAAATTTCGATAAAATTCAAATTTCAGTAAATTTCAAAAATATCCAAACTAAAACAAAACAATCGAACTCATTACTAAAAAACAAAATCAGCTACAAGAACTGAAAAAATATAAGAAGAGAGAATTATATCTCAAAATATAAAATTTGATATGAAAATTGTATACTCTAATTAGTAGAAGATTCACCCAATTGGCACAATTAAAAAAAAAAACAAAACTTAAAATTAATATCAATAGAAAAAAATACAATAAAAAATAATGATGCCAAAATCATAATCATATTGTTTTTGTTCATTTAAAATTCTAATAAGAATTAGCTCGAACTTGAAAAAAAAAAAGATTTCGATTATCATAAATAACAATGCTAAAATAAGAATCATAACATTTTTGTTCATTTAAAAATTAAAACTCTAATAACAAATTTTAAATCAGCTTCAACTTGAACCAAAGAAAAAGGATTTTGCTTTAGTCAACTTAATACTTCTCCCACATAGGGTGTGCAAAATCCGAACCGACCCTCTTAATCTTAATCGGATTAGTTCAAGTAATAGGATTATGGAAAATTCGGATCAGGTTCAAGTGGAAACTCTTCTGAAACTGATCCGATCGCCAACTTGATTAACCCACACATATATATAGCCTAAAAAACCCTAATTGTATTATTCTCTTCCTTCTAAAACAAATCCCTAAATCTGTAATCAATCTTCCCCACTCCCCCAGTCGCCCCTTCGTCCTTTTCTCTCTCACTGTCACCGATGAACAGCGTGTGCCGGTCTGATCTCGCTCTCAAATCTCATCAGTCATCATCTCAGCCTCAGACTTCTTGTTTCTATTCCTCTGTAGAGCATTTTGGCGATGGAAAGTGTTTGTTCCATTATATGGTTCATGAGCTAGCCTTAGGGTTGAGAAACCATCTCCAAGTGAGAGCATTGAGAAAGAACTTGCTGATGAGCTTAGAGCTAAAGTACATAACAAATTGTTACCATAGATAAAGACTGCTATTTTGTTTTGGCATTTTTCAATTTTCTGTTGCTCGAACATTTAAAATGCTTTCCACAGAAAAATTCAGCTTCTATGAAGAATATTTTGTGATTGCTATTTTATATTGTGCGTATATGTGGATATTGATCCTAGAAAGTAAAAGATCTATTTATTTATTTTGCTTCCTTTATTGAATTAGAGCATTTAACTTGAATTAAATTGGCATGCCAATAAGTCCTATGTGATAACGGAGGTTGTTAATTTGGGTGGGTGGGAAGGTCAATTCTGTAATTATAGGTAAAAAATTCGGATTGTTCGGATTAATCAGATCGGATCCGAAAAAGTCGAGTTAATAGGATTTGAATCCGATTATAAAATAGGGTAGAATCGGATAAAGATATATAAGGAATTTCATATTATTCGGATTTGGTTCAGGTTGATCCAAATTAGACCGATGCATACCCCTACTTCCACGCCTAGCTCTTTAGCAGCAACAGAATCACTAATGCGATGATAGATTTTACTACCATCTGCAATAAAATTATCCTTGTGATTTCTCACAACAAAAGCAAAATCTAACTTGTTTAACTCCTCAAAAATGATTGCATCTGTATTAATCTTAACACAACAATTTTTAAATAAATACGGAATTAAAATTTATTAAAGTGTTTAATAAATTTATGTTTTACAATGATTAAAAATTAATTGTATTTTCATTTGATTATAATACGAATTTCCTCTCATTTATTTTAAAAATGTATTATAAAAAAGTGAATAATAAATTTTTTTAATTTTTATACAAGTTTAGGTAGGTTTTTATGTTCATTTTTTATTATTTAATAATTTTTTTTTGTTGAAATAATGTTTGTGTAATTATAAAATTAAGTACATAAAAAAATTTTACAAAGGAAACTTAGATAAAATTAAACGTTTATACATAAATTTTATAAAACTAATTTTTAATATAGTCTGAGGTCTCAGTCTCCTTAGCCATTTTTTTCCTAAATATAAAATTGTCCGGTGAGACTTTAGAATCAATACACGAGTACTGACATCACAGGGTAATTTTAAGGGTCATTGATATTTTTATTTATTTTTTTTTTATATTATCAGTGGACAATGAACAGTGATATGAAGGTACGGCTAAATCAGACGGAAACGTCAGCACCGACTCGGATGTGGGGTCCATGTCGACTGGGTCAATCTTTGCTGCGTTTGTTTCTAATTCTATCGTTACGAGCCAACATCTTTTTGTTTTTTATTTCGCCGAAGATGCAAATATCAAATATATCCTCAAAGTTTCGAAGAAAGTGCAATATTACACTCATCACTTTTAAATGTATTCTTTTTTTCCCCTTTTCATGCCAATCTTTTGTTTTTATAAATCATTTCTTACAAGAATTCAATACTATTCTTTTAAGTAATGCTCATTATTAAATGAAAGTAAAATAAATTATATGCAACACAAATTTAACTTTGACAATAATAAACATAAGATAGGATTTAAAAGTAATTGATTAAATGAAAAATAATTTTGATATTTATTAAAAACGGTAGTACTAACATGCGCCTTGGATACATATTAACGATCATTAATTGCATAAAAAAAGTATCCACCAACTTAAATCATTTATTATTTTTTTAAAATTCTATAAAATTCTCATTAACCGTTGCATTTTTTTTAAAAAGACAATTACCATTTTTTTTAAAATAGGTCCACACAATTATTAATAACAAATTATGAAAATATTTTCCAAAAAAGTTCCTTTTATATGTTAATTTTACTTTTTTTATATAAATTTAAATCCTAAATTATAAACCCTAAATGCTAAACTCTAAAAATCTAAACCATAAATAATAAATGCTAAACACTAAAATCCTAATTGACGATACCCTGAAAAATAAGTTAAAAGGCCCAAAAACAAAAGGTCCATGAAAAGCCTCCCAAAGTTAACTGGCTCAATACGAAAAATAAGGCCGTCCGATTGGATGGAACCTCTCCTTGACTTGACAAAACTGTTTGATATATGCTACCATCAATTCACCATTACCTTTATAATAGGTTACACCTTATTCAGAGTAGGTCCACTATTCACGAATACTGTTCAAACCTCCCTAACTCTTTAAATAACAGGTTCAGTTCCCAAAATTTACACTAATTTCTCTCTTTAAGAGTTGTTTATCCTTTGCTAACTTAAGCATCAGAATGCTGACATCCAGAATAATCGGGCAAGCACATTTTTGCATGGTTCAACATCTTTAATCCGATCGAAATTTACACACCAAAATAGATCAACCCTTTTCTCCTATTTACCCGCGGATCTTCTTCTCTTTATGATAATTTGAGATTTATCATTTGGTGATTTCATTGAGAGGCAATGGTTGAGCAAAAAATCTGCTTCCTACAGCTCTAAGAGAAGTATGGATCTAAAACTACGGAGTGAAAGCCAATAAGCACACCATGAAAGTCCTTGAGACTGCATGGAAGACAGCTTATGGTAAACAAAATTCGGGACTAAAAGAAAGTAAAAAATTATTTGCCAGGACCAAAAGAAAGCAAGACATCTTCCTTTTAAGATACCACACAATAGACGCTAGAGATTCCCAGAACTAGCCTACTGAGAAAAATATTAAAAGGGATGAAACGGTCATCCCTCTCCTTACCTCCAAAATAAATTAGATGAGGGTCACCCCTCTTCTTATACTAAAGAAAAGGACTAGTCTTATGGCTCGAGTTCCAAAGTCAAAAGGCCATCTTGAAAGGATCTTTCTCCATAAGCGATAGAGCCGATCAAAAAAGCAGACCTAACATTGAAGGAAGATAAATTTGCTTGCGCTAATATTGAAGGAGGACAAAATGTACTCCCTTCTTGATATCATGCATCAAGGCGTAAACTTTCACAATCCTTCTATAAAAAATGATGAAGGAAGAGCAAGGAATTACCTCTATTTGCTTTGGTAATCCAAGATATGGATATTGACACACCTGCCTTACCAGCCTTTCCCCTCAGTAAAAGCAAAGGGAGAAAAATTAGAATCAGAATCAAAAGAAAGAAAAAGGAAAAGTCCAGGTGAGCAGGAACTTTTCTTCTATTCCCAATCGAATCAAAGACAAATAAGGAGAAAAGTCAAATTGGACAAAAAAAGCCAACGTCTGGAAAGAGATAGGAAGAAACTGTAGAGGAATATCTCATCCTAACACTAAAAATGGACGATCGAAGGATTTGATGAAAATGATTGATGAACCTCGGAGATGATGGAGAAATAGCCATGCAGATGAAAGCAACTAAAAAAAACTTGTTATCCTGACAGAAAAAGAGAAAAAAAGGCAAAGAAGATGCTCACTTATGAAGGTGAAGAAGGCCCTAAAAACACTTTCTTTCGATAATCAAGAAGGCAGATAAGACACAATTGATGGATTCCTGATTGAGTATAAGGAGAGATTAGCAAAGTTTCAATAGCAATTCTAAGTGAGGATGAAAATTTATTATCCTGATCGAAAGGTCGATGTATAAAGTCTATTCCAAATGAAAGATCGATATATAAAACATATTCCAATCTAAAGAGCAAATTCATTTATTTTTAGTATATTCCTCAAATTTACTTGATTGACGATCCCCCAATCAGGCTAGTAAACATATTGATGTGTATTGCAGCTAATAAAGTTAAAGTAAAGGCAAGGATCCGAAAGGGAAATTCATTAAAGTTTTCCAAAATCATATCACAAATGCTAGCAGCAAACATCTATTGCCAACATAAAGATGGAAATAATTCAATAGGTCAAAAATTAAAAATTTATTATTCCTAAAATTACATCTAAAATCTTACAAAAGAAAAGATGCAATGGCTATCATCAATTTCCATCGTTCAAACATCTTCCACTTATGTTATGTTGGAGCCTAAAAAGTAAAAGAAGATCAATCATGGCTTAAAAAGATGAGGAAAAAGAAAGCAATTAAAAATGGAGGATGCATTACCTGCCATAATAGGTGATGTCATAGCAGGAAATTGCCCGATCATTCATTCGTCTTCCTAAAATGGCAATGTCAAGATAAAGCAAGAGGTAAAGCAGAAAAAGCAAGGAATAAAGTAGTCAGAAAGGCGATCAAACACAATATTTCATGAAGGAAATGATCTAGTCAACAAATTCAATTAAAGAAATGTGAGTTAGAAGCATTAATCCTTATTAGAATTGAGAAATGTGAGTTAAAAGCATTAATCTTGATCGAAAATACAAATCATTCCTTGGGTCACCTTTGAATTTGCTAGCATCATAAAAAGAAAAGGGTATAAACTATAGTTAGCCCGATCAAAGTAAACCAAAATCTTCAAAGATAAGTTAAAATGCCATTCAAATTATTTTGTCATTTATAGTTCTTAGTAATATTTTCTTGCTTAAAATTCTTAGTAGTACATCATGAGATAAATATAATAATAAGGCAAGAAAAGTTAATTGCACGAAAGATGATGTTCATTAAAACTCTTATAGGATACAAAGCACATGTATGAAGAGTTTTTCCACTAAAAAAACACAGTGGTGAATCCATAGCTTCGCTGCAACAAGACCACCTTTTAAAACTTGCACTTTCTTTTCGACAGTCAACATTAAGAAAAGGGAGAATAGAGTACAAACTTGAATCTTCCACCATAGCTCTGAGAAAATCCAGGGTTGAGAGAAGGAAACAGCAAAGGAGAGTGAAAAATGCATAAGCTGCTATTGCAAGTCATGCACTGTTAAGAAAACACCTAGCGATTCATTCGTTTTCCTAAAGTAGAGGGGAGAAGTAGGGAAAAATTGAAGAATAATTAGGCAGCTTAAAAAAGAAAAACTTTAAGAAAAATAAAGAGTGGGAAAGAAGACAATTTCAAAAAGGAAATCTCAAAAAATCATAGGAAAAAGAAAGAAAAGAGATGCCTATTTATAACATTTCTTGTCTCCACAAAATTAAGAAGCCACGTAGCCTCTATTTAATAAAGGAGTAAAAGGCAATAATTAAAATGCAAAAGATGAAGCAATAAGAAATGAAACGCCCTTTTAAAGCCACCGTTCCCAAAGCGATGAGGTAAAAAGAAATGACATGACGATCCAAATGACCACTAATAAACAAATAGTCAAAAATGGTCGGCAATGCTTTTAGGTAATTTTATACTTCATAAATAGATGTATATAACTTATGAAAATAGTAAAATATAATAGGAAAAATAGAGGATATAAACAATAAGAAGCTTAAGCTAGAGAAAGGTCATACGACCTCTAACAACAATATGTCAGATAAACAGGTAAGAAAAACAACACTTTGAAAAATAGTTCAGTCTATATTTTGCAAAAAGTCATCTCTAATCTCGATCGATGTAATATCCTGATCGAAGTAATTAAAATATTCTCTCGATCGATGTAATATCCTAATCGAAGTAATTAAAATATGTTTCCGATCGATGTAATATCCTAATCAAAGTAATTAAAATATTTTTTGATCGATATAATATCCCGATTTAAGTAATTAAAACATAATCTCAATCGCCGTAATATCTCAGTTGAAGTAATTAAAATATTCTCTCAATCGATGTAATATCCCTATTGAAGTAATTAAAATATTTTCTCGATCGATGTAATATCTCGATCAAAGTAATTAAAATATTTTCTCAATCAGTGCAATATCCCAATCAAAGTAACTAAATTGTTTTCTAGATCGACGTAATATACCGATCAAAGTAATTAAAATAAATTCTCGATCGATGTATATCCCAATCGAAGTAATCTAAATAATAAGCCTTTGATCAATGTAACATCCTGAATGAAGTAATTCAAATTTTAGTCCTTCGATTGACGACTCATTTCTCTGATTAATCGATATTTCAGTCTCAAAATTAAGGAACTCCATCACTTGGCCATTATAAAGTAACATGACCCACACCATCAATCTCTAGATAGAATTAATTGAAGGGGAACAAATGATAGTACCCTGAAAAATAAATTAAAAGGCCCAAAGGCATTAAGAGGCCAAAAAATAGAAGGCCTATTGAAGCCTTCCAAAGTCAATCGGCTCAACATGAAAAATAAGGCCATCCGATCGGACGACTCTCCTTAACTTGACAAAGCTATCTAACATACGCTACCATCAAGTCACCATTACCTATATAATAGGTCATACCTTATTTAGAGTAGGCCTGCTATTCATAAACACTGTTCAAACCTCCCCAGCTCTATAAATAACAAGTTCAATTCATAAACTCTATAGTAATTTCTCTCTATATAATATATATTTTCTCTCTCTAAAAGCTATTTACCCTTTACTAACTTAAGTATCGGAGTGTTAACACCTGAGATAATCGAGCAAGCACATTTTTGCAGGGTTCAGCATCTTTAGTCTGATTGGAATTCGCATACTAAAACACATTGGCCCCTTTTCTCCTATTCATAATAACAAATAACATGTCTTAAACAAAATTTACTACATAGTTCTAATGTACAAAAGAAACTTAGCCAACTACATATTTGAAATACAAAATGAACAATAGAAAAGAAACATAATCAATCCCCAGAGTATTACTTTCTAAATAGATCTTCTGATATATCTCTTATTCCTCTGGCTTTGCTCTTTTGTCATTATCTAAAAAAACTAAGCAAAAAATATTTTTTCAAACAACTGTACTTCTTTAAAACTAAAATTGATCGATCCCTTCATCAGAGTTTTCAATCCATATTTATAGAGAGAATAACTCTATAAACATGTCTCTTCAGAATGGTTATGAATATGAAAAGTTGCCATGAAAGGTCTTGATGGTTGGTTGAGAAAAAGTATGTTGAAAAATTATGTCGCTTGAAAATAGTTGCCCATGCCAACTCGTGAATGCCTTCACGAGTCGTGCACCTTCACACACTGTATCACTCGTGAACCCTTGTCCGACTCATGAATGCCTTGTCTTCTCTGGTTGCTGAGTCGTGAAGCCCTTCACGACTCGTGATTGGTGTTGCGAGTCGTGACTTATGTTCGAGTTGTGAGCATTTTCCCCTTCTTCACTGGTAAAGCTCCTCACGAGTCTTGATTGGCTGTCCGAGTCGTGAATCCCTTCTCGACTCGTGATTGGTGATCCTCTGCTTCACTTTTACACATAAATTGTTCTACAATACAATTAAACACATAAATTAAACAAAACACATAAAATATAAATAATATTACATACTTAGATGCCTAAATCAAAGAAAATACATACTAGATAATAGACCATTTTACATGGTATCAAATTTCCCCACACTTAAACCTTGTTTGTCCTCAAGCAAGAGAAAAGAATGAGAAAATTTAATTCCAAATTAAACTAAGTAAGTTGTACTATAGGGCATTGTTCATTATGCATATGTGATAGGATTGAAATGAAATTAAAGACTTTAAATACTCAAAATATTAGTAAATCAAATCTTAAAACATGCATTCTAAATTTAACAAGCCACCTAAATTTACTAAGTCCAACATCAAGAGCATAGAGTCTCAAAACTAAACATGCTGAAAGGAGAACATTGATCATAAAATTTAAGGTTCTAAGATTATTAATTGCCTTTTTAGGACAAGTTGCAACCACTCATACCCTTAATCCAATCTCATGGCATTTTTAGCCTTTGCTTTTCATCTTTCTTTTTAGCATGGGTATACTTATAGACTTTATCCTGTGAATTTAAAGTAGCAAGAGAATTTAGTATTTGGTGCATTTTATGCTCCATCCCAAACTCTATTGAAATTTTGGATATACATCTTGCTTTAATTTATTTTCATTTGTTTTTTTTTCACCAGTCCTCATCCATTATTGAAAGGCCTAAATGTAAGTATTATAGCTATAGTTTTCATGAGGCAACAAAAATCCTAAAATCTTAAACTAAATGATCAAGTCCTAACCTTAAAGCATAGTTAGTAAAGAGACTAAATAACCTAAAATGTTAAAAGAAGTAAAAAGAGATAACTTAAAAAAAACATAAAACACATACTAAAAGGTAAGAAAGACTAATAAAATGAGCATAAAAGGTAAATGACTTAACATAACAACCTAAATAATACACAAAGTGAACAATATTTTATAATAAAACTAACTAAAAAGTCTAGTCTAGTTGAAATAAAGATACACACATACAACTATCATGTAAAACACAAATAAAACATGCAATACACATACACTCCCCCACACTTAGAACAAACGTTATCTTCAATGTGAAGAAACAATACAAAAAAAAGACAAACTAAAGAACATAGGAAAGAAACTCCCCTGAAAATCATGGAGAAGGTGGAAAAGAGAACACCATATAGCCCACTTGTGCAATGAAGGTATCCACCTTGTGCTTGATTCTTCTTTGACATCTAACCAATTGATGAGTAACATGCTCCAAAGAAGTAAGTTGGGTTTGAATGGTGGATTGATTTTGCAACAATTGAGTGAACATGGAATGAATGTTATTGGGAGAAGATTCAAAAATTGGAGAAACAATAGCCCTTTCACTAGGAATGTCATCCATGGTATCGTCAATAGCCCCCTGCTCCTCTTGCCTTTTCTCATCAGAAGTACTCTCAACAGCAACCTCTTGTGGAGCAGAAGTCTTTGTAAGATCCTTCCAACAAGCTCGTGAAAGAGACAGAATGAATTGAAATACATTATTAATAACCTCACCACAAACAAAAAGATGTTTAGAAAAATATATACATGGAAGGACACGATCATAAGTACGTAAATCAATATCAATACTCCTAGCAATAGCAGAAATAACATGGCCATGTGTAAGAGGAGAGTCTGGATGACTAACATAGTGCAATAACTGATTAAAAATCTAATATGACCAACAAATAGATTTTTGATTATGCACACACCACATCAAAAATAACTCATGAGTGGAGACTCTATTAAATTTAGGTTTATTAAAAACAACAGAAGCAAGGATCTTATGCAAAATTTAATATTTCAAATCTGTGATAAACATATATTTAGCCTCCCTAGCTCTAAATGGTGTGGTCAATCCAGTAAGAAAATTTTGAAATTCATTTGGTTTATAATTCTTAGGAGGAACACATAATCCAATTTGTTTAAAGCCAAAAATTCGATGCATCATAAAATAGATAAGAGTATTATCCTTGCCATCTAAACGATAGTCTAACAACCTAGAGTTTTCTGCATTCTCTTTTAAATTTGTATAAAAATCTAAAACTAAATTACGATAGAAATGTTCATGCAAATTAAAAAAGTATAGCAAGCAACATTGAGATAACATCTCATTCACAGCATCAAACATACCTACTTGTTCAAGGAGAGAGTCTGAAAAATACTTATATTGTAAGATGGCCCTATCCTTGAGAGCAAGAAATCTATTACCTTCAGTTACAGAGGAAATGTGGAACTTAGCACCAAACTGGGATGAAAAAGTTTCAGGTTGTGCCTCGTCTCTTATTTGTTGTCCTCTTGAAGAAGAGGGGTTCTTTTTTCTCACCATGGTGGAAAAAGAAAAATGCAGAGAAAGAAGAAGTGTAGGATCGAAGAAGAAGAAGAAGAAGAAGAAGAAGAAGAAGAAAAAGAAGAATAAAAAAAATGATAGTGAAAATAAAGTAATAGAAGAGAAGAATGAATGACAAAGAAGAAAGAAAACTAGTTCATGAGTGAAGAAAGAAAGAAAACATGGGCAATAGGAAAGGAATCTGCAACATTTATAAAGAAATTAAAGAGGCAATAGTGAAACGACAGTGAAGAATCGTGTTGTTTCACAAACCCTAATGGTAGTTATATCTTTTTTTTATTAAGTGTATTTAAATTAAATTAAAACACATATTAGGCTAATTAAGATGAAAAATAATTAAAATAATGAAGAAAAGTAAAATTAACAAATAAATAATAAATAATACCAATTCACGACTCGTGATTGAATGCAAGAGTGAATCACATGAAGGTCTCCACTAGTCGGATAGGACTTGTGATTAATTTGTCTCTATCTCCTCATGAACCTCTTCACGAGTCGAACTTGCCTGAAATTTATTTTCACAAGTCGAATACTTAATCACGACTCGTGAAGATTTTGCCTCTATAACACTCGTGAACCTCTTCACGAGTCGAACCTCACTTGTGATAAGTCCTTTTTCTGCAACTTTTCTTTAAAAATTATCTATCTCGATCCAAAAATTGAAGAAGATAAAATATATATTAGACAATAAAAAATAAAACCATAAAATACAGAAAACACAATCAAAAGTAAACCATAAAACAAATAAAAACTAAATTAAGAAAACTAATCCTAAACACAAAAAACATCTTTATGCAGGAAAAGAATTCAATAAGGATACAGTTGGGCAAGAACCAATACATCACCAATGAAATAAGGCTTTAACCTATGTCCATTAACCTTAAAAATCTTTCCTTTTTCATTAGCAATATCAACAGCCCCATAAGAGTAAATATGAATCGCTTTGAAAGGACCCAAGCACCTGGATTTTAATTTACCAGGAAATAGCTTCAATCTTGAATTATACAGCAAAACCAAATCTCCAACTTGAAATTCTTTCTTTAACACATGCTTATCATGCCATAATTTAGTTCTCTCTTTATATAAATTAGCTTTTTCGTAAACATTCATATAAAGTTCTTCAAGTTCTTGTAATTGAAGCAATCGCTTCCTACCAGCTTGTTGCATATCAAAATTCAAGACCCTAGTTACCCATTAGGCCTTATGTTATATTTCAACAGGTTAATGGCAAGATTTACCATAAATCAATTGATAAGGAGTAAGTCCTATGTGGATTTTAAAAGTTATCCTATATGCCCAAAGAGTATCATCTAGCTTAAGTGCCTAATCCTTTCTTGATCTAGAGCTTTCAATTGCTAATTTCAACTTGTCCACTAGTTTGAGGGTGATAAGGTGTAGCAATTTTATGGGTGACACTATATTTCTTCAATAATTGCTCTATAATCATATTACAAAAATGAGATTCACCATCACTAATGATTGCCCTAGGTGTTCCAAATCTAGGTAATATAATTTTTTAGACATTCTCTTGACCATCTTAGCACCATTAGTAATGGTTGGAATTGCTTCCACCCATTTTGAGACATAATTAACCATAACCAAAATATATTTATTACCCAAAGGACTTGAAAATGGTCCCATTAAATTCATACCCCAAATATCAAATAATTCAACTTCTAAAATTCCATTTAAGGGCATCTCATTCCTCTTAGATAAATTTTTCATTCTTTGGCACTTATCACAACTAAGCACAAACTTTTTTACATCCTTAAACAACGTGGGCCACCAAAATCTAGCTTGCAACACCTTGGAAGTTGTCTTAAAAACTCCAAAATAACCTCCTATAGGATATGAATGACAATGAGCCACCACATCACTTACTTTCTCATGAGGAATTTACCTCCTAATCAACCCATCAACACACTTCTTATATAAAAAAGGGCTCTTTCCAATAATAAAATTTTACATCATGAAGGAATTTCTTCCTTTGCCTATAATCTAGATCATAGGGAAGCACACCACTTACCAAATAGTTTGCTATATCAGCAAACCATGGAACATCCTTTAAAACTTCACTTAAAAGATGTTTTCTATGAAAAGCTTCACAATGGGCACACCATCATCACTATCCTTCAAAATACTTTGGTTTAACCTAGATAAATTGTCAGCAATTAGGTTCTCTTTTCCTTTCTTATCCCTTATTTTCCAATCAAATTCTTGCAACATTAAAGTCCATCTTAGCAACCTAGGCTTAGCATCTTTTTTAGTTAAGAGATACTTAAGGGCAGCATCATCAGAATAAATAATGACTTTTTACCCTACAAGCTAAGCACTAAATTTATCAAATGTATAAACTATGTCCAAAAGTTATTTTTCAGTTGTAGAATAATTAATTTGGGCATCATCTAGTAACTTACTAGTATAATAAATAACAAAAGGCTTTCCATCAATTCTTTGTCCTAAGACAGCCCTAACATCATAATTACTAGCATCACACATTAACTCAAATGGTTACTCCCAATTAGGTGGTTAAAACATTAGTGAAGTGACAAGAGCATGTTTAAGAGTTTCAAAAGAATTAAGACATGCCTCATCAAAATTAAATACAATGTCTTTTCTTAGTAATGTGCACAAAGGTTTTGCTATCTTAGAAAAATCTCTTATAAACCTTCTATAAAATCCAGCATGACCGAGAAAGCTTCTAACATTTCTAACATTTTTAGAAGGAGGCAAATTAGCTATAATTTTAAGTTTAGCTCTATCAACCTCAATCCCCCTATTAGAGACTAAATAACCTAAGAAAATACCCTATTATGCCGTGAAATGATACCTTTTCCAATTCAAAACTAACCCATGTTCCATGCATCTATCAAGCACTTTAGAAAGATTAGACAAACAATTTTCATATGTAGTGCCATACACACTAAAATCATCCATGAGAAGCTCTACACATTAATCAATGAGATCATTAAAAATAGAGAACATACATCTTTGAAAAGTGGCTGGTGCATTACACAAACCAAAAGGCATACACCTAAATGCAAATGTTCTATATGGACATGTAAAAACTGTCTTAGATTGATCATGTGGATGTATAGGTATTTATTAAATACCACTTAGACCATCTAAGTAACAAAAATAAGAAAAAATGGCTAATCTTTCAATGACTTGGTCAAACCGAGTTGTCGCAAACCACAGTGTCCAAAATCGAACACCTCCAATGAGTAATCCATACTAGAGAGGGGTAAATTGAACCAACAAATTGGTGTTTAACTAGGGCTGGCCGAAATTTCCAAGAGCTAGCTTAGGAATTGGTGCAAAAGGGAGAGAGAGATTAAGAGAAAAGACTTTCTTTTTGTTTTAATCACTTAACCCTAATTCTCATTAGTTGACCTTTTATAGTTAGGTTAAAATTCCAACTTCTTAATGAGATTGGGCTCTTTAAAATTGCTAGAGAATTATTAATTGGGCCTCTAGAATTAATTATAATCATTTGGCCTTAATTAAATCCAAATTAAATCTTTTCATAAAAGACCATGCACAAAATCCACAAACTAGGCCCTTTGTGCATCTAATTGGATTTAAATACCCAAATGGATTCCAAATCCAACCAAATTAAATATGTGAGTTCCATAACACTTATGTAACATATATAAATTAATTTGGTCCAAGAAAAATCCCTCTAAGCCCTTCTGTATGGAGTTGGCGTGTGGCCCTTACAGAATGGCTTCCGCCAACTTTCTTTATTCCTCTGGCCCTTAATAATTCCTTCAATGGACCTATTAATTATTATATCAGTCCTATAACACTTATAGTAGTCTTATAACACTTATAAGATAATAATAATTAATCATGAAATACATTATTTTATTTAGGTCCAATTTACAGAATATTTCTCAAAAGTTTCGCGGATAATTTTACTTGATCATAATTAATTAAACTCTTTAATTAATTATTATTATTATATTCACTTCTCTTCCTTTATAATAATATCAAATATTATTATCCTTGTCATTTTACCATTTTATCCTTTCTCTATATGTGTGTGACCTATTGGGTTCCTGTCCATGTTGGCAGTATAATATGTAATTGTAAGTTTTTCTCAAAACTCACATGATTCAAACTCCTTTAAATCATTTTATCAATCTCTATTGATATTTTGATACATCATTATACAAGTCATGATTGGCCTCTAGCTAGGCATCATGACTACCCAAATGTCAGGAAAGTCATGTGGTTTGACTGTACCCTTCCATAGAAACAGTTACCGTGCAATTACTCCTTTCACCACTCTTATCTCAATTAGATTTTGAGTATGGATTTCTGTCAACTTATATAAATCTAATTATGTATGTTCTATTAATTTAACCATTGTTCCCAAAATGCCCTCCATGGATCTCTATCCATCTTGGCATATTACTCTGGCCAGAGATTCTCTGAATAAGGCAATCGTAGAAACATGCAAAATAACTTTCCTTGTTAAATCTGGGATGGTAAATCCTTTGTCAATCACTTAACTATCTTCAAGTAGGTCATGATATACCCAATCTCCTAACTATGTTCACTCCCAGTTGAAAGTAATTAGTTATGGAGTCAAAGTGTACCACTTGCTACTTAAGATAACTTTGGTGGTCTCAAGTCTAAGGATACTTGCACAACCGCTATGAAGAGATTCCTCACTGACATAGATTTAATATCCATGTGAGGATTCTTTTTGCAGGTCTCCAATGAACTTGTTCTTCTAACAAGCATCCACATGTTGGCTTTGATTATCTTCCATAATCATAGTTATGAGAACCACTGCTTGAACCATTCAAGAAGCATAACATGTGCTAGTCTGTCCGAATTAACAATGTCCTATCTTGTTAATTCTATGACTAGGGATATTTAGATATTAAGACATTTGCATGCAATAGACATCTCACATCATGAACACCTTCATGATTGCCCTTGCACTGTGTTTATAATATCTAGGACTTCATTTATTAATTTAAGATTTACAAACTCATGTATTTAAACATAGCATTAATAAATGAATGATGCCTTTTATTAAGAATATAAATTTTTTATACATATGAAAAACATCCCTATTACATGGGCTCTAGGGCATACTCTCTAACAATCGCCCATTATCCACATCCTTAGAGAGGTGCAGACTTGTTACAAGATATAAGAAAAGTATTATGAAAAGTAATATGATAGAGATGATATGATAATTGTATAGTGAATGGTAAACACAAACTTAATTAAAGTTATCTTTAAAACATGTGACTTTATAGTATTATAGTATCGCATGCATGAAATTGTTGTTGTAAATACATAATGCTTTGAACATTTAAAGCCAGAAGTTATATATGAACACTTATGATTATTTGATGGTTTGTTATTATTAATATTACGAATACATATTCTTTATAGTTATATGTTGCATAATTGATATCGAACAATTGATGTGTGAATCATGCCTAAGTACTTGAGATCGAAACACTCATTGCATAAATAGACTTTTAAAATATAAACTTACAACTTATGTATGTAATTTGGGTTGATTCATAGGTTAGGTACAAGCTATTATTCTAATGTGTTAATAAGCTAGAGGTGTATGTAAATAAAAGGATAATATAACAGTGATAACCAAATTAAGACTACTAATAAATGCATATGATATGTGGAATAGTAAAGTACTGTAAATATTTAAATGTTATGGAAATTGTTAGTTAGAATAGGTGTATATAGATCTAATTAACTAGCCTAATAGCTAGGATTAAGTTTTAAATTTAGCCTTATATATACACATACACATGATAGTTACGTAAGTCACTATGACTAACTAAGAATAATAAATATGAACCAAGTACAATAAATGTATATACATTTAAAAGTTATATGAATGTGTTAAAGGCAATAAAGAATTAAGTAATTAAGCAAATTAAGTAGGTGATGAAGTTGAATATAAGTATTACAAGTGACAATGCTAGAAAAGTTTGCAAACGCACACAAATAGATAGTCTATATGATCTTACATACATGAATAATTGCTATAATAAGGAATTTAACTTAATAGGCATGCTATTAACCAATAGGTTAAGATTTTAAGAATGATATAATAATTAAGCATGATAAAATAAGTTGTATAATATTCTGCGATGTTGTAAACATATTATCTATTGTTGTTATTATTTTAATGTATGCCTAATAATATGCTCATATGTGTGTGTATATTTGTGATGAATTTTATGAAATGTCATCTTCATT